>OU015757.1:35215834-35284302 GCA_907169655.1 Acomys percivali
CACACACACACACACACACACACACACACACACACACACACACACACGGAAGAGCCCCTTCCCCTTCTCTGTAGTAATGATAGCTGGAGCTTCTCATGCGTTTATGTAACTTTGGTTGTGGCCTTTCTCCTTCCTAGGCAGATTTCATGATAATTTTTTACTTTTCTTTGTGTCCTAGGGGCCTGGCTCACAAGAGATGCTTAAGTAAATATTTAATATATAACTTTCATACCCTCTAGCTCTTTCTATTAACTGTGTTCAGTACATTCGTTATTTTATAATCATGCACCCAACCAATATTTGCCAAGAGTCAACTTTGCCCAAAGTCCCAATCTCACACATCCAAGTCAATTCTCTAATAACAATAACAAGCAGGTGTGGAAGGAAGGTTCAGGAAAGAAAGTTCAAGGCCAACCTTGCCTCAGAAGGAAAAGTTAAACAATAAATAGATATCAATAATAAAAGCATAGTTGTAACAGTTAATCTATTGGGAATTTACTATGTAGTAAACACTGATAAATGCTTTAAATATAAAAGTCTATTTTACCCCCAGAAGATGAGGATGTTATAATTATAGCTTCATATCAGGAAAGTAGTACTTAAAACATGTCTGTAATGTTCAGTAGACCACATGGCCAGAACTATATTTAGAATGCAAATCTAGTTTCCAAGACTTTATATTTTTTAAATTACTGGCTTTGTTGTTAATGGCCCATTTCTGTTCATAATAGTCCTTTACATATTTATTCCTCCTTACTATAATAGCTATTAGTTTAGTGTCCATTTTCTTGGGTTTTTACACAGTAGAGAGTTTTAAGTATTCTCCATGGTAGTGGAACAAACACATTGATTCTGTTGCATTACTGTAGCCAATAGTACATATCTAGCATAATCAAAACCACAATGCCAATGGCGGCTCTTTTCTGATGTCCATCCCTAACTCTTCCTTTAATACTAGTGGACATCTGAGATAAGCAATGTTCGGCTAGAAATCACATTTTCTAAAATCTTTTGTAGCCAAGTGTGGCCATGTGACATGCATTCTGAATAATGAGCTACAAGTGCAGGGAATGTGCCTTAGTTATAAGTGCAATATCTATTCCACTTCTCCTGATTTTCTACCTACTACTTGCTGGCAGAAGAACCATCTTGCACTTGAAGACAGATGCATGTTGAAATGGCAAATAATCAAAGTAGATCAATAATCAGGAATGCTGCAGAGCTGCCAGGCAGCCTTGAACCACTGAAACTCAGAATGCATTTTGAGAAAGAAACATTTTTGCCTTGTTCCAACCACTATTATTTTGCTTTCTATAGAGTAGTTGTGCAGCTCAGCAAGTCTGTGTGCTTATCCTTTGTGTTAGTGAAAGACACAGAGTTTCCTTCACCATGAGCCTCGTTACCAGTAATGCTTCAACAGCACCTTCCCAGAATTCCTCTGTCATCCACAGGGATCCACCTGAGACATTGTCTCAGTAAAGGACCCAAGAGAGGGACTGTGGGGTCATGGTGAATGATACTATGTCATTGACTGAAAATTGCTTGTTGTTCTGTGGAATGAGATTCTCTCTCTCTCTCTCTCTCTCTCTCTCTCTCTCTCTCTCTCTCTCTCTCTCTCTCTCTCTCTCTCTCTGTCTGTCTCTCTCTGTGTGTGTGTGTGTGTGTGTGTGTGTGTGTATGTGTGTCTCTCTCTTTCTTTGTATGTGTAGAACAACCTATAGTCTTGGCAACATCCTGAGTTGTTTGGGGTTGCCTTTGGCAAACAACTACATTAGATATAACTGAATTGCAGTACTGGAAGCTTCATTTGTTGACAAGAGATGGACACTTGGGGCTGTGTCTACTTGCTATTTGGAAATTTCATTTAGATCACTTTCACATATGTATATATTTTAGAAGATTCTGCTATACTAGGTTTCTACATTACTCGCCGATGGCCCTTATTTTTAGCTATGTCTCCCTCCCCCTTATCTCAATTCCCTGTCGCCACTTGATTCTTCCATTTTAGACCCCAATAATACATCCCTAACATTCATTCTATCTTTCTGTTTCTCTTTCCGAGGGAGATCAATTGACCTTTCATTCCTACCCCAGTCCCTTACCTTATACTGAACCTCAGTGGGTCTACAGAATGTAGCTTGGTTATCACTGACTTAACAACAAATATTCCTACATAAGTTAATACACACAGTTTTTGTCTTTCTGGGTCTAGGTTACCTTACTCAGAATGATTTTTTTTCTAGGTCCACCTATTTGCCTGCAATTTTTATGATTTCATTTTTACTGGCTAAGTAATATTTCATGTGTAAATGCACCACAATTTCTTTATTCTTCTGTTGAAGAATAGGTTGTTTCCAATTTCGGGCTATTATGAGTAGAGCAGCAGTGAACATGAATAAGCAAGTGTCTCAGTAGTAGGGTGAAGCCTCTACCAAGACTGCGTACCTGGATTGTTAAGTAGATCAATTTCCATCTCCTGAGGAACTACCACACTGATTTCCATAGTGGCTGTACAAGTCTGGTTTGCATTCCTACCAACAATGGATGAGTGTTCCCCTTACTCCACATCCTCACCAACATGAGCTATCATTTGTTTTATTGATATTAGACATTTGAATGGGTATAAGGTGGAATGTCAAAGTAATTTTTATTTGCATTTACACGAAGACTAGGGATGTTAAATATTTCTTTAAGTGTTCTTCAGCCATTTGAGATTCCTCTATTGAGAACTCTGTTTAGATATTTACCTCATTCTTAAATTAGTTTATTTGTTTCCTTGATATATAGCTGTTTATATACTTTGGACATTATCCATCTATCAAGTATGTAGTTGGTAAAAATATTTTCCCATTCTTTAGACTGCTGCTTTGTTTTAATGATGGTTTCCTTTGCTATGCAGAAGACTCTAAGTTTCATGAAGTCCCACTTATTAGTTGTTGCTTTTAATGCCTGTGCTAATGGTGTCCTGTTCAGAAAGTCTTTTCTAGTCCCAATGAGTTCAAGGCTAGTCCCCACTTTCTCTTCATTACATTCCGTGTATCTGGTTTTATGTTGAGGTATTTCTTGCATTTAGAGCTGAATGTTGTGCAAGGTGTTGAGTATGGATCTATTTGGATTCTTCTCCATGCAGACATCCAATTAGACCAGCATCATTTCTTGAAGATGCTGAGTCTCTTTTCCAGTTTGTATTTCTGGCTTTAAAAAACAAACAAACTGTCCTTAGGTGTGTGGACTTAGGTCTCAGTTTTCCATTCAATTTCATTGACCAATGCTTTTGTTTTCATGCCAGTACCATGTGGTTTTTAATACCATAGCCCTGTAGCAAACTTGAAATTGGGGATAGTGAAATCCTGATCTCTCCTGCAGTTCTTTCACTATTCAGGATTGTTTTTAGGTGTGTGTGTGTGTGTGTGTGTGTGTGTGTGTGTGTGTGTGTTTGTGTGTGTGTGTATTTCTGTATAAATCTGAAAATTATGCTTTCAAGATCTATGAAAAACTATGTTAAAATTTTGATGACTATTGAATCTGTAAAATGCGTTTGGTAGGATGGCCAATTTTAATATGTTAATCCTACTGATCCATGAGCATGGGAGAACTTTCCATCTTCTGATATCTTCTTCAATTTCTTTATCTAAAGTCTTGAAGATTTTATCATGCAAGTCTTCCACCTGCTTGGTTAGAGTAGCTATAGGATATTTATGGTATTCAAGGCTATTGTGAAAGGAGCTATTTCCCTGATTTCTTTCTCAATCTATCATTTGTATATAGGAGGGCTACCAGTGTTTTGCGAGTTAATTTTGTATTCTACTACTTTCCTGAAAGTGTTTATCAGCTATAAGAATTTTTCAGTTACATTTTTAGGGTCACTTATATATACTATCATATCATCTGCAAATAAAGATACTTTGACTTCTTTCTTTCCAATTTGTATCCCCTTGAATAGGCATGGAGAGAGTGGGCAGCCTTGTCTTGTTAGTGATTTTAGTGGAATTGCTTTGAATTTCTTTCCATTTAAGTTGATGTTGGCTATGGGCTTTCTGTAAACTGCCTTTGTCGTGATTAGTCTTGTCCTTTGTAATCTTAATCTCTCTAGGACTTCTATTATGAAGGGTGTTGGATTTTGTCAAGGGCCTTTTCTGCATCTACTGAGATGATCGTGTGTTTCTTTCTTTCAGTTTGTGTATATGGTACAATACATTTATTGATTTTTAATATATCGAACCATCCCTGCATCTGTGGGATGAAGCCTACTTCATCCTGATGGATGGCCTTTTTGATGTGTTCTTGGGTTCAGTTTGCAAGCATTTTACTGAGTGTTTTTGCATATATGTTCATTAGAGAAATTTGTCTATAATTCTTTTTCTTTTTTCTTTTTAGTCGGGCTCATATATGATTTGGATATCAAGGTAACTGTAGCCTTATAAAATAAGGGCCATGTTCCTTCTGTTCTATGTTGTGGAATAATTTGAGGAGTATTGGTGTTAATTCCTCCTTGATAATCTTGTAGAATTCTGTGCTAAAACCATCCGTCCTCGTGTTTGTTTTGGCTTTGGATTTTGTTGTTGGTGGTGGTGGTTGGGAGAATTTTAATGACTGCTTCTATTTCACTGTGAATTTTAAGTTACTTTAAACTGCTTGTCTGATCTTGGTTTAATTTTGGTAAGGAGTTCCTATAAAGAAACCTATCCTCCCGATCCACGAACAAGGTAGATCCCACCATCTTCTGATGTCATTTTCAATCTCTTTCTTCAGAGATTTAAAGTTTTTTTCAAATAAGTCCTTCACTTGCTTGGTTAGGGTTATTCCTAGGTATTTTATATTGCTTTTGGCTATCGTGAAGGGAGTAGTTTTCCTAATTTCTTCCTCTGCCTGTTTGTCATTTGTATATAGGAAAGCTACTGACTTTTTTGAGTTTATTTTGTATCCTGCCAATTTGCTGAAGGTGTTTATCAGCTGTAGGAGTTCTCTGGTAGAATTTTGGGGGTCACTTATATACACTATTATATCATCTGCAAATAGGGATAATTTGACTTCTTCCTTTCCCATTTGGATACCCTTGATCTCCTTTTGATGTCTTATTGCTCTGGCTAGAACTTCAAGAACTATATTGAAGAGGTATGGGTAAAGTGGGCAGCCTTGTCTGGTCCCCGATTTTAGAGGGATTTCCTTGAGTATCTCTCCATTTAATTTAATGTTGGCTATTGGTTTGCTGTATATAGCCTTTATGATGTTTAGATGGCCATTTTACCAAAAGCAATTTACAGATTCAATGCAATCCCTATCAGAATACCTACAAAATATTTTGAAGATATTGAAAGAACAATTCTCAACTTCATATGGAGAAACAAAAAGCCCAGAATAGCAAAAACAATCCTATACAATAAAAAATCCTCTGGAGGAATCTCCATACCTGATCTCAAGCTGTACTATAGAGCAACAGTAATTAAAACAGCATGGTACTGGCACAGCAATAGGCTAGTGGATCAATGGAATCGAACTGAAGACCCAGAGAGGAATCCGCACACATTTGGTCACTTGATTTTTGACAAAGAAGCCAAATCCATTCAATGGAAAAACGACAGCATCTTCAACAAATGGTGCTGGTCTAACTGGATGTCTACATGTAGAAAAATGCAATTAGACCCCTATTTGTCACCATGCACAAAAATCAAGTCCAAGTGGATTAAAGACCTCAACCTAAAACCAGAGACATTAACCCAATTAGAGGAAAAAGTGGGGAAGAGTCTGGAACACATAGGTACAGGAGACAACTTCCTGAATAGAACACCAACAGCCCAGGCCTTAGTATCAACAATTAATAAATGGGACCTCATGAGGCTGAGACGCTTCTGTAAGGCAGGTGACACTGTCAAGAGAACAAAGTGACAGCCTACAGACTGGGAAAAGATCTTCACCAACCCTTCATCTGACAAAGGTCTAATATCCAAAATATATAAAGAACTCAAGAAATTAAACACTACCAAACCAAATAACCCAATAGAGAAATGGGGCTCAGAACTAAACAGAGAATTCTCAATAGAGGAATATCAAATGGTGGAGAAACACTTAAAGAAATGCTCGACCTCCTTAGTCATCAGAGAAATGCAAATCAAAACGACACTGAGATTCCATCTTACACCCATCAGAATGGCTAAGATCAATAATTCAACTGACACCACATGCTGGCGAGGATGTGGAGAGAGAGGAACACTCCTTCATTGCTGGTGGGAATGCAAACTAGTACAACCACTTTGGAAATCTATCTGGCGCTTTCTCAGAAAAATGGGAATAGGGCTTCCTCAAGACCCAGCTATTCCACTCCTTAGAATACACCCAGAAGATGCACTACCACACAACAGGGACATATGCTCAACCATGTTCATAGCTGCCTTATTCATAATAGCCAGAACATGGAAACAACCTACGTGTCCATCAGTAGAAGAATGGATAAAGAAACTGTGGTATATTTACACTATGGAATACTACTCAGCTATTAAAAACAAGGAATTTCCGAAATTTGTGGACAAATGGATTGAACTAGAAATTATCATAATGAGTGAGTTCACCCAGAAGCAAAAAGAGTCAAATGGTATATACTCACTTATATCGAGACACTAGGCCAAGGGGTACGCCCCCATGATAAACTTTACCTACCAAGAAAGTGGGTCAGAGGGGAGAAAATCCTATTGAGACTTTAGGGGTGAGAAGCCTGGAAGAATGAGGAAATGGAAGGATCCAGTGGGTCCTGGAAAAATACAGGCGGGTCTGGGCCCTCTAGTCCTCCTCAAACTATGGCACCAGCCAAGGAAAATATAGCAGTAAACTTCGAACCCCTACCC
Source organism: Acomys percivali (assembly GCA_907169655.1). Taxonomy (NCBI): domain Eukaryota; kingdom Metazoa; phylum Chordata; class Mammalia; order Rodentia; family Muridae; genus Acomys; species Acomys percivali. Next base: position 35,222,674 of record OU015757.1, read on the forward strand.
AGTCTAGCCGATGGAGAGGACATTCTCCACCGTTAAGTGGAGAAGGGGATCTGACTTTCACACAAACTCTGGTGCCCCATATTGGACCACGTCCCTTGGATGGGGAGGCCTGGTGGCACTCAGAGGAAAGATAATAAGTCACCAAGAAGAGACTTGATACCCTAGGAGCATATACAGGGGGAGGAGGTCCCCCTCAGTCACAGACATAGGGGAAGGGAGTAGAGGGGGAAACGGGAGGGAGGAAAGAAAGGGAGGATACAAGGGATGGGCTAACAATTTAGATGTAATATGAATAAATTAATAAATAAATTAATTAATTAAAAAAAAGAAACCTATCCATTTCTTTTAAATTATTTCAATTTAATGGAGCATAGATATTTATTTGTTTATTTTTATTTAATTAATATATTCAGATTACAACTCAATTGTTATCCCATCACTTGTATCCTCACGTCCCTCCCTCCCTCCCTTCCTTCCTCCCTCCTGCTTTAACCCTATTCCCCTCTCCTAGGTCTTTGACCAAAGGGAACCTCCTCCACCACTTTATGGTCATATGCTATCAAGTCTCATCTTGGTAGCCTGCTTATTCTTCCTTTGAGTGTCACCAGGCCTCCCCACCAAGGGGAAGTGGTCAGGTAGGGGGCACCAGAGTTCATGTCAGAGCCAGTCCTCATTCTTCACACAACTGTGGAGAATGACCTGTCTGTTGGGTAGGTCTGAATAGGAATTCAATATTTACTGCACGCATTGTCCTTGGTTGGTACAGTAGTTTGAGCAGACCACCCTGGGTCCAGATCTGCCAGCCTTGAAGGTTCCTGGACCCTCTGGGTCCTACTATTCCCCATTCTCCCATACCTCTCTCACCTGGAGTCCCAGTAGAGAGTCCCAGCATCTGTCCTGATCCCCTGCTGAGTGAAGACTCTCACAGAACAGCCATGTTGTGCTAGTGTCCAATTATAAGTGTATCTTTCTGGGTCTGCGTTAACTCATTCAGGATGGTCATTTCGAGTTCCATCCATTTGCCTGCAAATTTCAGAATTTCCTTGTTTTTAATAGCTGGGTAGTATTCCATAGTGTAAATGTACTACAGCTTCTTTAGCCATTCTTTGACTGAGAGACATCTAGGTTGTTTCCAGATTCTGGCTATTATAAATAAGCTGCTATGAACATAGCTGAGGAAGTGTCCTTGTTGTGTAGTGGAGCATTTTTCGGGTATATTCCAATGAGTGGGATAGTGGGTCTTGAGGTAGCCTATTCCCAATTTTCTGAGAAAGTTCCAGATTGATTTCCAAAGTGGTTGTACAAGTTTGCACTCCCATCAGCAATGAAGAAGAGTTTCCCTTTCTCCACATCCTTGCCAGAATATGCTGTCATTTGAGGTTTTGATCTTAGCCATTCTGATGGGTATAAGATGAAATCTCAGAGTCATTTTGATTTTCATTTCTCTGATGACTAAGGACATTGAGCGTTTCTTTTTTTTTCTTTTTTTTTTTAATTAATTTATTCTTGTTACATCTCTATGGTTATCTCATCCCTTGTATCCTCCCATTCTCCCCTCCCTCCCATTTTCCCCTTATTCCCCTCCCTATGACTGTCCCTGAGAGGGATTACCTCCCCCTGTATATGCTCTTTAAGTGTTTCTCAGCCATTCTATATTCCTCTGTTGAGAATTCTTTGTTTATCTCTGAGCCCATCTCAGAGATGGTTTGGTTTGGTGGTGTTTATTTTTTGAGTTCTTTATATATTATGGATATTAGCCCTTTGTCAGATGTAGGGTTAGTGAAGATCTTTTCCCAATTTGTAGGCTGTTGCTTTGTTCTGTTGACAGTGTCTTTTGCCTTACAGAAGCTTCTCAGCCTCATGAGGTCCCATTTATTAATTGTTGACCATAGAACCTGGGCTGTTGGTGTTCTGTTCAGGAAATTGTCTGTGGTCTCCTAGGGTCTGCAATACATTTATTGCAATGAGTTCAAGGGTCTTCTCCACTTTTTCTTCTAACAGATAAAGTGTCTCTGGTTTTATGTTGAGGTCTAATCCACTTGGACTTGAGCTTTGTGCATGGTGATAAATATGCATCTACTTGCATTTTTCTACATGTAGATATCAGTTAGACCAGCACCATTTGTTCAAGATGCTATCCTTTCCCCATTGTATATATTTGGCTTCTTCGCAAAAAATCAAGTATCCATTGATGTTTGGATTTATTTCTGGGCCTTCAGTTCAATTGATGAACCAACCTATTGCTATGCCAGTACCATGCTGTTTTAATTACTGTTGCTCTATAGTACAGCTGGAGATCAGGGTTTGAGATTCCTCCAGAGGATCTTTTATTGTACAGGATTGTTTTAGATATTCTGGGTTTTTTGCTTTTCTATATGAAGCTGAGAATTGATCTTACAAGATCTTTAAAAATTGTGTAGATATTTGATAGGGATTGCATTGAATCTGGCCATTTTTACTATGTTAATTCTCCCAGTCCATGAACAAGGGAGATCTTTCCATCTTCTGATGTCATCTTCAATTTCCTTCTTCAGAGACTTGAAAATTTTTTCATAGAAGTCTTTCACTTGCTTGGATAGAGTTACATCTAGATACTTTATATTACTTGTGGCTATAGTGAAGGGTGTAGTTTCCTTGATTTCTTTGTCAGCATGATTGTCATTTATAAACTGGAGGGCTACTGTCTTTTTGGAGTTAATTTTGTATCCAGTCACTTTGCTGAAGGTATTTACCAGCTGTAGGAATTCTCTGGTGGAATTTTGGTGGTCACTTATGTACAGTATCATATCATGTGTGAATCGGGATAATTTGACTTCCTCCTTTCCCATTTGGATCCCCTTCATCTCCATTTGTTGTTTTATTGCTCAGGCTAGAACTTCAAGAACCACACTGAAGAGATATGGAGAGAGTGGGAAGCTTTGTCTAGTCCCTGATTTTAGTGGAATTTCCTTGAGTTTCTCTTGATTTAATTTGATGTTGGCAATTGACTTGCTGTTTATAGCCTTTATTATATTTAGGCATCTCTCAAAGACTTTAAACATGAATAGGAGTTGGATTTTGTCAAATGCTTTTTCAGCATCTAAGGAGATGATCATGTGGTCTTTTTCTTTCAGTTTGTTTATATGGTAGATTATATTGATGAATTTCCATATATTGAACCACCCTGCATGCCTAGAATGAAGCCTACTTGGTCATATTGAATGATATCTTTGATGTGTTCTTGGATTCCTTTTGCAAGTATTTTATTGAGTATTTTTACATCAATATTCATAAGAGAAATTGGTCTGAAATTCTCTTTCTTTGTTGAGTCTTTGTGAGGTTTAGGTATCAAGGTGGCTGTGTCCTCATAGAATAAGTTTGGTAATGTTTCATCCATTTCTATTTTGTGAAGTAGCTTGAAGAGCATTGGTACTAGCTCTTCTTTGAAGGTCTGATATAATTCTGTGCTGAAACCATCTGGCCCTGGGCTTTTTTTGGTTGAGAGACTTTTGATGACTGCTTCTATTTCTGTAGGAGAAATAGGACTATTTAATTTGCTTACCTGATCTTGATTCAACTTTGGCAAGTGGAATCCATCAAGAAAATTGTCCATTTCCATTAGGCCTAATAATTCTTTGTATTTCTTCAGTGTCTGTTGTTATGTCTCTCTTTTCATTTCTGACTGTTGATTTGGATAGTCTCTCTCTACCTATTAGTTAGGTTGGCTAATGGTATGGTTTATCTATCTTGTTGATTTTCTCAAAGAAATAGTTATTGGTTTTGTTGATTCTTTTAATTTTTCTCCCTGTTTCTAATTTATTGACTTTGGCTCAGAGTTTGATTATTTTCAGCCATCTACTCTTCTTTGATGTTTCTGCTTCTTCTTTTTCTAGGGCTTACAGATGTGTTGTTAAGTTGCCTATATGAGTTATTTCCAATCTCTTTATGAAGGCACTTATTACTATGAATTTTCCTCTTAGCACTGCTTTTAATGTGTCCCATAAATTTGGGTATGTTGTACTTTCATTTTCATTTTGGGAATTTTAGGAAGTCCTTACTTTCTTTATTTCTTCCTGACCCAGTTGTCATTTAGTAGAGAGTTGTTCAGTTTCTATGTTTGTTTAGGCTTTTTGTTATTTCTATTGTTATTGAAGTCCAGTTTATGTCCATGGTGATCAGATGGGATACAAGGTACTATTTCTATTTTCTTGTATGTTGCGGTATGTTGGTGTTTGGGTGAAAAGTTCTGTAGTTATCTGTTAGATTCATTTGAATTATGACATCAGTTAGTGTCATTATTTCTTGGTTTAGTTTCTGTTTTGTTGATCTATCCTTTGGTGAAAGTGGGGTGTTGATCTCCCACTATTAATGTGTAGGGATCAATGTGTGGTTTAAGCTTTAATATTTCTTTTACAAATGTGGGTGCCTTTGTATTAGGGGCATAGATGTTCAGAATTGTGATGTCATCTTAGTTGAATTTTCCTTTAATGAGTTTGAAGTTTTCTTCCTCATCTCTTTTGATTAATTTTGGTTGAAAGTCTATTTTATTAAATATTAGAATAGCTACACCAGATTGCTTCTTATGTCTGTTTGCTTGGAATACCTTTTTTTTTTTTTCAGCCTTTTACCCTGAGGTAATGTTTATCCTTGTGGCTGAGATGTGTTTCTTGAACACTTTCTCTTTGGCTTCTCCCCACCCGCACCCACATTGTTTTTCTACTTATTTTAGGAAACCATCTCTACTCTTAGAGTTTTCAGTATAGTTAATCTGCACATTCTTTCTCTTGTCAAGAATATTGCCCTTACTTGCCTGATAATAATGATGCTCACAACATGCTAAATGATGCTGTAGATGCTTTCAATTATACCTCGATAATCCGTAGGCAGTGCTTCTTCTGAACAGTGCCCATTTCCTCAATGGCTTCAGTATCACCTTTTTATAAACTCCGACATATGTGGTCAACTGAAAAACTCTGCTTCCTGAAAGGCCCTGGGAACAAAAAGTGGGTGCTTCTTCTCTTTCCCTTTGTGATTTTCATTTTGCCAGCTTACTGGAAGATGGTTGCCATATCTGGTGTTGTGCATATTTTAGTAAAAGAATATATAAGCTCTTAGTTGCTGGTAATAGAGTTTTATAATCCTTGATGATCTTGTGACTGCTCAGAGACCCATATTCTTTTGTAGTCTTGGGTTAAAATTTAGGCTCAGTCTCCAGTATGATTGAACTGCAGGAAGCACCATTGGCATGATGATTTGTGGCTTTGGGGTCAGACTAACAAACCACCCCTACCTTTACCACCATGTAGATAGAGGCATTTATATGAGCCCCCTTTCAGCATGATTTGTATTTTCTCCTTATTCATAAGATAGGCAGACCAAAACAATATCTAGGACATTTGCATGCATGCTTCACTAAGTCTCAAACACTATGCTAACTTCTGGTGACAAGAAGATTAATGTGATGTAGCTTGTTCCCTAAATAGGCTTATTATCTGGGGATAAATGGGGCAACCCAAATGCATAATTCAATACTGTAGAATAACATAATTTTGAGAGATGCTGAGTATACCTTCCTTGTGTTCCTCTCAGTCTCAACTCTGGTTCTTGTTATAGCAGGCCGATGAGTTCTGTATGAGCTTACTGGTGAGCCCATAGAATACGTAGAATATTGTGTTTTAAATTAAAATGCACCATATTTCACATAGATTCACTAATTAGGTGGATAAGGTAATCTACTCTCTAGGGCCATCATATGTAATATCACCGCAAAGTAAAATATCTATGGTGGGATTGAACACATACTCACAGGACCCATTAGCCCATCTATATACTACATAACTCAAAAGGGAAAATCCATAAAGAAGCAATGGTGGAGGTACAGGTTAATGAGAACAGCGTGTGCTGATGGCTCTGTATTCCAAATATCTAAAATTTGCAGTCCAAAGACAAGCATTTGAATCCAGTAATAAAGGTCTGAATCTTGCTTCTCATCCTTGATTTTAGCAACCTATTGAGGAATCTGTTTCTTAACTCCAGACTTTGGGGGACCTTCTGAATTACTATATTTCCCAGGACAGAATGAAAGTTCCACTGCACTTGAATTACAACTCTCCATTCCTTTCAGATAACTCATAGTGGTAGGAGGACAAGTAAGAACAAAAACAGCAAAGACTAAAAACGACACAAAACCCCGAGAAACTGTTTGCTGCCATAGCATGTGGCTGTAAGAACAGTCTGGATCATTTTTCTGGGACTGTTCTTTTTTTTTTTTTCCTTAATGCCAATGAGAGCAATGGGCAAATCATTATAGCAAATATACCCCAAAATAGCAACGAACCAAAAGTGCAAAGCCATGCTTAAATGGATATTTAAATAAGGAGACAATGAATGCTTTCATGACCAGTTAAAGTTGTAAACACTTGACATGTTCCATTAAATCTCGTGTGTTAAAAGTTTGTGAGGACTGGAACAAAGTACCACCTTCACAGCTCATGCATGTGGTGTGATGCTAACATGAATGAGCATGAGAGGGGGAAAGAGAGGGCATGTCCATCTTGCCTCTTTGCTTTGACCTCACTCTGAACTTAGCTTCCAGACATGGCTCCTTCAAAGTGATGGATTTTAGAGTGCAATGATTGTATCCTGCTCTTTCATGATGAGTAGAAGGCTATAAAGTTGAACAGGAGCTGACCCACAGGTATATCTTATATAATATTGGGCATGGGCAGGGCATGTAGCAGGTTATACTTGCTTTTGTCATTCCAATCATAAGGGGAGATAGGAGAATCATTCTGGACTCTTTTCAAAAGATACAAGCAAGCTTGAGTCCCTGGTGGTGGAGTGATAGTGGACTTATTTACAGGTGCTTATTGACTTTTCATCCTTTGTGCCCTACTTTCCACATCATGTCTACTTATTCCAGATCCTGTGAGCATCTTCAGCATATGAGTTCTTGAACAAGTTCTGCCTCTTCTTCAAAACTAAGCTATGCTATTGTATGTACTTACAGGACTCAACAGCCTTCATCACTATCTCAGTGACTCTTTAACTCTTAACCCATAATAGAATGAACAATTTCTGTGAACACACTTAATGGCCTCTTTCTCATTATGTGGAATATTGCCCACCCATAGAAATAACTATAAAATATTTGTTGACTGAATGGATGCATTATCATTTTGGAGAAAACAACCCAAAGAAGAAGCACCTTTATAGTTCACTGAGCAGAAGCTTTATAAATTTATTATACAAATGATGTCATGATTAATTAACATACAACATGTGGCCAAGGAAGGAGAGAAAACCAAAGCATAGGGACATGAAGGGGTTACATAAGCAAAGAGGGCTCCAATACAATTATTTTCAAAATCTATTTCAGATTGGAGGGATAATTGATAATCCAAGGCCCACCACCATCCTAGACCATGATCTCCTACGGTTGGTAGAAACATGGTTCAGTATCTACCCTATCCCTCGCACATACTACTTTTCTGTGATTTTGCAGTCAGTAGTATTCTACCATCAGCTACAGTCCTATAATACATAGGAGAGAATTCTATAAATAAACAATTCAAAGTTCTAGATTTTGTGCTATTCTAAGTAGGGGGAAATCTTGTGCAATTATCTCCACTTTACATGGCAGCAAATCACTCCTTTGGTTCAACACAGCCACACTATGTGCAATTATTCATAGGTCAAAATAAAGTCATAAACAGTGGGTATCAATCTCAGTTGAGCTCCTATAAGTAAATTTGGTGCTAACAAAAACATAGCAATAATAAGTGGTTTATGAATGCCAGGCTACCAAAATTAATTTTATATTTTTAAATTTTTCCTCCATTTATTTATTTATTTATTTATTTAATCACTTTACATCCCCATCCCAGCTCCCTCCCTCGTCTCCTCCCAGTCCCCCCACCTCCAAATTGATTTTAAACAAAATGTGTAATGAATTCAAAGGTATTTCTGGCAGTGATTGCCTATGTTTTATCATGATATTTCACTGTAGCCTAGGTTCTGAATGTGCACATGTATACTTTAGGCCATATTTACAGGCATGTTTGGAACATTAATGAATGTTGCCTGAAATATTTCAACTCATATTTGAGACTATCACCACATTATGAATTGAAGTGTTTCCACAAAGATTGTATGTAATTTTCTCTTATAGATTTTGATTTCATCAAAACAAAGATTCTCAGTATTTCCCTACCATCATTCCTTTGTAAGTATCAAATCAGTATGTCTTTGGATTATGTTGGGTATATTTGACTTTTATAATTGTCATTCCACTCACTAGTTTGAGTTTAATAAAAATTGTTAAATTGATTTTTATTTTGGATTCAGATATTATTTACAACAATTTGTGAGGCGGCCATTGACATACTTCTGCCATTTTATACTTTCTATTTATATGAAGCAGTGCTCTTACCATTAGTGATTATAAAATCAAAGTATTGAAAAATGTTGATGATTCTCTGTGCCTTACAGCATCAAATAGCAAATATGCAGCCTTTTGAGGCCTGGTCTCAGGTATCCCTGGGCGGCCTAGAGATTTCTGTCACTAAGAATACCTTATACTCCTGATCCCTCTGTTTCCACAGCCTACATGCTGGACTACAGGTATAGACTATAACTCTCAGTTTTTTAATGCAGTGCTGGGCATGAGACCCAGGGCTTCATGTAAGGCTCCTCACTAAGCACTCTGCCAAATGAGATAGAGCTCCAGTTCAAACGGTCAACTCCTTACATGGGAAGAAGCAAGCACACTATCTCATTAGTGTAAAAGCTTGCATCCTCTTTGACAAATGATAAGATCATATACATCCCAAAGAATTGCTTTAAAATAAACTTCTCTATGATTCATTACAATTAAATACTTGAAATGTATACCTATTTCATATACCTGTATGCTCAAAGTCTGTCACATTTTCCCACTCATAAAGGAGTTATAAGTAAAAGAATTTAAGAAGCCCTTCGCAGATAACTTAGTCTCCAGATTTACTGTCATTGTGTTCAAGTTGCCCTTATTTTACCCAGAAAAACCTGCAAAGCGTTAAGAGTGGTGAGACTCACAATTTGCAAATGCCAAAGGGAAGTCAAAATGCATTTCCTTTAAGTGAAAACACTCAAGTTAATGAGGAAAAGAAAATTTTTTCTATGCTGAAGTTGCCAAGATATATAGTACATCAAGATAGTCTGAAAGAAAATACATTCATAAAACTTTTGTTGCAGTAGTTATGATTTCTATATTATTATTATTATTATTATTATTTATAGACTCCTAATTTATAAACAGCTATGTCATAACTACATCTGCATAAAAAAGTCATAGTAGCTATATAATTAGATACTGCCCATGTTTTTAGGTATGTGCGGAGTATCTCAGAACACATTTGCCGCACATAAACTGCAATCATTGTACCCAGAATTTAGACTCAGCTTCTCCAGAACTGGATGATTTTTCTAAGGGAGAAACCTGTATTTTCTGTTGACTCATATTTCATGTACTAACTTTGATGTACTAAATTGTGTAGTGGGGAAGAATGAGAGGAAATGGATTCATAAAAGGTGTCTGGGACAATGACATGTAAAGGTTTGTCCAATACCTGATCAGTAGACTGGTATTTGAGTCATTCTATAAAAATGGGGTTACTTTTGTTTTGTTTTCTGCTTCAAAATGTCATTTAAATTCAAGAAGATGCCACGAAGAAAGAACCACATGAAGAACTCTTATTTTCCTACTATAGCAAAACTAATAATCATTGCAATGAGAAAATTAGTGTTAGGGCAGAAGTTGCTGTTCTGAGAGTCCCAGGAGGGTGAGCTCAGCTGCCGCTCCCAATATGCCAAGTAAAGAGAAGAGTGATGGTGGGAGAAGATTCAGAGGAGAACAGATAAAGGGGTCTAGTGACTCCAAGCCTGTAAGCATTGTCATGAGTTTAAGTAGAGGGAGAATTAGGGCAAAGGGAAAGCGATGTGCATAATTAAGCAGAGTTGGTCAAAGTGCAATGGATTGATTGTGATTTCAATTCTGGCTTTGCAAAATGGGTCCTCATGGCTCGATGGGGCCAATCTTGCTCCCATAACAAGTTATCATTGTAGATAACTACCCTTATGTGGGAGTGATGTGTATTGTCAGGCATGGCTGGTTTTGGAATGTAAGGTGACTGCAGGCTTGTAACAATAACTTTTGGACCTGTTTTGTAAGTTTGGGACAGGACATTGAAAAGACAAGCAGAAGATACCTCCACTAGTCCCATCTTTGTGCCCCCAGCATGAAGGGAGATAAGAACCTTAGAGAACTAGAATACCTATGGGCAAAGATAATCTTGGGCTGACCTACAGGTCAGGAAAAAGATATAAAATATAAAAATTCTGTCTTAAGGACCAAAGGAGGAGTCAATGCTTCTCAGCAAAAAAATAGTTTCCAAATGACCTGCTCAGATTTATAAAATTCAAAGTGAGGAGTTGGGTCTAATTTCCTTATTTTATTTTTTTTTAAAAAAACATTCTAGCATTTAGAGAAGAAAGCTGTTGTGATCTGGTCAGTTTGCCTGGGCAGCTAATCTGACCCCTATTCCCTTTCCCAGGGGACTCCTATGATTCACGCCTTCCAGTTGTGTTTTAGAGGGGCTAGTGCTGAGATGTAGACTGACGAGGGTAAGTTACCAGGTTGACTGTTCATGGGGGAGGCTCTGCCTTGTATACGTAATCACACAGCATCTACTTGTGTGGATTCCGTTCACATGGCCAGTGGCTGGTAGCTTCTCCCTGAGCCTTGGCCACACTGAGAGACAGTGTTTGTTTCAATAGTGGCCTGGATTAACACATATAGAGACCATCATAGACCTTCTTAGGGAGTGTGTGATTGTCTACAACATCTTGCCTTCATGCATAAGGACACCTCAGCACACATGTATACTCACAAGGCCCTTTTGGGATTATAGAAACTCTATGTAGAAATCTTCCTATGATAAGCTGTAAACATTCTGAATTTAAAATAAAAGGAGGTACTTGGAACCCTCCCCATTGAAAAGGCTCCTCTATGAAGCCCTGCTCAGGGCCAACTGTGAGCTGACATTATCCTCTGTATTAAAACAAATGTCTTTCCTGTAGATGCAAATCCATTGTTATTATTGGCCTGAAATAAGAGAATATTTTCTCTTCTTAATAACTTTTATTCCCAGCATCTTTTAAGCCTTGCCTCTCATGTGTCTGCTGCAGCACTGCACCCTCCCACATCTTACCTTTCTAACCTACCCAACCCTGCCTGAGCGTCTCATGGCAAGCTTTCTCTCACTGAGCCACTGCACATGCCGCTCACTCTCTCTTCCAGGATGCACATTAAGAAATGACTCCCCAGGTCTACCCAAGCTCTAAAGGGCCAGTTCTGTGCGTTCAGATATCTCATCTTTGAGATGAGCCATCTCTCAACAACAAGGTCAATTTTGCCTCAAACAAAACATGCCTTTCTTCCTTCCTTTCTCTCTTTCTCTCTTTCTTTCTTTCTGTTCTCATTTAATAGCAGATACAACTGAACAAACTAAACATTAACCAGAAACAAATTCTGAGACATTCTAGGTGCTGAACTGTGATTCTTGTTATTTTCTGGTTCCTAGAGAAAGATATCAGCAAGCCTGGCTTCCATGAAGGGGCCTCTCCTAACAGTTGCCTTCAAGAACTCCTCCGTACTGTCTTGTCAAAGCTGGCCTGGCAGTGGGTTTTAGAACCCAGCCCTAGTGATCCTGCACAAGATCATTCTAATCACTCACATATTACTAGTCACTAAAATAGTTTTGATAGTGTTTTTTGTTTTGTTTTTGTTTTTTTTTTCTAGGCAGACTAGTAAATACTCTGAGACCTGATTTGGTTTGAGGTTATGCACACTGTCTCTCTTTCAATAATATACTTAGCAGCTAACTTTCTTCACCTGCACATTACACACACACACACACACACACACACACACACACACACACACACCCTTCTCCAAAACAATGCACCTAGAAACCTTCTAAAGCCCTTAAAGCCCTCACCTCTCCAGTGGCATCAGGCTGCATGAATTTGCATAAAATTTCCCTCTCCTAGTAGCATTCAAATTTAGACAAATTCTATCCAAATATATTCCCAGTATATCCAAGTTTGAAGAGTAGACTAGCTAATCTGGCCTGAAGTGGGTACTGGTACATGTACATTAAGGCTAAATTGTGTCCCTCCAGCAAACAAACTTTTAGGGAGAATCCCCTATTTATCATCTTATGCCTGTCAATAATTGAATGTGCACGTGATTAGAATTAAATGCATCATGGGAAGAAAAATGTGAATTAAAAAAAAAAGTCATCAATCAAAGTAGAGAACCACCTTCACTACACCCCTTACTATTCAATTCTTCTTTCTCTTGATACCCATAAAGAAGCAATGAACAATAGTCAGACCCTTGAGCGCTCTCACTGCTATGATCCACTGTTGGTCTTGACAGCAAATCACTCTTTAATCTGTACTATTGCTTTGCTCTGAATAAAGCTATTTTGTTTCTTTGTATGTCTGTGTGATCCCTTGTTTTCAATTCTTTAAATGAGAACCAATAACTTCAAACACCTGGCCCAGACCCTGACCACCAGTAACATTTCTACAAGTCACTAAATTCACCCAGGTTCTGAAAGAGCAAGGACAATGATTCTGTGTCAATAATATAATAATAACTGACAATGAAACAAATCTAAGTGTGACTGAAAATCAAATCTGCACTTAGGAAAGGGATCAATATAGCATTATGCCCTGAACCAGAAGGATTGAAGAGTCCTGTTAAAATTGTCAAAGAAAGACAACTAAGATTAGGAAAATTAATGCTTTAAATGCACCACTTAAAGTGGTTTAATTGAAATCATCAAACAGGATAAATGCCTTTCATCATAAACCTCTTATTTACTGCAACCATTCACATGTGTAGGTGTTGAAACACATTTTGGTTTAGTATTTAATAACTTGTCAAATGCATATTGAGCTTTTTTGAATTTGGATGCATCAAGCAGATGCAGGAGAAAATAATTATAGAGACTTTACAATGGGGGAAGTCTCATGGTGGGATTTATTGGCATAATTAAGGCTAGTGATGAAAGATGGGTGGAGGCAGACGAGAGACAGACAGATTATGAAGAAGATGCTGAGACATACAATAATGCCTCTGACTGTGGGAGATGTTTACTAGATAATATCACTTTTCTCATTGTGTAACTTATGAGATGCAAAAAGACATAGTAAAAACCAAAGAAATAAATAGAATCCAACCATAACACACATAAAGAAAGGTGAATTTGCAAATGAGTGTTCTCAGATCCACATTTGTTTAAATGGAATCAATGCTGGCAGTGATAGGAGGGCAAGCAGGGTGGTGAATGAAATGAAGGAATACTGAGAGGCTCAAGAAAAAGTGAGTAGTCTGTGGACTGGACTGTGACACAGGGCAAAGTGGCTGTCAACCCCACAAAGAGCTGCTGGGATCCTGCTATGTGGGACCGTCTATTCAGGTGTAAGCGTTAGAGAGACCCCACAGTCCATTAAGACCCACAATCAGGAGAGTGGACAGAGAGCCACAGAGCCACAGAGCCACAGAGCCACAGAGCCACAGAGCCACAGCATTATAATCCATTTCAGTTATCAAGGAGTGCCGTGGAGACATATAGAAATGGGTCATCCAATTCTGATCAAGAAACACTAGGCACCAGCTATACTTTGAGAATAAACAAGAGACCAGTGATGAGAGACATTTTTAATCCGAGAAGACAACCTATGATTTGGAGGTGTAAAATCATTTTCATGGAGTTATAGCAAACTAACCAGCCACATGTAAAACCTCCACAAGCTGGGGAGTCTAAAGATACCGCTTTATTATTGCTCCTGTCTTAAGAAACAAGTCGAGGTGAGTGTATAGTCAGGGCTCTCTAGAGAGAAAGAGCCAATAGGATGAAAATATATTAACCTGTGATGTATTAAATGGGCCTGTGCATTATGGTTTGTGTGGTCCAGAAATGACTGTCTTAACACTAAAGAGGCTGAGAACCAGGTGGGTACCTGGTCCATAAGGCTCGATGTCTCAGTGGTTCCAATCTGACACTGAAGGTCTGGAGGATTCCTGGAGATCCACTGATCTTCAGTATTCAATGAAAGTCAGTGAAGCATGGCCACAGCAGCTGTAAACCCAGGGAAGCAGTAGCCAATAGGATAAGAATGCATTTACAAGCAAGACATGCAGCAGGCAGGCAGAGTAAAGTGTTTGCCTCTGATTTATATCTGCCAGAAGGAACTGTCACATTTAGAATGGATCTTCCCATTTCAATTAATACAATCAAGGAAGTGCCTCACAAGTATGCCCATAAACTAACCTAATCTATATAATCTTCACACATGTGCCCAGAAGCTGACCTAATCTAGGTCATCACTTACACTTATGCCTAGAAGCTGGCCAAATCTGCATAATCCTTCACAGATGTGCCCAAAGGCAAACATAATCTAGATCATCACTCATAGGTGTGTCCAGAGGCTAACATAATCTAGATGATTCTCCTCAGATATACCCAGAGGCTAAACTAATCTAGATAATTCCTACAGATGTCCACAGAGCCAAGCCTCAGCTAGGTAATTCCTCCCAGATGCACCTAGAGGCTCAGCTCTTGTGTGATTCTAGACACTGTCAGGTTAAAAACCAAAATTAAACATACAGTGAGTTCCAGAATATTTGTATAGCATTTAAAAATAAAGTGCTATCCACAGAAGAAGCTATGTCTTTGCACATGGTTTTTATTGCAGCAGCATTGCATTGCAATGCTCCTGGTGTCCCCAGCCTCAAGTCCTCCACCTACAGACGGATTGAGCTCCATTTCCTGATGGGGGCAGTGGGGATTGGTACAGGCTGGGCTACAGAATGGGAAAAGATTTTCAGACTCCACATTTGCTATTAATCTAATATCCAAAATATATAAAGAACTCAAGAAAGAAGATATAAAGAAAACAAATAATCCAATTATAGAATGGAGTACAGATCTAAACAGAGAATTCTCAATAGAGGAAACTCAGATGGCTGAGAAACAAACAAAGAAATGTTCAACATCCTTAGTCATCATGGAAATGTAAACAAAAATGACCCTGAGATTCCATCTTACACCTGTCAGATAGCTAAGATCAATAACACAAGTGACAGCTCATGCTTTCCTGTGAAGCAAGGATGTGGACAAGGGAAACACTTCTCCATTGCTGGTGGGAATGCAAACATGTAAACCACTATGGAATTCAATGTGGTGGTTCCTCAGAAAACTGGGAATCAATCTACTTTAAGATCACACTATACTACTCTTGGGCATATATCCAAAGGACACTTCATGTCTGTCACAAAGACACTTGCTCAACTATATTCATAATGGCTTTATTCATAATATAGAGAAACTGGAAACAACCTAACTCTCCCTCAACTGAAGAATGCATAAAGAAAATGTGGTATATTTACACAATGAAATGTTGCTTAGCTGTTAAAAGAATCACATCATGAAATTTTCAGTCAAATGGATGAAACTAGAAAAATTATCCTGAGTGACATAACCCAGACCTTGAAAGACAAACCTGGTATGTACTCAATTATAAGTAGATATTAGCTGCTAAGTAAATGATAATCATAATACAACCCACAGACCCAGAAAGGGTAAGTAATAAGAAGGCATCTAAAGAGACACATGGATCTTGGGAAGAGCAAGTAGATTTTGTGGGTTTACTTGGGGCAGATGAGAATGGGAACAGGACAGATTAGGTGGAGGGAGAGAATATGGGGACAGATGACTGGAATCTAAGGGCATTTAGGAGGGCAATATGGAAAGCAAATACAATAGAAACTCTCAAGATTCTACAAGGGTGGCCCTACCAAACACTCCTAGTAATAGAGGATATGAGGATATGGAGCCTGAACTATCATCTTTTATTACCAGGCAAGGCTTCCAGTGATAGGACTGGGACACCAACCCAACCACAAAACTTTTGACCTACAATCTACCTGGCTTGCAAGATGTGCTGGGGCACAAGACTTGTGGGACAACCAATAATTGGTCTAACTTGAAGCTCATGCAGAGAGAGAGAGAGAGAGAGAGAGAGAGAGAGAGAGAGAGAGAGAGAGAGCGAGAGAGAGAGAGAGAGAGAGAGAGAGAGAGAGAGAGAGAGAGAGAGAGAGAGAGCCCATGCCTTACACTGCCTGGATGACCAGGAATTGGAGGCCGGATAGCCCAGAGATCTAGGATAGAAAAAAATTTAATAAAATGAGTTCTGGAGTTCTGATGATATTCTGCTGTACTAATAGATTAGTACTTAGCCCAAACATCATCAGAGAGGCTTCTGATGACAGTTGATGGGAGCAGATACAGAGAACCACAGGGAGAGCCCATATTGGATATCACCACTGGGCTCCTCTCCTTGGAGCTCAGGGAATCCCATGGAAGATGACAAGAAAGAATTTTAGGAACCTGAGGGGTTGAGGACACCAGAAGAACATGACCCACAGATATCAACTAAGCAGGGCGCACAGAGACTCACAGAGACTGAAGCAGCAGCCATGGAGCCCACGTGGGTCTGTGCTAGGTCCTCTGCATATTTGTTATGGCTATGTAGCTTGGGGACTCCTAACAGTGGGAGTGGTGGTGTCTCTGACTCTTTCTTCTGCTCTTGGGACACTTTTCCTAGCACTGGGTTTCCTTGCTCAGCCTTGATATAAGGGTTCATGCTTACTCTTGTATCTTGCTATGCTGTGTTCGGTTGATAACACTGAGATCCCTACTTTTTTTTCTGAATGGAACAGAAGCGGAGTGGATTTAGGGGAGAAAGGAGGAAGGGAGGGAGTAGACGATAGGGAAGCTATGGTCAGTGTGTATTCAAAACAAACATAACAAGCAAAGACACTGGGCTGGGCAGGAAAGAATGAGACAATATAGAACTGCAATACTTTCCTAGGGGAGAAACCAGCATGGGAAGAGATTGAGAAACTTGGGCACCTTTGACTCCGCTGTCTTAATTCTGTAATCTACAGTGATGCCTTCAACTAAAATCGATTAAAATGGAATGTACTGAGAAAGTCGGCTTATTGGGAATGGAGAGATGGCTCAGTAGTAAAGAGTACGTGCTCCTTTTCTAGAACACCTAGGTTTGATTTCCAGCACCCATGTGGTAGCTTTTAAACATTTGTACCTCCAGTTCTAGGGCATCTGACATATTTTTCTGCCCTCCACAGGCACTGAGCACACATACGGTACATAGACATACATGTACACAAAGCACTCGTACAGATAAAATAAAAAAGTAAATCTTTAAAGAAAAAAAGAAAGAAAGAAAATCAGTATACCATTCACACTGTCAGGAGACCAACAGCCTTAGCTAGTAAGTAAATGTACTGATGAACAAAAACAGAGAGCATTCCATTTTATCAGAAGTTCCCTTTTAAAAGCACTGATGTAGAATTAGGAGTAAGAGGAAACTAAACAGAAGTAAAAATGAAAACTAGACAGATATCAGGAAGGACTGCAACAGTTATAGAGTTCATCTGAGCCTATGAGACAAGCTTTGTGTGCTGTCAATGGTAAAGCCAGAAAAGTGAAGCTGTCTGGGCTTTTTGGAGCCCAGAAGACCATGAATGAGTCCCAGATACTAGACACTGAACTTCTATGCTGTTGGATGTTGGTTTGCTATGCTCTGATAATATCTGTGCCTTTATTACCTCTTGGAATAAGAAAGAACTCACCTTTTTATTTTTGATTTTACATGAATACACAGTTAAAAGACTTTGAAATTTTAAAGAAAATTTTGTTTTTTAAAATATTGAATTTAAAAAAAATTTTTTACTTTTATTGAATGTCTATGATTTATACGTCATGCACCAAAATCCCTCTCCTCCCCCCAGTAAAATGAGACAAATAGACAAACCAAAAATCTTGTCACAGAAGCTGTAGTGTATCACTCAGTATAGCCTTTTGTCCACATATGTTTACTTTCAAATGCTACGAGTCATGGGTCTGGTTTGAGGCCTACACTATCATTACTGAATCCTCACTGGGACTGCTGTCTGATATCCCATTGTTGCCATGTGTCAAGGAGATGGTTAATCTTTGAATCTGCAGGTCTGGCCCCTTCATGTGTTCCAGCAGGTCATACATGGGGTAGATGTTGGGGTGAGGTCCACTCAGATCAGCGCCTATTCCCTTGTCCTCAGGGCAGGGCTCACTCTTTTGCTCCTATGTCCTCATGTCAGGGCCAGCTCTCCCACTCCCATGTCCTCAGGACAGGTCCAACTCTTCTTCTCCCCAAAACATTGGAATTTTAAAAAGCCTTTGGGACTTTTAAAGTTATGCCATGTTTTGTACTGAGACGGTAACATTAGCACAAAATCTTGGGGCTAAGGAAAGGTTATGGTTGAATGGTGAATAGTTTGTATGTTAAGTTGACAAGATTCCAGTTACACAGGTTAGTTTTTGTCAACTTGACACAAGTTCAGACAACTGGGAAAAGGGAGTTGCAGTTGGGGAACTGCCTTCATCAGACTGGATGATGGGCATATATATGTGGCATTTTCTTGATTAACAATTGATGTGGGAGGGCATTTCCACTATGAGCCATGCCACACCTGGGTAAGTAGTCCTGGGTTCTATAAGAAAACAATGAGCGCAAGCCGGTATGCAGCACCCCTCCACGGTCTTTACTTCATCTCCTGCCTCTAGGTTCCTGTGTTAAGTTCCTGCCTTGGCTTTCCTCGTGAAGGAGTTTGTCATAGAAATGTAAGCCAAGTAAGTGTTTTCTTCCCCTAAGCTGGTTATAGTTGGGTTCCTAAGTAGGATAAGAATCAAGGGACAGACTTGGTGGGATGTCCTTCACTCCAAAGAGGATCTGGGGCACAGTGGAGCCAGGATGGAGGTAAGGGGACAAAATTCATAAGCCCCATCATATGATCCCCTTCTGTCACAGGCCTAGGGGAAGGGAATAAGGTGAAAGAGCGAGGGAGGGGGAACAAGAAGACACCAGTGAGGGGGATAACAATTGGGATGTAATCTGAAAAAAAATTGTTTAAATGAAAAAAAAAAAAGATAAGCCCCAGTCCAGGGAGCAGAATATTACAGACTGAAATTATTCTACTTTCCTGTGTTCCCCACTATCTCTGCCCCAAAACTTATACCAATCCACGGTCTTAATTACCATTGCCTTTTAAAAGAGCATTCTTACAATGCTCAGAAACAAATCGTCTATGTGCCTTCTCTTCTAAGTCATTTACAATTCTAAGATCTCTTTTAGTTTCTGATGGTGTTAAGGTGATAGACCGAACAGTGAAATGAACAAAAATGTCAAAACATTTTTAAAGTTAAGATTCTAGGCTTTTTCATATTCATCAGTGACTCAAAGTCTATCTTTGAAATTTGTAATGTATTTTAAATAAAACCAAGTGGTTTTTGTTCAACATGTGACAAAAGAAAAGATAAACAATTCTTAATTGCTATTCTCAATTATTCTTTCTCAATTGCCTAAATAGAAGCTGCTTACACCACAGCCATGGATTTCAGAGTACTTGCCCTTAGTCTGGGAAGTTAGCCTCGGCATAGTGTGCTGAATAATTCTTTTTCCCAAGGAGTCAGTGATGGCTATGTTTTACCAAGTACACAACTTTTATACTTCTCTCAATGTGGATGCATTGGCCTAAATGAAGATAAAGGTTCTTATGGTCTTTTTAGTGAGCCATGTGCTGTGATTGACAACAGGGAGCAGGTGAAAAACTATGAAAACCACTTTCCCTGTGAAGTCTAGAATGCACCATTGGCTTTTGTAGTGTTTACAGTTTTACTGTTTACTCTGAGTCTCAGGCTATTTTTCCAGGAAGAGCCTTCCTCTGAAATCAACCCCTGCTACTGATACCTAGTTTTACTACTAACCTGTATCACTGTAAATCAATTACATTTTAATTAAAGAAAAAAACCTTTTAAGGCCATCTGCATTGTGATAACTTCTGGACATGTCTGAGATTTGATGTTTATACCTACCTGGAATGTCCATCAACTGTGCAGGTAGTAAGAGAGAAAGAGTGGGTGTGAATGATTTTTAAAATTGGAAAATCCAACCAAGTGATCACTGTGACAGCTATATCATTTGAATCTTTGGACTGGGAGACATATGTTGTAACCATGCTTTTTGCTGTCCAGGAAGATAGTCTAAACATTATCCACCAAGAATGAGACCTCTGTAGTTTAGAATATAACAAAATTCGTGTGGTGTACTGAGGTAATAGCTTTGATGATATAGAGTCTGATGTTTTCTTGGTCTTCAGTTTCTGTCCTCTCACCTCCCACTGGTGCTGTTTGTTTACTTATATACATATTTGTTAACTCCACAAGAGCGAATTCTTATACACTGTATTCCACAGAGCACTTTCCGAGGCCCTATCCTGGCCCTTCTCTGTGCCCTTCCCATTGTGATGATCTGGAGTTTGTCAGGTGTCTCTAGAGTTTCACAGGGTCCCCACCACCTGCAGGCATGTCCTGTGTACTCTCTTTATCTTGTGTATGGGATGCATTTTTTGTCTGGCTTCTACAAATGGAACCAGGCAAACGTGAGTTGTCACTTCTGAAAGTAGACAACAAAAAATGGAAACCTCCACTTTACCTGCATTCCCTCACTCTCTGGCTTGCTGTCTCAGAGAGAAACTAACATTGTGAATTGCTCAGTGAAGTAGGCCACTGTCAAAAAGCTGAGTCTAGTGGGCTGTTAAGAACTGAATTAGGCCTCAACCATTTGAACAGACTATAAACATATTCCTGACCTTCAAATGTATGAGGTAATAACAGTATTTCATGCTGTTAAATATCCAGTGAGTTATTACACAGACAACTAAAAGACAAAGCTAAGCACACTACCAGGATGGACTTGCTGATGGACTATAGGCTCTTGAAGACAGGAGTCTTCTCTCATGAAATAAAAACTATGTCAGGTAAAAATGTCTTACTTCATCCAGCCCATCAGAGAAAGCCAACTCAGCCACTGTCCATCTCAGCTCTTCCTCCTTTCACCTGTATCTGTTGCTACCTCTCAAAAAAGAGTCAGAGTTATGTAACTCTGTATCAAGAAAAGGCAACCTGGGACAAATCTATGAGGCTAGAAGACAAAGAGAAAAAACTCAGGAAACAAAAAAGTAAGAGAAACCTGAGGAAGGAGGAGCCAAAGGATGTAGTTGAAAGAGGCTCATTTGTGTTCTGACTTGTTTGGGACCAGAAATGTATCTTAGAAAGTAACAGCAAAGGAAATATAACACAGTAGTACTAAAAACCACAATTAAAAAATTTTTTTTCTCATATATTACATCCTGTCTACAGTTTCCCCTCCCTCTTTGCCTCTGAGTCCTAACTCCCTGCTCCACTCTCCTCCAGCTCCACTCCTTCTCCATTTCTCTTCAGAAAAGAACAGGCCTCCCAGGGATTTGTCAACCAAACACGGCATAATATTACAGTAAGACAAGGCACATACTCTCATATTAAGGCTAGACAAGGCAACCAGTAGGAGGAAAGTGTCACGAAAGCAGGGAAACAAGTCAGAGACAGCCTGTTCCCACTATTAGGAATCCCACAAGAACACCAACCATAGCAGTACAACCAAGCTACACAACTGTAACATATACTCAGAAGACCTAGGTCAAACTCATACTTGCTTCCTAATTGTCACTTCAGTCTCTGTGAGCCCCTATAAACCCTGGTTAGTTGATTCTGTGGGCCGTGTTCTTGAACCCCAGGCTTCTATAATCTTTCCTCCCCCTCTTCTGCATCTGTGGGTCTCTGCATATGCTTCTGCCAGTTGCTGGATTAAACTTCTCTGGCGACAATTATGCTAGGCCCTTATCTACAGAATATCATTAGCAATAATTTCGTTGGTGTGTTTTGTTGTTGTTGTTTTGTTTCTCCAGTTATGTTTGGTTCTATCCTAAGTCTCTGAGCTATCCAGCCTCTGGTTTCTGCCCCTGCAGACAGTGTTAGGCAGACTATGCCTCCGTGGTTGCAGACGCATTCTACAACAATGATTGTCCTTGTTCAATAGCATTATTCATACATCTCACAAGTGTTGTTTCACAGTCATAGAGTTTGCATTGTAGTATAGGAGAGTGAAAGCAAGTCGTTTGAATTTCAGTTTCTAAACAAATCATAAAGACTGTTTTTTTCTACCTCTTACTAAGGATCAACATACATGATAGAAAATAGCATTTAATGAGTGAATAAGAGTCTACACTTGAGTGTTTTGACAGTATCATTTATTTATTTCATAAGAATCTATGCTGTATGAAGTAGCTTCCCAGAGATGCCAAAACACAGCACCATATAGTAGACGGTTCAAACAAAAGAAAGATATTCCCACGGTTCTAGAACTGGGTGCACTAGTGAGTCTGCTGGAAGGGTTGGTTTCTTCTCTCTTTGGCCTTTAGATTGCCACGTTCCTCCTATTATTTCTCATTGTCTTCCTTCTGTATGTGTCCACACTCTAATTTTCCTGTAGAAATTTATCAGTCATATTGGATTAAAGGCCACCTTAATGACAATATTTAACCACTTTTCCTAAGATGTTATCTGAAAAGACTATCAAATTCAACAGTACTGGGGGCCTGATGAATAAGAATTTTGGGGAACATACACAGACCACAGTGTTATATGTAATGCAATAATTTGTCTCAGGGAGTTGAACTCGGACCATGGATTTAGACAACTGGGTACTACATGACTTGGAGCAAGAGAGTTAAGCTCTTTGTTCCTTTGATTTCTTCTGTTGTAAAATGGTGTAAAGTTAGAGGTATTAGAAAGAGTAAATGAATTTATTCACTGAAAGTTGTTAGAAAAGTCAATGGCACCATAAGAATTCACAAGTGCAAACTCTCTGTTATCCTATTTTACCAATGGGAAACTAAGACACTTATGTCTCTTGGTTGTGACCCTAAGTGTGCCACAGTTGTGCTATGCTGGTAGCGTACTTTGCATGAGGTGACTCAATTGTTTATTTGCACCTCTGTTCTTTTTGAAGTTGAAAAGTGAGTCAAAACACTGGTGAAAAGTGCATATCTTCTCATCAACATGCAGAGAACATATCTGGGGCATTCCTGCTTTTGAGTGCTCCTACTCTTACCCTAAGCAGAGACCTCACCACGTAGAGCCCCAGTTCACTGTGGAGCACACAGACCAAGCAAACCAATTCTCGTAAGGTGTTAGGGTCTTGGGCAAGTTTGGACACCTCATGTTGCTAATTGTCTTTATGCTAGGCATCTCACAAGAGGTGTTCCTTTTTTTGTTGTATGGCTCATTAAATCCAGCACAAATAATGGTGCCCAAAGGCTTCATGCTTTACACAGTGTCAAGAGAATTTGATCACTTTACAGTCCATAAGTTTTGAAGGTTTTAAATTGAGGTTGGTCCTGCTGGGGGGAAAACTCCCTCCAAAGGAGTCTGATAGCACACTTTGGCTGCAGGACATGTGTGAACACAAAGAACACACTTGTTTTCCACCTTAAAGAGCATCTGGCTGGGGATTTCTGCTGCAATCTCTCCAATATATCACTAAAATACCCACGAAGAAACAGCACAAGATAAAAGTTCACACCTCTCAGAAATGAGGACTGATAGAAAACTTAAATTATTTAAGTCTGGAAATTCTATTGCCTACCCATCTCCAGGTGCTAGAGTAAGAGAAAGATACTTGTAACTTCATGTGCCATGTTTTATGAAACCCAGAATAAATAGGGTAGGAAGTATTTCACCTCTTCTCACAGTCTGCTTTCTATCAAAGAAAAAAATTCAAATAACAATCCTATATTTTTGGAGGTACTGTTTCTGCCTCTATCCCAATACACACACACACACACACACACACACACACACACACACACACACACACACACACCCCTCTTTATATCCATCTGTCTCAATTTGCTTTCTAGTGTTGTGATAAAACACTGATAAAAATAGCATTTTGGGGGAGGAAAGGGTTTCTTTGACTTATATAACCTAGGTCACAGTCCATTAAGAGAAGCCAAGGCAAGAATTCAAAGTAGGAACCTGGAGACAAGAACTGAATCAGAGACCATGGGGAGAAGCTGCTTACTGGATTGCTTTCCATGGGTTGCTCAATCTGCTTTCTTATACAACCCAGAATTATCTGCCCAGGAACACACCCTTTGCAGTGGGCTATGCCCTCCCACATAATTATTAATCAGAAAAATGACCCACAGGCATGACTACAGACCAACCTCATGGTCACATTTTCTCAAAAAGGTTCTTTCTTTTTCCAGAGGACCCTGGCTTGTATCAAATTGTCAAAAGCTAACTAGGAAAGTTGACCCCTTGTTAAATTGACACATTACTAAATTACTATTAAATCATAACTTTTTATATTTCTAAGATCTTATATTAATATTAATATGATGAAATAAACTGTAACTTTAAAAGTCCTATAAGTCCCTTTAAAATATCCATCTCTCAACTGTGGGCTCCTGTAAAATCAAAAGTAAGTTAAATACATTTGTACTCTAATAGGGAGGAGCCAGGGCACAGTCACAATCAAACCAAATCAAAATCACCCAGTACCCTCTACCCACAGGTGGCACCATCCACATTGGGCTAGGCCCTCCGCCAATCATTAATCAAGAAAATACCCTCCAGGTCAATCTTATGGAGGCATTTTCTCAGTTAAGGACCTCTCTTCCCAGATGAGCCTAGCTTGTTTACAAAAACTAACAGGACAAAGTCTAAGCTTCCTTGCATCTTAGTTAATAGAGGAAAGAGACCAAGACTAAGATTTATGGAAGGGAACAAACTCCTAATAATACTACATTACTCCTTGAGTGCAACTATGGCTGGATATTCTAGTTATGAGCATCAGCACACTTTCATTATTGTTTCTTTCTGTCTGTGCATAGTCACTGTGTCAAAGGAAAAGACAATGCATCTATATTGATATTTTAGTTTTAACATTTAAGATTTACAGGTGCCTTCTACTCCATATTAAAAAGTTAGTGCCGATATTTTTCAAATTATTCTTAAAAGTGCAAATGAACGACGACTTTCTCATCATCATAGCTTTGACTATCAAGATCAAGAAAATTTGTTGCAAGCAAATGAAGATACAAACTAATGTTTCTTATGAACATACATCTGGGAATCACTATGAAAATCCTAGTATTTAAAGTCCATAAAATGTTGAAAGACAAGTATCACGGTCAGGTGATTTAGTCCAGAACTGAAAGGACAGTGCAAAATCAGAATGCATTCAATGTACTGTACCATAGTCACAGAGTAAAGGGGCTCCATACTAGATCACTGTGGTGATTCCCTGCAGGCTTTACAATGGGCAGGGTGATGTAAGAATGAAACTTGGCTTGGTTTATTCTAACAGGTGCTGGAGTCTGGCCCAGATCATTTCACTTTATCCATATTTAAATACAGCACAACTTTGGAAACAAGTATTCAGATAACAATGAACTCAGTCCCAAGTGCACGACAATTTAAGATATGTTTACATTGAGATTCTGTACAAAGTACATCTGGCTTCCTTTACATGAATGGGTAGTGTTGACTCAGAGATAGTGCCAAGATTTAGGGTCTGGGGAGATCCACTGAGGTAAACAAAACTGTAGGCTTAGATTTTTAAATACCTACTTTATTTAGGGTTCCTAAATACTTCAACCTCACTTTTAACCCACCAACCAAAGGAAGGAGAGAAAGAATGTTAATAGGAAAAAGGGGTCGTGAACCTGTTTAGACAGAGTTCCTTGGGTCAGTTTCACTCTGTGTTGTCAGGATACCAGCAGTCCAGTCCAATAGCCAATACTCAAACTCAGGTTATCAGATTTGGTAGAAATCACCTTTTTATCCACTGAATCTTCTCATTAGCCCTTAAATAGACATTATATAAGAATATATACCAATGATCAATGATCACATGACAAGATGCTGAAGGGAAATTCAAAGCAAGGTCACGCAGAATTACTATCTCATACTCACTGGACCACAATTATTTTAAAAATTAAAAAAGAAAAAAAAAACCCACATCTCTCCTTGACACAAACATTTTCAAGTGTTAAGTGAGGCTGTGGAGAAATTACATTGCCTGTGTTAATGTGAATTGATGCATTCATGTGTCAAATATTTTGACCTTTCCTCAAAAAGTTAAACAGTTTGTTTCCAAGCGGGCAGAAAGCATGATCCTCAAAAAGAATGTTCACAGTATCATTATTCATAGTAGTCAAGAGGTAAACAATTCAGTGACAATCACTTGATAACTGCAAAGAATAAAAGATCGATACATGCCACAGGGCAAATGAATTATGGGAGCATTGTGTGATGTTGAAGAAGGCAAGTACATGAGGTCATGCACTGTATGATTCCATTTCTATGACATGTCTACAAAAGGTAAAACTATAGAAACAGAGGGTTGATCAGCAGTTGTTGGTGGGTGGGGGTAAGAGGCAATGCTTAACACTTCTGTGCTTATCCTTTGCAGCAATTGGAATTGTCTGGAAGTATATAGTAGTGATAGTTGCACTACATTGTGAATAAACATAAATGACCATTTATTGTGTATTGTTTGAATTTTATATAGTTTTCTAGTGCCATTGAAAATGTTTACTGTTGTGGCTTATATAGTGGCTTGAATAAGAATGCCCATCATAAATGCATATGTTTAAATACTTGGTCCCCACCCTACAAGAAGACTACCAAGGTTGGTGGATCTGGACCCAAGGGGCATCTGTTCAAACTACTGTACCAACCAAGGACAATGCATGCAGTAAACCTAGAAGCCCTTATTCAGATCTAGCCACTGGAGAGCACATTCTCCACAGTTGTATGGAGAGCAGAGACTAGCTCTGACATGAACTCTGGTGCCCCATATTTGACCACTTCCCCTTGGTGAGGAGGCCTGGTGGCACTCAGAGGAAAGATAAGCAGGCTACCTTTCTGTCACAGGCCTAGGGGAGGGGAATAGGGTGAAAGAGGGAGGGAGGGGGGAACGGGAAGATACAAGTGAGATTTAATCTAAATAAGTTACTTAAATAAACATAAAATAAAATAAATATAAATAAATAAATACTTGGTCCTCATTTGGTGGGATTATTTGGGAAGGATTAAGAAACATGGCTTTGCTAGAGGAGATAGCAGACATGTGTCACTGGGGGCAGGCTTTGAGGTTCACTATGCCTGTTTCCTGCCTGTTGTTTGAGATGTGAGCTCTCAGTGAGTCCTTTCACCATGTCTTTGCTGTGCCATCATGGACTCTAATCCACTGAAACCATCAGCACAGTTAAATGCTCTCCTTTATGAGTTGCCTTGGTTATAGCGCTTTTACCACCCCAATAGAAAATTACCTAATGCAGGCTACATATTATATGAATTTCACATCAATGAAAAAGAAAACAGAACATTGACTCATATCCAGAAGAAATAAAAATGTCATTCCAATCAAAACAGTGGTAAAATGATAGTAATAATCCTCAAAAGAAATGAGTGGAAGCTACCGTATTCATGCTCAGTGTTTTTCACAGGAGGATCTGTCCAACAAAAGCACTGCCAGCAGCTGCACTTCTTCTCTTCGACTGTCATCTAATAAAACTGAGTGGTGCTCATCCCAGGCAGGTTTTGTATGACACCTCCTGGAGTTCTTCCCATTCTGAGGCAAAAGCTGAGGGAAAGAGGAATATCCACAGAGCGTAGTTCCAAAGATACTCACTTTCTGGACTATATGAAATTTCAGACAAGTGTGGCATTGAGAATAAATTCAGGAAGATGAATCCGGAGTATTCCTCAGCGGCTGGAGCAGCACTGGTGGGAAGTGGTGGCTGTACATGACACATCCTCGCAAGCAGGAAGGATGCTGTTTTCCCAGCAGTGATCTCTATTAGTCCTTGGCCCAGCTGATCACTCCCAGTCACAACAAATTAAGATGCTTTAGAGGCAAACAGTGCCTACAAGTAATCTCTGAATACATACAATCTTGCTTCTACTAAATCCCCTGAAATGTCATGTTTTTCATAAAATAATTGTATGTTTTTGTTGAGAATGATAGTGAGGTAGGAAACCCTGCTGCTTCCCTGGTTTGTGAAGGAATTCTTTCTGAGGTAGTTTCACTCAGGTAAGGCTTTGGAAACTTGCTTGGTTCTATTGGATGTTTATTGTCATGTCTGGTAAAATTTAAGTGACCAGACATTCTCCCTTGAGTTGTTAACGCAACAAGACAACAAGATCAAGAAGAAGAAGAAGAAGAACAACAACAACAACAACAAAAACAACAACCACCACCTGAATTAGGACAGAAAATCTCTTTCTCATTTTAGAAAACAGCAAATGGGAGAAATTCTGTTAGATAGTTCCTAAAGACAATTACTTGATAACTTTTCTCATCAGTAAATCTTTAATATAATATATAGTGAAAAAAAAAACTACAAGAGAACATTAAATGACCAAAGAGATGAAGGCCATCTTCCTCTTGTGCTGATTCTCATAAGTAAGATGTAAATTAACAAGGAATTGCAGAGTAGAATAGGCTATAAAGTATGCCAGGGAATGTATGTAATTTGTCCAGCATACAGCCAAGAGTGGCAGGGTGGAACTTAAATCTGGTGTTTTGAAGTTAGTTTAGAAGGCTATAGAAATGGGCTCCTTTACAGGAAAATGTCACCTCCTATGTTTCAGTGATTGAAGTCTGAACTATCCATGCTGCAACATGGCATAGATCAGAGCAATACTATCTCATGTCCATAGCTCCTAAACATACCAAATGTTGCATAAATATTATGCTAGAGATAATTTTTTGTTTTCATGTAACAATAATTTCTACATTGTTATGAGCAGCATGCCAATCCTTTTTAAAATTATGGGTATATATATACACATTTAGGGAGGAATATTAAAGTCAGTATGATGTTTTACATTTTAACTCAAAATGCAAATGAGCACCTTTCAGTTCAGCCCAGACCTATGACAAAGGGCAACTATGTATGTCAGCCGTTTGGTGTAGCAAGGCAAATTTAGTCAAATATTTGTACAAGGTGAGAGAGCTTGTAATGTCACAGACTAGAATGGCTCATTTTGCATGCATTGTCCACAAGTAAGCATTGTCTTTCAGACTATTGTTACAACCTCAGCGAATTGTAGTAAAGAGTCCCTAGATGGGTCTCTTATGCAGACTCATGGGATTTCGTCTAAAACTGATGCAGAGCTATTACAGCGCTAGTGTAAGGCTGTCTTTGAAGAATAAGTCTTTGATGCTATCTTGAGCAAGTAAGTTCATGTAACCCTAGTTTAAAATGTCTATATTTCAAATGGAGCTATGGAAGAACGCTTTAACTATTGGTTGAAACTCAATAAACCCCTCCAATTCTACTTACTGTTCTTCGTGTCTTTCTTCCTACTGGTGCATATACACTTAATTGTCATGACCTCTCCCCCACGGATAATGGTGCCACACACCTTTAATCCAAGCACTCTGGAGGCAGAGGCAGGTGGATCTCTGAATTCAAGGCCAGCCTGGTCTGCAGAGTGAGTTTCAGGACAGCCAGGGCTAGGCAGAGAAACCCTGTCTCAGTAAATAAATAAATAAATAAATAAATAAATAAATAAATAACCAAACCAAACCAAACCAAACCAAAAAAAACTCTTAATTTTAGTACATTTAATTTATGTAGATTGTGTTTTAGTAAATGAAATCATACAGTAAACTAGGCACCTTGGGCAATATAGTTCAGGAAGCAAACTGAAAATAACAGAGTGGCATTGGATTCATTCACAGCAAAGGCATAACGAGTGAGAGAAAGATATCTTCTGGCTGTTAGGAAAAGGAAACCATTTTCCACATCATGGGATAAGTACATATTCCCTGCTATGAGAACACTAAAAGAGTTAACCCTGATGACTTCAGGTTAGCTTTGGAAATAATACTAAAAATGTGTTTAAGATGTGAGTGTTTCAAATCACATCATAAAAAGCTGAAAAAAAAAGAAAGTCTGAAGGAAAGTTACCACAATCAGGTCGAAAAGAAAACACAGCCAATCATTTTGTGATCTGAATTTTTCTTTGTAAATCTTAACTCTATTTGGTGCTATGAATAAAATATATTTCTCATATTATATGTGTTATTATCTACATTTTTCTAGGTACATATTTATGATAAAGTACTAGCATTTGATTTTCCAGTGGCACTTGTTTTTTTGAGCACATTCATTCAGAAAATCCACTGTGTAAAAAGTTTCCAAGGTGTCACTTGTGTGCAAAATAGTAAAGCATTAAAAAGTTATAAACTTACAATCTTAATTCTTTTTATCTTACTCAAATTGTTTCAATGTCATGAGCCTATTTCTAAATTACATTTTCTAATTATGAAAACAAAGATACCCAAGAATATTTTCAGTACAAAATAGCACAAGCTAAGAACAATCTCAGGGTAATAAATAAGGAATAAATTCTACTTGGTGGTCCTAGGAAGCATAAGAAAAATCATTTTGAGGTGGACTTTTTATACATACCTATAACACCAACTATTCAAGAGGTTAAAGCAGAAAGATGACAAATGCAAGGCCAGCCTGGACTATACAGAGCTGACAAACACCCTGAACAATGCAGCATGTATGTCTCAAAATAATAATAAAAAGAGCTAGGGATTTTTGAGCAATTGCCTTGTATGTGTTAGCCCCTGGGTTCTGTCTTAAGTTGTGTAATATGTACATAAATTGGTAAATAAATAATTGAGAATTTTTATTTTTATTTTTTACTTTTATATACATATTTTATTAATTTATTCATACTACATCTCAATTGTTATTCCATCCCTTGTATCCTCCCATTCCTCCCTCCCTCCCATTTTCCCCTTACTCCCCTCCCCTATGACTGTGACTAAGCGGGACCTCCTCCCCCTGTATATGCAAGGTGACTTAAAGAGAAACCTTCTTTATTAGAAGGTGTGGAGGAACAGAATGAAGATGTAAGAAGAAGGTTATGGAAAACCACATTGCAGTAAGTATCTATAGGAGAAGCATAGTGCTTGCATTACTGAAGACTCTGACATTTGTGGTCAATTTCCAGCTCTTATTATTTTACTTGACGTTCTGGAAAGCTTTTTGTGAGGAGGCTGGATGCCATGTCCAGCATAGGTAGCGTTAGCTAAAGAGCTGAGGGATTGGTGTGCAGATATGAACATCTATCTTACCTCTGAGTACTCTATTCCACCTCTTACCATTTTTTCCCATAGTGCAACTCCATAAGTCTGTCAGAGAAGAGACAACCCTTTATTGATGGCCTTTTCTTTCCTCTCTTGCTTTTCCATTTTCTTACAGTGTTACTAGTATCCCAGACTAACTTGAATCTTGTCCTAAGGCTGTTTCTGAAGTAAACAATCCTGTTGTACTATAATTGTTGAAGAATGCATTTAGAAAATCCACTCAAAAAGGCAAGGAAACACAGTGCACACTGTGTGCGTGTCACAGGTAATAATATGGCAAGGGCAGGTAATATCTACTGCACTCAGACATTCTATCTACTTTATTAGATGAAGGGTCATGCAAAGTCAGAGAAAAAGAGCATAGTTATTTTTCTTTGGATCTGAATTGTAGAGCATCCTTTCTCTCCACTCCATCAGTTAGTGCTTGGAATTTGTTACTTCATGCTAATTGAGAGGCTGAGGATGGGAGTGGAAGTGAAAACACATTGTCCCTGTTTTCAACAAGGAACTAATTTGTAAAGCAGTATTTCATTATTTAAAGGTACTGTGCATGTAGTGGTAGGTATGCAATAAATATTTTAATTTCTCTTCCTAAAAATGATATATTATGATTCTAAGTTCCATCATAATGTTCTCTTTCACTTTAGACTATCTACCAACTACATAAAATATGAACTGACAGATAAACACTTCTTGCTATGGTTGCATTTCTTAAGTACTTGAACTGGCATCTTCCCTCTTTCTGAGGTTCGTTCAGCCTTAACTGTACTTTCTCCAAAGGTTGCAATGCATCATAGTGCATGGTAAATACTAAATTAACATCCATTACTGACATTTTTATGCATCAAGAGCACTATCAAATAACCTATAGTTATTTTCCTTAGTCATCAAAGACAGTAGTTTGCATCTTAACACTTAGCCTAAGAATAGAGATTGATTTCTTCACTAACTATTTTCTTTATCTTCAGCTTTAAACAATTTTGAAATTCCTATCATATTTTCAACTCTTGGGAGGAAATGAAAACAGTGAAAAGTAGCCTTTGGGATAATTTTAACATCTTACAAGACTGCAACAAAATGCAAGCTTCCTCCTCGGTGTGGGAGAAACTGCAGGTGTGAGCACAGCTAAAGGAACATCTTGGTAGGAGACTACATTTCCCCAGAAATGTTCACACTTGGGAGTATGAAAGGCTTGTCTGGTTTTAAAAATGAGCATATGCAGGCGAAGTGTATAGTGAGGATGGCTCTGAGAGAAGGCCAGGGCCGTTAGGGGAACACAAGGCAGGAAGTTGCATTTATTTCAGAAGTATCCACTGCTCCTTCTATTCTAGACTGTTCTCTTTCGTTTTGTGGTTTTGCTTTCAGAGGCAATGCTTTGCTGTAGCCTAGGCTGGCCACCGACCTCCAGTTGTCATACCTCAGGCTCCACATTCCGAGGGTCATAGGTATATACCACCGCACCCACTCTAGACTGTGGAAACTGGAATCATTAAGTAGCCCTGATGTATAGAGATTGCTGTGGCTCCAGGCTGTTGCTCTGCATCCCAATGCCACAAAGACACTCTTGTCAATCATCCAGCATCTTTAAAGAACAGAAGATTCATGCTTTTCTGTTTCATCTGGTTTTACTCACTTCAGCAAGGGGCTTTAGGATCACAGATGGATGCTGTAGTCCAGTCCCCTCCATCATTATTTGTAGACATCATTAAAGTCAAACACACAAACAACATTTTCTGTTCTAACCTGTTCTCCTCTTTGAAAACAAGTCGGATGAGCAAAAGCTGCAGCTGCTGACACCAAACTGATGTGTTTCATTCAGAGCCCAACTCTGGCACTGCAGGTTCAACTAACCCTGAGTCTACTCTAGGGGCAGAACAGGAATAAATTGCTACATTTACAATAATTTCCTCCCAGAAGGGAAATGATTTTGAATGGAATTGAGTAGAAAATTCACCTTCTGGGACTGCTAGAATATTGACAGCATTAGACATCAAAGTCAACCCCAATACAAGGAAAAGCGGCTCCTGAACTTAAAAAGCGAAAGATAATGTATCCAGGTTCAGTAAACAACATCCCAACCTCTTTTCTAATGCTAGGAAGGTAAAAGGTACCATTTCCCACTGAGTCAATGTTAAATTTCTTGGATATGTTAATGGCACTGTGGTTATGTAAGAAAATGTCGGTCTTGGGATGTGCATGATGAATTATTTAAGGATGAGATGTCATGATGTCTGTATCTTACTTTCAAATAGCTCTGAAAAAGCTAAGCCACTGCCAGTCACTTCTGGAGAGAGGCAGAGAATAAAGCCTTCAGGGGGAGATGAGATGGGGTGGGAGGGGGGCAGGGACAGAGAGCAGCAATTGCTTAGCAGCTGGTGAAACAGGTAAAAATGGTTAAGCGAGTATTCAGACACTACTTTTTCAAGATTCCTGTAGCTTTCTTTTCTTTTTACCTTTAAACAAAATTCAGTGGAAAGTTGCATTGTCCTAAGGAAAACAGACAGACCAAACACCAACAGCTTAATCAACTCCGTGTCAGAATCATGGGACTACGTTCTTTTTTTTTTTTTTTTTAATTTATTCTTGTTACATCTCTATGGTTATCCCAACCCTTGTATCCTCCCATTTTCCCCTCCCTCCCATTTTCCCCTTATTCCCCTCCCCTATGACTGTTCCTGAGAGGGATTACTTCCCCCTGTATATGCTCATAGGGTATCAAGTCTCTTCTCGGTGACTTGCTGTCCTTCCTCTGAGTGCCACTAGGTCTCCCCCTCCAGGGGACATAGTCAAATGTGAGGCACCAGAGTACATGAGAAAGTAAGGCTGGAGACACTGTCAAGAGAACAAAGCGACAGCCTACAGACTGGGAAAAGATCTTCACCAACCCTACATCTGACAAAGATCTAATATCCAAAATATATAAAGAACTCAAGAAATTAAACACCACCAAACCAAATAACCCAATTGAGAAATGGGGCTTGGAACTAAACAGAGAATTCTCAACAGAAGAATATCAAATGGCTGAGAAACACTCAACCTCCTTAGTCATCAGGGAAATGCAAATCAAAACAACTCTGAGATTCCATCTTACACCCATCAGAATGGCTAAGATAAAAAACTCAAGTGACACCACATGCTGGAGAGGATGTGGGGAGAGAGGAACACTCCTTCATTGCTGGTGGGAATGCAAACTAGTACAACCACTTTGGAAATCTATCTGGTGCTATCTCAGAAAACTGGGAATAGGGCTTCCTCGGAACTACGTTCTTATTGTAACTAAGAATTCGTGTAAGTCACTACTAGTGTCTCCCACCCCTCCTCTGGTTAATTTGCCTTCAAAAAAATGTACTTCCATTCTCAGGATCTTAATGAGTGTACCTCACATAATATACATCTTTTAGAACGTTGAAACAAAACCAGCTGGACCTTGAGACAAGGAGATAGAGACGCTTTTCCTGTCTTTAAAGCACTGATTCTTCACTGAGGCCTAGAAGATCCCGAAGGACAATGCTTAGAACAAAGAAGAAGAGTGAAAAGGTTTGGTCCCTCTGCCTTCTTCTTGAACCTGCTGATCTTTCAGGCACCTGATCCACTCTGCACACAGGTGTGCTGATCACTTAAGGCGACCGACTAAACACTGCTTTTTAAAATTATACCATACAGTGCTTCTGCCAAAGCTAAATGGTGTTTACTTCTTTACGTGTCTGCTAATACGATCTAATCTAGCCTTGCAGTGCTACTTAGGGTAGAAGTCTTCTGACGTGGTCTCCAGTGAATCACCTGTGATATCCTCATACTTCCTGGATTCACACACTGAACATGGGCTAGCCTTGTAGCTCATACTAACCAGCAGAATACGTCACAGGTGCAAATTCAAGATGGATCATTACAAGATCAAGAGGATTTTACGTCTTTCCTCTTGGAATATTCAATCTGGGAAATCTTGACTTTCCCAAGGAGGCCTACTCTCCTGCTAGACAGACTAGAGAAACTGTACAAAGCTTGAGGGACCCAGTGTGGGAACCCATGCCAAATTCTGCCATGTCACAAACCCTGTGGTTAGGCTGTATGCTGTGACCTTTGAGTTGCTGACCTTTACCTTACCACTAGGTCTTGTGTTCTGGCTATCCTTGGACTATTTACCTTTGAAAGAAGTAGAGAAGTCTCAACTTGGAACCACCCAGAGGATCTAGGAAGTTCTTACAAGGAACTACTCAGAGAACTAGGAAGTTCTACAGAGAGCAATTTAGGCTATTGTATTCTTGCCCGGGGCTAGGGTGAATAAGATGAAAATAAATCCTATTGACCTTGCTCTATATATGTTCCTGCTGGTTGGCAATAAAGTGAATCTTGATCAGAAATTTCCTGACTTGATTCGTTATTTCTCACGTCTCTATATCCTACTTTCAATCCCCACTCCCTCTTTCAGGTGAACCCTGATTTGATTTTTCCGATGGGCTGGGACCCAACAACCCAGCTCACACAGCATCCTTCTCAAGCCCACACATGAGTCCTTCCCTGCTCAACTTCTGACTGTCTGAGGGAGAAAAAGTGAGAGCCATACCACCAACCCAGAGGACCAGGGGAAGAAAATTAAGACCCTACGGTTTCTTAAGCCCTTACGATTAAGGGAAGGTTGTTTTATAGTAATAGGTTACATAACCCTTGACCTAAATATGTGTGAAAAAGATAGCATTTGTATACCTCCCTGGGAAAACAGCTGAGTCTTAAAATGGGCTAGAATGCTGCTGAATTTACACATAATTAATTTTCAGCCATTACTTTATAAAGGCACACACACTTTCCTATCCTTGTGCCTTCATACCTTCAAGTAAAGGTTTTGTTTTTTTTTTAAATTTAAATATCCATTCTTCTAACAAATTCTGTTCTACCCCTGTCTGCCATAGTCTGGTAGCATGAAAGGGATCAGTAGGTAATAAATGAAGTCACCATAAGAAGATTAAGAAACATACCCTTAGAAGACTTAATAGAAAGTATTACCTATATCATAAGCAACAGCTTAGGGGGTGGGGGTGAATGAGGGGTGGGGGGATTATATCTGAGGAATCATTTTTTGGTTACGGTAAGTTTTCCTGAATACAGTTTTATGTATTTCATGCATACTTTCTTAAAGAATTGAGTTCATAATGACTGGTATACAGTTCTGAGATGTTAGTGTGAACTGCTGTGTGTGTAATATCCAGTTGTGCAATCTCTAGCATGCAAATCAGGGTTGTGTGCAAGTCTGAGCAGTCTTGACCATTAGTGCTCGCTTACAGCTTTGTAATATTAGATTACAGAATTCTTGCCACTTCACAGTTTTAGTCTTCCGGTACATGCTTGTAAAAATTCCTTAATGGGATTGTCTCCACTTACTGATACTCTACTTTGCTTTTCTATTGCTGTGATAAACACCACAACCAAAGCAGCATGGGTAGGAAAAGGTTTATTTTACCTTACAAGTTACAGTCCATTGAAGAGGCAAGTCAAGGCAGAAACTCAAGGCAGGAGCTTGAAGCAGAAACTTTGGGGGAACACTGTTTACTGGCATGCTCCCAGGTTCACATTCGGTTACATTAAAAAAAAAAAAGACTTTTGCTTCTTAAGATTATATTATAGTTACATCTTTTCCTCACCCCTCCCACTCCAAACTTTCTCCTTGCTCTCTAAATGCATTGCCCTTTTATGCATAAATTATTAGCATATACACATGCGTACAATATATGCGAATCTGTATATGTATATGTCCCTAAACACAACCTGCTCAATCTGTAAAATATTACATGTATGTATGTTTTCAGGGTGGACCATTGATATTGGATAACCAGACTGTGTGCTCTTCCCTAGGGAACACTAATTCTACCCTCTCAACATTCCTTGATTGCCTATAGCTTTTGGGGTGTTTTTTGTTTGTTTATTGTTTTTTATTTATTTATTTATTTTTTATGTAGGGTTGAGACCTCCTAGGCTTTTCCTTGTCTACTTTAACATGTCTATTGTCCTTGTTCGGCTCACATTTAGGCAGTGATCCTGGTGAGTCATTACGTTGCTTCTGACATTTGTAGGAGACACAATCTCAAAGTACGCTCACTGTACCTCTGGCTCTTACAATAGCTCTGCCTTCTCTTCCAAAATAATCCCTGAGTCTTAAATGCACAAGACATAGTACAGATTCTTGTGTTGGACTAGGCTCCACAACTCTGTATTTTGATTGGCGCTGTTTTTTCTATAATGGTCTCCATCTGTTACAGAGAGAAGTTTCCATATTAAGGGTGAGGACTACACTTATCTGTGAGTATAAGGATACATAGTGTGCAAATAACCATTTTAACCAAAAGCTACTTACAGATCCAACACACCCCAATCCAAATATCCATCTCACTCTTTACAGAAATAGAAAAGAAAAACTATCTTAACATTCATATGAAAAGATCCAGAGTAGCCAAAACAATCCTGCGCATAAAGACCAATGCTGGAAGGATTGCCATTCCAGATCTCAAAACATGTTGCATAACAATGAAAACAATATGGAACTAGCACAAAACAGATATGTAGACAAATGACACAAAATTGAAGATCAAACACAAGCACACATAACTTCAGCCATTTACTATTTGACAAAAATACCAAAAACATGTGCTAAAGTAAAGAAAACATCTTCACAAATGATCCTGGAAAAAACACGTAAGCACATGCAGACGAATGAAGTTAGACCTCTGCCTATTGCCCTGTACATAAAAAGAACTCCATCACTTGAACAAAAACTAACTCCAAATGGATCAGGGACCTAATCGAAACCCCCAAACATGAAACTGCTAAAAGGAAACATGGGCAGTACCCCACATGATATAGATGTAGGAAACAACTTCCTGAATAGGACTTCATTAGCCCAAGAATTGACAAACAATTGACAAGTGGGACTTCATAAAACTTAAAGCTTATGTACAGTTAAAAAACAAAACAAAAAACCAACCAGGTTAAAAAAAAAAGTAGCCCACAAAATGAGAGGGAATCTTTTCCCACTACAAATTTGAATTTGATAGAAGATTAATATCCAGAATATACATGTATACTTCAAAAACAGAAGAATGAGAGAAACAAAAGACCCATTCAAAACACTAAGAATGTAACATTTATGTAATTCCTGATTGTGTCACAGTTCTTCTTGTCATAGGTAATCTATTGTATGTATGTGTAATAATATAAATGTATATGTACAAAAATAAAATAATTATAAAAAGTGACCCTGGTATCATTTACTCTTCTCACATAGTTCAGGCTTACCTTCCTGGGGATGGTAGCACCCACAGTGAGCTGGGCTCTTCTGCAATAGTCAGCAATGAAGAAAATGCCTCATAGACATGCCCAAAGGCCAGTCTGATGGAGGCAATTCTGCAACTGAAACTTGTTCTTTCCAGATGTGTCAAGTTGGTGACCAAGACTATTTACCACAATTAGTTATTAATGACTTTTCTTCCACAGTGTCCTGACAGATTCTCTTGCAAATCTTGAAGAAGTCTTATTTATCAGTTATGTCAGTAAATTTCTTTGCTTGTCAATTGTTCAATTGGTTTATTTTCCTTTTAATTTTTTTTTTTTTTATTTAAGACCAGCCCTGGGTCAAAATAGATCTCATTTTACTGCACATCCTTTAGTAGTATTTGCTTAAGTAGAGTATGAATAGATACTTCAGATTTTTTATTTAAATAATTTATTCAGATTACATCTAAATTGTTATCCCCTCATTTGTATCTTCCCATTCCCCCCTTCCTCCCTCTTTCACCCTATTCCTCTCCTCGAGGTTTGTGACAGAAGGGGACCTCCTCCCCCACCACATGATCACAGCCTATCAGGTCTCATCAGGGTAGCCTGCTTCCCCTTCCTCTGAGTGTCACCAGGTCTCCCCACCAAGGGGAAGTGGTCAAATAGGGGGCACTTGGAATATACCCGAGAGATGCTCCACCACACAACAAGATAGTTGTAGATTTAATTATTCAGGGTAACTTTCGTTTGTGGAACTTAAGACAAAGTAATTGAAGACTGTTGAGGTTAATGTTAGTGTTAGGTATCTGGACAGAGATCACTAGTCTCAGAGGCCATTTAGGGTGGATTGTCCCTCAGAGTTAGCCTTGAACTCTATTCATTTCCCTAGTAACATTAGGGAAGAGAGCATTACTCTTCCTCTTCTGCATCCTAGTCAAAAGAATGATATCCTTCTGGTCCCGATACGACGCTCTGGCCCAATCCATAGAGTAGAATGTTGCATACCAGGTTTCCTCTGTTAAGCATTAGAACTAGTTGGGCCTGTAAACCACCATGCCTGCAGTTCACCTCCCAGGAGAGCTTATATACCTGAGGACTTCCTGCGAAGGCGGGAAGAGCAGTTATCCCCTTGCTGACTTACTTCTATTTGTAGAAGCCCCTCCCTCAGCAGGGGCACTTACAGGGCTTAACTCTTTTTTTTTAAATATAAATCTTTATTGTCAAACACAGCTATTATTTACACTTTAACTTCTATTAATGGAAATTGTGGACAAATATTCTATATTCATCTAAAATCTCCT
The DNA here is from genome assembly GCA_907169655.1 of Acomys percivali. Lineage (NCBI taxonomy): Eukaryota > Metazoa > Chordata > Mammalia > Rodentia > Muridae > Acomys > Acomys percivali. The sequence continues at coordinate 35,262,459 of OU015757.1, forward strand.
GTACAGTACATAAGCCTGTGTGAGTATGGGTCTGAGTTTTTATACTGATGAGAACAATATCAACAGTGACAAAGTTGGGAAAAGCACAGGTGCCATTTAATATTCTCAATTTATGTATTCAACCAGAGCTTAACTCTTGACAGCACCACTTCAAGCCTGGCTGCTTATCTGACGTAGACTCAGAAAGGCGGAACTTTTCCTCTTTCCTCTTTCTGCGCCACATTTGTATCATTTTCTCCCAAAGGCTGGTCAAAGACAAGGCATTCTTTTCGAAACTTTGGACTTTCTCTAGAGTCCACATCTCTTTCTGCCATACAGCCACTTGCTAACCTCCATCGCTGAATGTGGCAGCTTTCTTAGAGCCTGTGGTGGCTGGGTGAAAAATGTCCTCCCGAGGCTCAGGCATTGCAAAGTTTAGTCCTCAGTCAGCTGCTTGGAGTAGGTTAGGAGGCATGGCTTTTCTGGAAAAAAAAAATGTCACCTTGGCCAGGCTGTAAGTGTATATTTCTTGTTCGGTTTCTTTTCTTCCCATTTGTGTTTAAGGATATGATCTCTCAGATTCCTGCTACTTTTTCTATGCTTCTACACTACGATGGACTCTTATTCCTCTAGAATCATAATCCATAGCAGACTCTTTCTTTAAGTTTCTTTTGGTTGTGAACAGACTCTATCTCAAAAGGCAAGCCTTTCACTCTTCCTCTTCTACAGGTGCCCTGCCACCACCCACCTCCCAACCCCCGCCTTGTTAACTATTACCTGCTGGGATGGTCAGCTTTCTTACCTTATTTTGGTTTTTTGTTTTTCCCTAAAACTCTAATAAAATTATATCCTTGACTTTCCTTTGGTTGCTTTTTAATTTATTTTACTAAAAATACTGTGATTGTTTGAATGAAAATAACTGCCATAGACTCATATGTTTGTTTGGTCCCAGTTGGCGAAACTGTTTGGCAAGGATTGGGAGTTACGGCCCTGTTGGAGGAGGTGTGTCACTGGGGGCAAGCTTTGAGGTATCAAAATGCCACACCATTCCCTGTTAGCTCCCTCTGCCCTGTGCTTGTGGAACAGGATGTAAAATCTCAGCTACTGCTGGAGCACCATGCTTGCCTGCCTGCTAGCAGGCTCCCCACAGGACGGTCATGGCCTCATTCTCTGAAACTGTCAGGCCCAATAAACTCTTTATACTGTAAAGTATGGTATACGGTAAAGTATCATGGTTTCTTATGACAGCAATAGCAAAGTAACTAAAACAGAGACCAAGAATCCAAAAGGGAGCCCCCGTTTCCCAAAGTAGCATCAAAATCTGACTGAGAGAAATAAAAGGGATTGCCTTGAAGACTCAGGTAAATTTTAGGTCCATTATATACTCATGTACCCAATGGGCAGTGTGGTCTCCATGTGAGCCCTCTAGGACTGGGGGCTGCCTCTGATATGGTCCTTGTTGCATGCTTTTCAATCACTTCCCCCAGGCGGGGATGCCTTGCCAGGACACTGTGAAAGAGGAAGTACTTAGTTCTGACGCAACTGGATGTGCTGGGGTGGGTTAGTGGGGAGGAGGACTTCCCTTTTCTGAGGAGTGAGGGGGGGCGTAGGAGAAAGAGGGAGGGAAAAAGGAGAAGGATTAGGAGGAGAGGAAGGAAGACACTTCAATTGGGATGTAAAGTGATAACCAAATAAATATATCTTTAAAAGATTAATTTGACATTACTTTTAAGATAACGATCATATTTATCACAAATCTAGTAGTAGTTTTAAATATTATTTCCAACTGACTTACTAAGCTATCAAACTACTTGACACAAATTAGAGTTACCTTGGAAAAGGGAAACTCAATGGAGAAATTGCCTCAATTAGACTGGCTTGTGGGTGTGTCTGTCAAGGATTTTCTTAATTAATGATTGATTTGGGAGGGCCAGCCCAGTGTGGGGGAGCTGTCACTTTGGGGAAAGTGGTGCTGGGTTGTATAGGAAAAGAAAAAAATGACTAGGCCATGGAAGGCAAGCCAGTAAGCAGTGCTCTTCCATGGTCTCTGCCTCCAGATTCCCGCTGGAGTGTTTAACCTACCTTCCCTTAATAGTGGCCTCTAAGGTAAAAGTATAAGCCAAACAGACTCATTCCTCCCCAAGTTGCTTTTGCTCAGCATCTCATAGCAACAGAAACCAACCTAGAACAGGCAACTTCTACCAGCTGGCACTTTACCTATTTGCTGTCTAGAGCATTTCATACCCCAAAGCATGAGAATCTTTGTCCCTCTATCAATTCTCACTTGCATTTCAGAGAATGTAGTTACAAAACAAAGAACAAATTGTTTCTTTTACCTCTGTGGTTTTTTATTTGAAAAATATAAAAAATAAACTATAGTAAAGTACAGCATTAGAAACCAAGCTTAATGACAAATAAAAATAGATGTCCATTTATTACTTTATGGATCAAACCAGACCCATGGATTTGGAATACAATGTAAAATACCTCAAAAACAATATCAAGATCAAAATCTAAAACATAAAATAGTAGTTTTATAATAATTGCTTGTAGGAAATATTGCATAAACATCAATAACACAGCTGTTGACACCTCCTAACCTAAAGTAAGCTGAATTATTGCAGAGCAGCCAGAATGAGCAGAAACTTAATAAGCACTATCCCTGATAAGAAATTAACATCAGATTTTGAATGTCCACAATTTTTTTTTTTTTTTTGCCCAACCCAAGCAAAAAAAAAATTGCCACTTTCCCTACGGAATGTTTTTCCTGCCAGTAAAATAAATGAAATCATCATTTGAATCTTCTCCCTTGGCATCAGGGTCAGCTCAAGGTAACATGCTGCCACATGAAATCCATTTGCTGACTGTACCTTAGCACAGCATCTGTCTCTTACTGGAGCTTGCTATAAATGCAGAACCTTAGGCCCCCTTCAGAGCTGCTCCATCTGAATCTGCATTTACCAAGAAACCAAGGGAGGCTGGTTTCCACATTAAAGTTTGAGAAGCCCTGCTCTAGTTCATCCCACTTCCTGGTTTTCTCTTTTGATCTACTTCCCTACAGGGTGTTCTTGCTGGATAAATCATTCTTTGTAAGGGGCAAGTAGACACGTGGATATTTTACAGGCAGAACAATATGCCCATAACCCACGCTTGCTGTTACTTTCTTCTTCTGATGTGGTACCCATCAATGCCTTCCGTGAGTCATCAAGCATGCTGGCCTGATTCAGGGCAAACTAAAAGATTTTCATCTCTCTGTGATGTTTCATCCTCTTTTCACTAGAACACAGAGAAAAGAGAAGTCAGGCTTGGCTGCTTCTACTCTTCTTGCCAACTTCCCTCTCCCCTGCTGCCTTCAGAAATGAGGGCAATTAACACCCTGGGTGGGTTCCAAGAAAGCCCACTAGTATTTCTATCCATTTGAAAATTGCCACAGACCCTTCCCACTTCTCAAAGTCTTAGCAGCCTCATACAAGCCACTCTGCATTGCCTTAGAAATTACTGAGTTCCCATACAACAATCAGAATATTCTATCCTGAGTTGTGCCCAATAAGGTAAGATATATGAAAAATATCATAGAGCATAATTTCCCATGATTTATTTGAACACCATTGTTTAAACAACAACAGCAAAACCCAAAAACTATTTTTTGTGGACTCCTCTGGCTTCCTCTATCCTTTCTCCCACACTCCTCCAAAGCACTCCTCTAGCCCCACCCAATGCTTGGCCTTGGGTCTCTGCATCTCTCTCCATCAGCTGCCTGACAAGCCTCTCAGAAAACAGTAATTCTAGACTCCTGTCTGCAAGCATAGCATAGTGTCATAAAAAGTGACAGTAGTCAGCATTCTCCCATGGGGTGGGTCTCAAGATGGGCCAGCCACTGGCCCCAATCTCAATCTCGATTTCATCTTTGCCCTTACACTTACTATAGACAAGACACATTTTGACTATAGAGTAATCTAACCTGGGCCCACAGGGGCTCACAGACAATAAATCACCAACCGAAGAGCTTGCATGGACTGAAAGTAGACACCATGTACACAAGTAGCAAGCATGCAGCTTGATCATCATGTGGACCCTCTAACAATAAGAGTAGGGGCTGTTTTTTAATCTGTTACCCATGGGTGGGTCACTTTCTTCTATCTGGGCTGCCTTATCATTCCCCATTGGGAGAGGATGTGCTTAGTCTTAGATTTAGACTAAGACTTAGAGAGAGCAGGGTGGATTGGTACCAATTGGGGGCCTCCCTTTCTCTGGGAGGAAGGAAAGGGGTTAATGGGAGGAGGAGGTGTGGAGGATAGGACTAGGAGGAAAAGAGGGAGGGGGCTGAGATCAGGATGTAAAGTGAATAGATAGATAGATAGATAGATAGATAGATAGATAGATAGATAGATAGATACTAAGGGAAAACCCCCACTTTCCCCCTCAGGAAATTTGCATGGTTCCGGTATGAAGCAAAAGCTCCTATCAAAGCAATCTTCCTGCAAATAACATTTACTCTTAGCTAAACCTCAAAAATAATCAGAGGAAGAACCAGAAGGGATCTAGGAACACCTAGGGCAATCTGAGGACTGAAATTCGGGCTTATCTTACAGGGGAGTTGAAATATAAGCCGCAGAGGTTCATCGAACAAGTTCTTGTGTCTTCTCATATTTGCACTGAGAGCTAAAACTAAAACTCTCTCTCTTTCTCTTTTTTCTTTCTGAAAACAAAGCTGTCAACTCCCCCAACCAGAGGAATCAGAGGAAAAAAGCCTCTTGTGTAACCAGCAGAAGAAAGGTAAAGGGACTAAGGAGTCCTGGGGTAGAGAGGCAGAGAAGAAAGTCACTGCCAACCCAGGAATCTTCCGAAGACAAGTATTTATGTCCACCACCAAGGATCAACCTATTGGATTTCCCAATTCTTACCAGACCTTTATATTGCAAACATCTTTTGAAGTTTTCTAAGCATATTAGTCAATAAAAACATAATTTTCACACTGTTTTAATTGTGGTGAATTCTCTAAGAGTGTGCTATCAAAAACATCGTGGAATGATGATTATATGTTTGCATGATTTTTTTCAATATTTAGCAAGATTTCCATGTGATTCAATCAATAAAAGTTATGGGCAGCATTGCCTCTATGGGGTTTGAAATCACTAGTAGATTATGCCATAACTATTATGCATCTATATATTTATATAAGCTACTATATATGTAAATACAATTATTATATATTAATATAATATATTGTATGTAATATCTGGTTATCTTGATGAATAAAATGCTTAACTATTTACCACAATTTACAGCAGCAATTTGCCACAAGCTATCTTTCTTTCATTGCTCCACGTACATGCAGGACATTTTCACATCCACTTTTTAAAGATGAACTGTAGGTGAATTACATTTTGAGAAGCTGACAAGGACATTACATGATGTATTGCTACATTTGATAGAGTTCCAACTCCACTGATCTAGTGGGAAGACGAGGATACAGATGACCACAAAAGCATGGGAAGCTCCTTTAAGTGAAGCTGCTGGTGTGAGATTGTACAGACGACTATATTATGTTCCTACTGTAGCTGTAACATAACATTGCAAGCTTTGTATTCAGAAGCATTACAAACACCATGCTTTTGTAGTTATAAAGATACAGGATTTTAAGAAAGGGGTAAATGTGCATAAAAAGTCTTGGCAGGGCCTCAGCCCACCTGGGCCTTGGAGGAGTATTGATTCTCTCACTTCAGCTTCAGGTATCTGCCTGTGTCCTTTGGTGTGTGTTCCCTCCCTGTCCTTTGGTATACCTACATTGGCTAGCAGACTATTGAAAGAACAGACCCCAAGAATATGGAATTCCTTAGGAGTCTCATTCTCAGGGAAGGAAAGGGTTGAAGTTTGGCAGTACTCAGAACTGTAACTTGTCCCTCAGGAAGAGATTTAGGGATGCTCTGGCCATTAGACCAGCTTGCAGGAGAGCGAGGACCCAAGGCAATGATAGGTCAGTGATGGGTGAGGCCATACTGTGATCAAACCTGCTTGGCCATGCATACTTTATTCCCTCTGTGTAAACCTAGGCCTCCATCAGGATCCAGAGTAGAGCTAGCGAATCACTGGGCCTATTCATTTGTTCCTTTTCATAATGTGGTAATCTCTTTTTATGATTACTCATTGATTACTCATGATTACTCATTGGCCCATTGTCTAATAGTTAGAGTTATTATGGCTGTGGTGAAATACCATGATCAAAAGCAACTTGGGGAGGAAAAGGTTTATTTGGCTTATATATCCCATATCACAGTCCACTGGAAAAAGTTAAGGCAGGAACTCAAACCTGGTGGGAACCTAGAAGCATGGGCTGATGCAGAGGTCATGGAGAAGTGCTGCTGCCTGGTTTGTTCAGCCTACTTTCATTTAGCACCCAGGACCACCATCCCAAAGGTGCCATCACTCACCATGGGCTGAGTCCTCTCCCATCAGTCACTAATTAAGAAAATGCCCTATTGTCAGATCTTATGGAGGAGTTTTTTTTTTTCAGCAAAGTTTCCCTGTTTTCAAATTATTCTAGTTTGTGTCAAGTTGACATAAAATTAGCCAGCACAGCTGTTAAAGGCAGGCATCTGAGCCTCCCTTGTAAAGACTGCAGAGCACAGGCTCTGAGCCTAACATCCCTAAAAGCAAAAGAATGATGTCATTCTAATCTGTTTCTGTAATCATCCAGCTTTCTCCTCGAAAGTCCAACATGTCTCTGCATCACTTTTAAAGAGCTTACTGACTGCACTGGAGGGTACTTGGATAATTCAGTTAGAATACCAGCTTAACGTCAGCAAAGTAATTTCTATCTGAGAAGAAATTTCCAAAATTTCTAGAAAACAGAATTTGGAGGGCTCTAGTGAATGAGTTGCCCTTCCTCAGAAAGACATAGTAAAGCTTGCCCAGGTCAATCTGGCCAGGTAAGGAAAACCTCACGATGGAGGACATTTTGGTGGAAAGCTTAGTAAGCAGTTGTTATAGGGGAAGCTGAAAACAACAACAACATAAACAACAAAACAAGGGAGAAAAGTGAATAGCATTTGGAGTACAAAGTTTTACTAGACTGAGGAAAGTTGAGGCAAATAGAGGAGAGAGCATGAGGGAAAACAAAACAAAACAAAACAAAAGCCCCCATCATGTTGGAGGCCAAGCAGCCCATTCCTGCACTTCATAAACAAGGACTGAGAACCGGTTCACATACAACTCTGCCGATTGTTGCCTTGCACATACGGTATCATATTGAGAAGCTCCAAGCAGGGCAGTAACACAACCCTGTGAGTAATACTATTACATCCTTGCACACGGACTGAGGTGGAACAAAATGGAGTTGCAGTACAAGTTAACACCTACTCCCCCTCATAAACTTCAACCCAAAACTTACCCTGCCTACAAGATGTCCAGGGATAAAGATAGAGCAGACATTGAGAGAATGTCCAACCAATACCTGGCCCAACCCAAGACCCACCCTCTGGGAGAGAACCAACACCCAACTCTATTAATGATACTCTGCTGTGCTTGCAGACAGGAGCCTCACAGAGTTGCTCTCTAAGCGGCTCCACTCAGAAGTGCTTAAAAACAGATGCTGAGACTCACAGCCAAATGTTGGGTGACATGTAGAGAGTCTTATGGAAAAGTCGGAGGAAGGAGAGAAGGACCTGAGAGTGATAGGAGCTTCACAAGAAGACCAACAGAGCCAACTAATCAAAACCCAGAGGGGCTTGCTGAGACTGAAGCACCAACCAAGGACCTTGCATGGACTAGACCTAGGCCCTCTACAGAGAGGTAGCCAATGGGCAGCTCGGGCTTCATATAGGCTCCCGTGAAAGGGGAGTGGGGGATGTCTCTGACATGGACTCTCTTGCCATCCTTTTGATCACTTCTATCTGGTGGGACTGCCTTACCAAGTCACAGGGGAAGAGGACCTGCTTAGTTCCTGATGTGAATTGATAAGCTGGGGTGGGTGGGAAAGGGTGCTCCCATTTTTTAGGAATAGTGGAGGGGATATGGGGAAGAGGGAGGTACTGGGAGATAATGAGGGATGCGGCTATGACCAGGATGTAAAGTGAATTTTAAAAAAAGAAAGAAAGAAAGAAAGAAAGAAAGAAAGAAAGAAAGAAAGAGAACCCAGACAATATCCTCTAAGAGTATCTATTGTTTATTTTTTTATATTTTTCAGTAATCATTTTCCTTCATTTAGCCCCTAAATGATAGAGCTCAGTTTTTTTTAATTGATTATCTCAAATTTTATATGCTGATGGTCACATACTAGGTCACAGCAATTCTTAAGACCGAAAGAAAAAAAAAAAGCTGAGTTTTCAGAAACTATAAAATAAATAAACATAGGAAAGACCCATGTCACTGAAACATGTCACTGAAACTTCATCCTACTTGATGTAAATTCACCTTGAGAAACTTAATTTTACTTCTGAGAGCCCCAAAGTGGGCTGCTTTCTCATCATTTGATTTTGAAATGAGGCACTATTCTCAAAATGTTTTCAATCAAGGATTAAATTGATACCTACATCTCTCCAGAGAGTTCTTTTCCTATCCCTTCCGTATGTGACACAATTAAAATGAGAAAATTAGTTCTTGGTAGACAAATTTTTATTAATTTGGGGCCTAGAGAGATGGATGGCTCAGTGGTTAGGATCAACTATTGCTCTTGCCAGAGTACTCAGGACCAGCTCCCAGTATCTTCACGGTGGTTCACGAACACCTGTAATGCCAGTTCTAAGTGATCTGGTACCATCCTATGACCTCTATGTGTATCAAGCATGTATGTGGTGTATTATATAGATGTAGGCAAAATACTCATACTCATAAAATAAAATATTATAAAATAAATAAATAAATCTGAAAAAATTGTTAAAGATACTATTGAGTCTAAAATACAGGTTGGCTACCAGAATCCATCCCTCCTTCCCTCTTTCCCTTGTTTTTCTTGCCCTCCCCCTTGCCTTTCCCTTCCTTCCTTCCTTTCTTCCATCCTTCCTTCCTTCCTTCCTTCCTTCCTTCCTTCCTTCCTTCCTTCCCTCCTTCCTTCCTTTCCCCCTCTCTCTTTCTGTTACCTTGCTTTCTTTTGCTCCCCTTCTTCTACTTTGTAAACTTCCCTTCTAATTTACTTTTATTCTGAATAAAATCATAATTCTTCTTACAGAAAAGGAATCTTGGGACTCAAGATGATCATTTTACTTTCTGATAGTCAACCTCATCATCATCCATCATCCACTCTAGTCAGTAAAGATGATGTTATGAGAGCAGCTGCAACGCCAGTGACCAATGACTTTCGAAGGGTGGCTCTTAGAATAGAAGCAACACCATCTGAAAATACAGTAGACTTGCAAATTTTAGACCCATCCCAGGTTTACTGGATTTGAAGTATAAAGTGCTGTCCAGCCTCTTGTTAATACTGATGAACACACACATTAAGGCTTTTCTTATTTCTGTGAATATTACAAGGTAATCAAGGTTCCCTTTTGTGAGTTCTTAGTTTTCTTAATAAAAATTTCAACACAGTTGAGTGGAGAGTGCAGACTGACTTTCACATGAACTCTGGTGCCCCATATTTGACTATGTCCCTTTGATGGGGAGGCCTGGTGGCACTCAGAGGAAGGATAGCAGGCTACCAAGAAGATACTTGATAACCTATGAACATATACAGGGGGAGGAGGTCTCCCTCAGTCACAGTAATAGGGGAGGGGAGTAGGGGGAAAACGGGAGTGGGGTGGGGCGAGGAATGGGAGGATACAAGGGATGGGATAACTATTGAAATGTAACATGAATGAATTAATAAAAAAATTTCAATGATCATTTTACTACTGTTTGAAACAACAACAACAGTGAAGCCAAGCTGTATATCCTGGCAACTGCCAAGAGGACTGAAATGAAGGGTGAGAGAGAGAAGCAATGCCTAATAAACTAGGTGTGGAGGCCAGCAGGCAAACATGGAAAGGGAAGAGGTCTTCAGAAATCATTGAGAGCCCAGGATGTCAGGGAAAGTTTGCTTCGGGTTCTGGCCAGTGTCTCAAAAAGATATTTTTTAAAAAGAAAAAAGAAAAGTTTTTGTACAGTTAGAATTCAAAAAAGTGAGCAGGCTTAGCAGGGAAGGTCTGTAAGCAAATGTGTCAGGGGGAGAAGTGAAGGGGCTTCTAGGAATTATAAGGGGATAATTATAACTCTCATCTTCTAGCATGTCTTCCTATGAATCTGCTTTGCTGAGATTTGCTCTCCTGGCTAGATGACTGACAGGCCCAGCGGGATTAATTCTTAAGGGAGGAGGCAATAGCATGCAATAGGCTAATAAGTGGAGCAGTTCAGAATGTCATTTTTTTTTTTTAAAACTAGGGCCAGATGTAGAATTCGGATTCCATTATTTTGACCAAGACGAGGCATCTGTCCTTTACTGGACCTCAAGGAAGCTCTGATGCCTCCAGCTTTAATACAGTTCCTGATGTTATATTGGCCCCAACTATACATTATTTTGTTGCTACTTCATAAGTGTAATTTACTATGGTTATACATTATAATGTAAATATCTGTGTTTTCAGATGGCTTAGGCGACCCCTATGAAATAGTCTTTCAAACCTCAAAGGAGTTGAGAACCACTGGATTAGAGGACTCTCTCAGTTGGGTTTGCTGCCCAGCTAAATTTTCCAAATCAGTGATGTCTTGGTTCAGTGAGAAACCCTATGTTAAAAATAAGGTGCTAAAAATAGGCACCTTACTCTATGTGGTGGTTCATGTGTAGGCTCATATATCTGAATGCTTGTTCACCGTGGGGTAAAATGGAAAGGATTACAAGGTTTAGGAGGAGTGGCCTTTTTGGAGTCGGTTTTACTTCATAGAAGATGTGAGTCACTTGGGGTGGACTTTTACGTTTTCAAAAGCCCATACCAGGCCCAGTCCTTTTCTGCCTCTTTGCTTGTAGATCAAGATGTAGGTCTCAGCTACTTTTCTAGCACCACACTAGCTGCCATTGTTGATAGTAGACTAGGCTACTCAAACTGTAAGTAAACCCCCAACAAAACACTTTCTTTTATAAGAGTTGCTTTGATGATGGTGTCTCTTCACAGCAACACAACAGTAAATGCTACACGGTACAGCATGTCTAAATCACTCTCCTTGGTGCAGAAGTGGGGTGATCTTTGGCAGGAACTCATGTGAAGGCACCTACCATTTTGTAAGCAGTAGGAGTCTCATGGTTGTTAGCAGCTAGCCTTTCCAGCACTTTCCATAGGTCTTATTTTGAGGATCAGTGGTTAGTTACTAGGAATGAGGCATTTACTCCCTTGCTTATCTGGAGGTGCCTGCTTTGACAAATCCATGAAGACTGTCAGTGTTTGAGCCAAATAACTTAGATATCATTGCATATTGCCAATTAACAAAGAATCATGGACACTACTGTCATATTATCAATGAATGAAACTTTAGCATATGTTCCTCTTACAGCAGAAGGTTGCTGTTTCCCCACAGAGACACATGGCGCTTTCCCCATTGCTCCACAGGGGTTCTAGCATTTCAGTAGTTCTGGAAACACAAAGGGCAGTGAGGTGGAAGCCTTTAAGTTCGGTATATTTCACCTTCAGATAGTTTTTCCTTTAAACTCCCTTTCTTACCATGAGGGAGACAGGAAATATTAAGTTCTAACCTCATGTCCCACAACCATTTTCAGAAAGAAAGCAACTCTGGGTTAGAGGAGCTTACTCACAAGGCAGCTGAGGTGTTTTTTTTTGTTGTTGTTGTTTTTTTGTTTTTGTTTTTTTTTTTCAGGCATGACTCATCTACAGACTTCAAAGAGTCAAGCTGGGTCAGGTAAGCTAAGAGGCAGTGGTCTAAAGCAACTGAGCTACACACAGCACCTTCTTTACTCCTTTATCCTGACTCGGGTAAATGATTCTATTTGAGGCAGGAAAAATTACTCTTGGCAACTTGAAATAATCTGTTGACAGTTTCCTTCAACTTCCTCCCTCTCCCTCCCATTTTCTTTTCTTTCTTTCTTTCTTGCTTTCTTTCTTTCTTTCTTTCCTTTTTTTTTTTTCATGTCATGAGTCTCAACTCTCCTGAGCACAGATGACCAAAACAATGGACATATTAGCTTGGTGCTCCTGCAGCTTTGCCAAGCTTCCTTGTCTGCTAACAGTTCTGACTCAGAATCAAATCAGAAACTATGGTTGGCTCGTTGCTCCAAATTGAATTGCTAAGTGTTTTTAAGACAGAAAGAAAAACAACTACCTTAAAAGGCATGAGGTAGAAGGGATGAAGAAGTAAGTTTTTCTTGAAATGATAAGTACAGATTCAGGCAGTTCAAGTAAAGATGCTCCACTTCATCAATTCCTGTATTTATAGCAACTGTCCTGGAAGTCATCCTACTGTGCATAGTAACTAGCATAGGAGGTCAGTCTACTACCTATGGCATCTAGCACAGAAAGTCAGTCCACTATCAATAGAAGCAGTTTTAGTTTTGCTGTTTGTCGACATGACAAGATACACTGACAAAAGGCAGAAAGGGTTTATTAGGCTCATAAGTCCTGGTTACAGTCTGTCATGGTAGAGAAGGTAAGGCAGCAGGAAATTTAAGGAGCTAGTCACAACCAGTCAGGAATAGAGAGTGGCAAATTAACACATGCATGGTACTATTCAGCTGACTTTTTTCATTCTTACACAGTACAGGATCTCCTGCCTAAAGGATGGTTCCACCCACAGTAGTTAAGTCTTCCCACCTTCCCACCTCAATTAATGTGATTCAGATAATCTGCACTGCCTGCAAGATGTGCCCACAGGCCAACCTTTTCGAGTCTGTCATTTAATTCTAGATTGTATCAAGCTGACAAAACTAACCATGCCAGGAAGCTATGAGGACTTAGTGTAGGATACTTAGTGTAATAACTGTTCTAATAAGTCAGTTTATTATACCTAGCATCTGTCTTGCAATGTTTATCTATATATTCAGGAGGTCAGTTTACTATGTCCATTAACCAGGGCAGGAAATCAATCTACTATCTTCAGCAATCAGCCCGTGCATTTAATCGACTATTTATATCAACCACTCGAGGAAGTCATCTTATCACTTACACTATAGATTCTACAGCAATCAGCTCAGGAACTCAGCCTGCCAGGTATGCAACCCTACTAAGTTTTTAGTCTCTTAACTACAGCAACAATGCCAGGAAACCCATCTGTTATCCACAATAACCAGCACAGGAACTCAGCCTACCAATTATAACAATTATTGTCCAGGTAGTCCAACTAATATTTGTTAGTACCCAGACATCGAAGTCAGTTTAGTAGCTCTAGTAACTAGCCCTGGAGTCGGACTACCATCTTTTGCAAGTAAACTGTGACAGCAAACAACCCATTAACTAGTTGCTCACATAAACAAGGACTTGGGGTTGTGAAGCACACAGGCACTTTTACCTGCTAATTCAACCATAGGACAATCTAGAGAGAGCCAAAGATGCACCCTAAATGTTTCACAAAGTGCCCCCTTTTAGTAGCTGGTCTCCAGTTTTCCTACCTTGACAGCTTGGTAAACAAGATAGGATGTCATTCCTGGCTCTCACCTGCTTGTGTCTCTACCAACTAGACCTTAGTTAAAAAGTTTTCCTTTTACTGATTTTGATGAGCCTCCATGTAGGCACGTACCAGTGTCCAGTGTCTCCTCACCCTGACCATGAACTAAAGTAGTGACTTGGCAAATGGTCTCTCCTTCTTCAGTGTTGTTTCCCTACATGATTTTCTTTATCAGAGACCCAGAGAAATGCAAAGTACAATATCCTGGTGCCAAGATTAATAGTTATTTTCTTTCATATTGGTCTCAGGATCACAGCATATAGCCCTAGGTTTCCATAGCAACAAAATGCTTGAGTTTTTCAAAATGTGCAATATTGTCTTTTACTTCAATACTAAATACCAATAGTTTTATACCAAAACTATTTTATATTTTCCTCATGTGCTAGTTTCTAGTATCTCCAGAAAGTTTATTTTAGCTGGGTTGGGGAGATGGCTGAGCCTTAAAGTGTACTGATTTTGCAGAAGACTGTAGTGGATGTGCAGTGCCCACACTGTATGGGTCACAAGTACCTAGCTTCTACCACAGTAGATCAGTAGTCTATTTCTTAGCTCTATGGGCATCTGGACTCACATGTACACAAACACATTTGATGACCCTAACATTCAAATACCTTAAACGGTTTGGTGGAACTGGGGAATTGAGGCAGAGCAGACTGAAAATAAACATTGAAATTTTCCAAGAAGAAAATAAGTTTACCTTTCCATATGAAAATTATAAGGGTGAGCAAGCTAGTCTATAGGTCAAAAGAACATTCTAGAAGTCAAGAATTATGATGACACATTCAATATAAACTATGACATTGTGGTATGAAAAATATGTTCTTAGGACCAGAGATATAGCACTGTGTCCATAGAATTTATTTCTGCAAATTTCAAAGCTACAAACACATATTTAGATTTCACCCTGGTACCTGAATACTGGCTTCTAATGTTTTTGTAATTTCGTAAGAGAGGGGACTGTCTGATGGATACAGTTTCCTAACTTCTTGGGAATTTTCTTTATAACAGGAGCATCATTTATCGTAAGGAGGCAGTTTTTTCAAGATCCTTGATGGTCTCATAATTAGAGGATTATGCATTTTGGCCACATTCCTGGATTTCATGTAAGGAGATGGTAAAGAAATGGAGTAGATATTCATAAATCATCAAGGGCAGGGTGTGAAGCTCTTTTTAGGGGGAGATGCATCTAGAAAGTACATGAAAGGTATCCAAGCATTCTGGGACACCTTGCGCTGTGTATCTCTTTCATTTGTCCCATTTAGGGGATCCTTTGTAAAACCCTGTTTGTAAATGGCAACTGTCAATACAACTTAGAGTCATCTGAGAAAGGAGTTGCCTATATCAGATTGGCCTAAGGGCATACCTGTGGGCACTTTTCTTCATTGCTCATTGCTGTAGTAGGAGTTACCAGTCCACTAGAATGCTGTTCCTGTGTTCTATAAGCAAACTACCTAACCATAGACCTGCAAAGGAAGCAGCAAATACTGTCCCTCCGTGATTCTTACTTCAAGGTCCTGCTTCAGTTCTCGGCGGCTTGTATTAGTTATGAACTTTACTCTATAAGGTAAAATAAACTCTTTTATCTACAAGGTTGCTTTTGGGAAGAGTGCTTTATCAGAAGAACATAAATAAAAAAAACTTTAAAAGTAAGAAAAGTGTTTCCCTGGTTCTTAAAGCTGTCCAGGCAAATTAAACCTAAGAAGGAAGTAATAGGAAGCCCAGTACATTGGATGTGGATCAGAAGTGTAGGTGGCAACTCTTATGTGGATGGTAATCCAAAGTGAGGAGACCTCTTGAGCTGTAGACCTGACTTTAACACCCCTAAGTCACATCAGAATTAGGCTGAAGTCTGGAGAATCGAGTGGTATGTATTGTAGACTGTCTAATATGTTCATACATCTCCAACCACTGTAGTGAGTGTGAAACTGAAAACTGATTTTTCTTTTCAGTCTGGATAGTCAGTTCACTGCCTTGGATTCCATATATGTATGTTTTTCTTCATCCTTAAGTTGAACTGTTGCTCCTAAGTCATTATTCATAGTATTTTCATGGACACTATGGTACCAGCAAAGAGACAAGTTTTCAGTCGCTTCATTCACAAATCCCAGTGAAAGAGTTAGTGACCATCAGATTTCCTCCTTCTGCCCCCACACCCTAACCAAGCACCCTGTCTGTGGTCCATTTACTACTTACATTTCACATTTTGTGGGTTTTTTTCATGATTTTGCTATTTCTGTAACCTCCCAACCCCAGCCCAGTGCTGAATGTTCCAAGGCACATGAAATTTTATGCTTTGCTCCATCAGAGTGGGCTGGACCTCCAGTTCAAGAGTGCTCATGAATTGACCACATCTGGAACCACATCATACTGACTAAGGAAAATGTCCCGACTTGAGGCTTACAGTGACTTAAACCCATTCTCCTGGGAGCAATCCTTCATGATTCCCAAACTTATTGTTTTGGGAGATCTTATATAACATCACAGTAGTGAATAATGAGATAAGCCTGCTCTCACTATAGCCTGGAATATGATTTTCCATCGTTGGGCTTTATTTTCCTTGTGATGTGAGTAAAGTGGGGAATGAGGTTGATTAGTGCTGCTTAAGCCCTGCAGTGAAGTGATTGATTCAGTGGGTCTCCTGAAGTTGTTACTTCTCCTCAAGAGACTTCTTCCTTTCCCTTCCCCAAGTGAGGGTATGCCTGTGCTTTGGGGCTAGCAGTTGGTTTGGACAGTTAGTTGAAATGCACGAAGAAGTGACTGTCAAGAAGGATTCCTGACTGCTCCTGGTAACACCCAGAAGCCTTACTTCTCTCCACCAAGGGGACTTGCAGGGGCATGAGGGAAGCAGCCTTGCAGTCTGTGTTCAAGGGAAGTGAGGAGAAGGCAGGCAATTGCCAGATAACCTGCACTGGGCATGAAACATGTCCCAAAAGACAAACTTAGTCTTCTAAGTCACTGATGTTTAAGGGCTGACTTGTTTGTGTTAATCCATCTCTTCAAGATTCTAGGAGGCACTTTTCAACACTTTCATGAAGATGATCATTCTCAAAGGAGAGTCAAAAGGAAACAAACAAAAAAGAGTATAAGGGGTGCTTATGTTAAGCTTAATATCTGTTAGAATTTTTACTTTTTGGTCAACTTCCCTAGAAGTACCATGAGTATGAGTCTTTTTCACATCTTATCCTGCATCAGGACCACATAGGAATCCTACTAATGCTTCAGATTCCAGATGTCAGATACTCATTACAGTTACTCTGAATGGACAGGTCTGAAATGGACCAGAGAACTATTGCACTTAACAGGTCTCCATCCCTAGGATCTTAAATAAGGAGAGCGATGCATTACCCAAACTTAAAAAGCACAGATTTGGTTATTTTTGATTATTATAAATTTCTTATTGTTTTGGACACTATATAAAAGGTTACCTACCCTACTACTAACCTATAACTGGTGAGACACACCTCTCTTCTCATTATGATGTATTTTCTACTTTCACTATAAAGATGAAATACATTTATGTGATTTCTGCCACTCTGTATTGGCAGTCTCTATCATTTATAAGTGGATGGAGATAGCATCACTGCTCAAAGAAAAAAAGAGGCAGCAGACGAAGCTACAGGACCTGCAGCAGTTAGCAAGACTGCTAAAGCAGAGGTAAAGAATCCCCTTAACCAATTGAACTGACAGTGGTTAAGATGGAAACAATTGGATGGAATTGTGTAATCTGGAATTGATTCAGGAAGTGAAAGGCAGTGGTAAAGGGGGAAAGAGAAAGTGGGCAGGATAAAGGCTGCATGAAATACAGGACCGATTCTTTTTGTATTTTTACCTTAAATATATTTTTAAATCTCCAAAATATAGTGTCTATAACTCACACTCACTGAAAATGTAACCAAGTGTCCAAAGCCCCTTTAAAACAGAGCTCTGTATTCATGGAAAGTCACATCCACCCACGTGACACAGACCACAAAACACACTGTGGAAAAAAGCTGTTTAGATGGTTTTAGTTCTGGTTTTGTTTTCTTTCACCACTTATATTACTGTGTCTGCAGCAATTTAATTCTTCCTATTACCTTTAGGTAAAATAATGACATCTTTTTCATTCCTTAGTGGTCCTTTCACAAATGTGTACTGTATGCAGGGGCTTCTTTTACTACTGAGGATTTCTACTTTGATGTCCACATTCTTTTAGCACTTGGCTATCATCTTTCCTAGATATGACAATAGTTCAACAGACAAGAACCTAGACTATAAAGCAAATACAGGTTCAAAAGCTTTACTGTTGGATACATCATCTTGAGATGAGAAGGGATAAGTGTCTTGGGATGGCAAACCATGTCAAGATGAGCCCAACAGCCTTTAAATATGACTTGCCATCACTGATTGGCCAAAGGTGTGTTCCCATTGTGCACTTCCTGTTATATGAACTGCCTTGGTGATGGAAAGCAGTTGCATGCTGGTTCATTTGTGTAATCCCACAATTAGATAATGAACTCACTGAGAACAGGAATTGTTCATGTTCACTGTTGTATTATATTCCAATTAAAGTTGTTCTGGTGTTCACGGAAGGAGCTCAAAGAGATTGAAGTTTAAATTTTTAAAAAGTGGAGAAAATACAATAGTTGCTTTTTTTAAAAAATGGAGAAAATACAATAGTTGCTTTCATTAGAATGTGTAAAATGGATGACAGAAAATGAGAAAAATTTGGTCTCAAGAAGGAATGATTGTGAAAAAATTACAAATTAAGGTCAGAGCTAGGAAATATATATATATATATATATATATATATATATATATATATATATATATATATATATATATGTATATATATGGCAGAACACTTGGCTAAATGTCAAAGCTCTAAATCTGATGCACAAAATCACAATTTTAAAAATCTGGAAACATTTTTTTGTACATGTGACCTCATGGACTCTCCTATTTCTCTGCTTTCTGTATATCACCTTTATTTATTTATTTTTGCTCTTCACTACATATTATGAATTATTCATATCCTATGCATCCTGTCTGCCTTAATTCAACAAGGTTTAGATGCTGTTTAGTAACTTCAACCTGATAATAATAGAACAATCTGACTTTCATAGCTCCTTTCTGTGCAGCATCCCACGATTAGTTTGTGCATAGTTGTCCCGTTCAGGCTAAGTATAAGAGAATGAGGCATCACCCACTGCAGGAATGACCAGAGTGTCTCCAAAGGGATATAGACAAATTTCTTAGTTGCTGAAACCTAGAAAGCACTGAATTTACATGCTGAGTACATAGACAGAGCATTGTGACCAACATTGAGGGACCATTCCTAGCAACAACTGTTTCCTCTTTCTCTCTAATAACCTTTCTTTAGTTTGGATATTGGGTAGAGGCCAACTTAGGGAAGCTGATTTCAACTTGGTGATGGGCTGAAGAGAGTTTCTGTCTGGCAAGTAAGAACCAACTGTCTCTTGATTTGTCTGATTCTACTTCGGTGAAGCCATGTTGGCAGTTTCAACTTAACAATGATCAGAGTTTTTACTGCAGAAAGTAGTCAATGCTCCATGTAGAACTAGCTTTAAAGAATTCCTGTAGAGTATTAAGCAAAACATATTGGCTATACCACCAACCCAACACATGAGTCATGACTGATTTAAACAAATAGTGGAAATCTCAAACTGTATCTGTCAAGTATTTGATAAACAGTATGCCGGTGACTTAGGTCTACTATGAGGGCCTGGACTTCCTCTAATTTCTTTCTCATTCTGATGAGAAGCATTCTGATTTCTGGCCTTGTAGGCAATTTATAGTGGAAAGAGTTAAGCTTATCACATCAAAAGCAATCAATGGATAGAAAATAAATTAAAGAATGTCTTAATATTTTGGTTTCTTGGGGAAGGCGTTGTAGGTTAGAAGCAAAATGCTTTGCCTACCATGCTCAAGTTTCTGGATCTACCCCAGTGAATCATTGTACTAAATGCGTGACTCTCTTGATTCAAAGCATCCTATAAATAAGTCAAAAAATGATCTGTGTATTTAAGACGGTTTTAACCGCATAATCTGCAACTCGTAGTCAAAATATTCCACTATAGACAAGGAATCTCATTCATGTATGAGATCATTTATTTAGGAGCCAGACAAAATATCTGGGACAATCCCAAAATACACAATTATATACCAAAATGCTCTTTGGATCCTGATGTCATCTATTAGCATTATACTGTGTGCAGAGTTCTCATTTTTAAATCATGGAGGGATGCAAAGCTTCAAGCTGCAGAAAAGAATGTGCGTTGTCCTTTGGAAGTGCATAAACATTACAAATCTTGATGAATGGCATCTTGTTCTCTTTCACTCAATGAGCATTGAAATACTTGAACTTTTAAACAGAAGATGTAGCATTTGTAAGCTATTTAACTTTCTTTACTAGAAGTTTACATTTAAAAGGGTAATTTGTCCATGTGTATGCATGCCTTGAACTGATAGACTTCACTTCATGTTCATTATTCACATAATTGTTATTATGGAGAAGACTGAAATACAACAAACGCTAAGCTATTGCATGCACTGAGGGTTACTAAACGGATTTTTGATTTGGCCTTTTATTTCTTTTTCTAATTTGAGTCTAGGAAGGGAGTTCAGGCAAACACAGCTCTGATTGCTGCTTACCAAGGTCAGGTGCAATGAATAATGTCAACAAATCCAAACTCTCTCTAGAAATTCCACTAGTTGCAATCCCAGAAAAGAGAACTTGACCAGAGATACTCTCTTACTCTATTTTCTGCTCTGTAAACAAAATGCCTGAGACTTGGTAACTTATAAAAAAGAAGTGATTGACTTGGGATCATAGGTGTATAAATTTAGGTTTTTTTTTTTTCTCCTGGAATGGCTCCATAAAAGCAGAAGTAAAATAGGTGGATGTGGGATAGAGGCACGTGATGTGTGAGATAAAGATCTGCTCTCATAGTCTCTCTCATGCCATCCAGAGAAAAATGCTAATCCATCTGAAAAACTCAATCACCTCCTAAATCACCAATACTTCTCAACACAGCTACATGGAGGATCAAGCCTCACCATATGCTTTGGTGGAAATAAGCCATAGTTGGTCCCATAGCAGATGCCACCTCAGGGCCAGCTAGTGAGAGAAAATGCATCACGGCCTGGGCATTATTCTTCTATGGAAAAATTAAAAGTTCGGTAGCTAAAGCAAAATGCTCTTAACAGCATTCTTTTTTTTTTTTTCCAGCCCTTCATCTAAGGACCACCTATTTGTATAACAATAGCTGAAATGTTGTCCCAGATAGTCCTTCTTTTGGTTTCTGTCAGCATTGTAACAGTGCCTGCTTCTGTTAGACACTTTTCCTTGTGTGCTTCAATCAAAACGTCACTTTGCCACTGTTCCTAGAGAGCACTTTAATATTTTCATTAAAACCAATAAAAACCAAGAAATGACAAGGGTGCAGGTGGGAGCAGGCAATTAAACTCCTCCTCTACGTATTGTTAAAGAGCAGTTGAAGGAAGAAAGAAGCCCCCACTGAACACCTGTCCCTTCTTCTTTGAATGGCAGCTAGCAGAAATCCACTTAGCTGGCTATTGTCTGCTTATTTTCCTGACAGATAATGTGAAAAAGCAGGCAGTTATGGGGCTAGTAATTCAGAATTAATTTTCCCTTCACAAGAGTGCTGTGGACACTGAGTGCAGTAATGGTGCCTGATCGGGATTCAGAGGGGTAAACAAGACAATTTGAGATGATGGGCAGGAGATAAAAGCCCTTTAACGGGCCATTCCTTTAGCTAGTTTGACCTGTGAGGTTTTTTGGTTTTGTTTTGTTTTTTGTTTGTTTGTTTGTTTTTTGGTTTTGTTGCATACCTTTTATTATTTTTAAGTGTGTCCCCAGTGAAATTAAGTCTGGAGGCTTTATCACTAAAGATCTGCCTGGTGTGCTTATACACCTTTGTGTTTACATATGTGAAAAGAGAAGACAAAAGAAAGATGACTGTTACATTACCCTGCATTTCCGCGCCATATTAAAAATGTTAGTGGCTGCAGAAGATGGCTGAGAAGCCACACATTATGACTGTTTATAGAGCTTCCTCTGGTGAGCTTCTACCTCAGTTGAGAAAATTACCACATTTCCTTTAATGAACAAAGACCTTTTGCTAACCTGCCATTATTGCTTATTTCATTCTGCTAGGAAACATCCACCCCCAACATGCACAGCAAACATTGGCTCTCATCAGACCAAATCAAGATTTTCTCTTGCTCTTATTTTTTCTGTCTCCATCTCTCTCATGATCCCACCCCC
>OU015757.1:35291067-35311621 GCA_907169655.1 Acomys percivali
CACACACACACACACACACACACACACACACACACACACACACACACACACACCTCCTCTAAGTGTGGTAATGTTGATATGGCTCAACGATGAAAATAGGCAAATTACAGTTGAAGTTCCCCCATTCTTAAACAACTCATGACTTCAGTGGCATTATTCTGGACAGTACTTTCTGGCTGAAGAAGCCAAGAACACTGAGATTTATCTGTGGCTACTAAAAAAAAAAAAAAAACCGATGACTTCAAAGCTACACTGATTTTAGTGATTATCTCCTTCCAGCTAAAGAAATTTCAGTAACAGGAACATTAATGAAAGCTGACGTGGGAACCGAAGTTAACTTTGATCTTTATATTTTACCATATGGCCTCAAATTTCTGCAGTGATCAAGTCTGTTACAATTGGAAACATGCTTGTAAATATTAAGGGGGGATATGATTTTTAAATATTAGGCTATGATCTAAACAGAGAAAATTGTGTAACAATTTCCTAGATTCCTGCAAACAAAATACCTGTGACTAATTCTGGAAAAATGGCTTGTTTATTGGTCGCACCAACCCCCACTTCTCCTTCTGTTGACAAGGAGTTGAGGCAGTTGACAGGTCCAGTTTTACTCAGGCTGATTTGAGACATTTATTAGTCAGCCAATTTGGAGCACAACAAGCTTTGGTGGTCTAATGCCACCCCAGGTCACATATTAACCTCGTTTTGCCTTAAATGCTCCATTTAAATGGGAAACCTTATCCAGCTGGCAGGGGAATAGCACTCACTTTAAATTGGATATTATTTTGAATTACAGTCAACTCTGTAATTCAATTCAGTGTGATGTGGCTGCTAAAAAGCCAAGGATCTTAGGCTGCATTAATAAAAGTATAATTTCTGGTTTATGGGAAGTAATTGTCTTTCTATATTCTGATCAAGCCACACCTGGAGTATTATGTTCAATTACAGGTCAACATTTTAAGGACTGAGACAAATTAGCATATGACCTGAAGAGGAAAATCAGGATGAGGAAGTGTCTGAAAGATACTGCCATTTTTAAGGACTGGATGACAGAGAAGGGAACTAGATGGTATAGAAAATATAATACCTGCCCTCAAACACTTGAGCTGTTGAATGTAACTGACAGCGAATGTTGCACTTTTCAGAAGCATCAGAGGTATAGATTATTTATATGAGTGAGTGTACACATGGTGGATGACTACAGCAAGCTGGCCATTCTGATCTGAGAAAACAGAACAAGGGAAGCTACCCTGAAAAGCTTGGGTTCTCTGTGTACTAACCAATAAAGGGATGTAGCTGCTGAGGTGACAAGTACAAGTGGACTGCACTCTTTGCAGCCCACAGGAAGGAAATGCTTCCTATCACTGAAATGGGTACATTTCCTTTCCTACAAACTTACTAACAAATTTGCCGAAATAAAAGCTCAGTAGGCCTGCATCTTCCCAGTGAGCCATAGTTTTCAGGTTTGCAATAAGGTTAGACAAAGACAGTTCTGACAAAAAGGTATAAGTGCATACCATACACCAGACCGGAGAAGAAAAACATCAGCTTGGAATTATCTTAGAAGGAACTTTGCAAAGGAGCTACTTAGAAAGTCATCTAGAGAGCTGGCAGAGAGGCTTAGAATCTGAGCTGAGGAGGGGTGGATGACTAACACCATGCTAAGGGAAGTTTATATAAAGTCCCCCTCAGTCACAACACAGGTTTCTGCTGTGAACAAGCAAACATGGGAAATATCTTTCCAACCCATAACCATGACAGGTAAGACCTGCAGCTTTGTGGGTATTCCACTTGACTCCATTCTAGAGGTGTTTGTCACTTAGCGTCTGGAAGAAGCACAAGTGGGAGAAACAGAGAGAAAGACAACCATTTATTTCATTTCAGGACATGTAAGCCAGGGCAGCTAAGGTGGCAGATGTAAACCTCAGTAATACTGAATTCTTTGTGATCACTCCTGAATTGATGTTCAAGATAGGCAATAGCCTACCGTTGGAGCATTCACTAGCATGTGCAAAGCCCTGGGGTGGATTCCAGTCACTAAAAAAGAAAGTTAAGCATAGAAGGAAAGCTTTTTTGACCAATAATAACCAAAGTTTTTTTTTTTTTAATTTCTAGGAGTCACGGAAACAAAATACAGAAGCTGAAATGTCATCCATGTAGCACAGAAAGAATGGGGCCCCCAATACACCTTGAAAGTGACACTGACAGAGGAAAGAGCAGGATTATTTTGAATATTCCTATAGAATTTCACACACACATATGTACACACACACACACACACACACACACTTCATGTGAAAGGCATAGATTTCACCTAGAAAGAAGAAATTCTTGATATGAAATTGTCTAAATATAAAATGAGTAGAGTAAAAAAACTATTGCTCCTTTCCCATCTATGCCTCTTGCAAAAGCTATGGCTAAGAGCAGCTCTCACGAGGCACAGCCACTGGAAACTCTGATCTAGCAAGGTAGTCCTAATGGAAGAGACAAAGTGACCTAGAAAGCAGCCAATCCTCAGACAAACTCCAGTGCATTTTATTAAGATTGGTTTTGCTTTGGCTATGCATCTCTGTGCGGGTATGTGCCCTTGAGGGCGGGTGCTCTGGTGTTTGAGCCCCTGGAACTGAAGCTGTAGGTTGTGAGCCTCCCAATATGGATGCTGGGAAATGACTGTGGATTCTATGTAAGAGCAGTACACACTCTTAACCACTGAGCCATCTCTTTAGCCCCCACTTTATTTTCGAAATCAAAGAGGCACCAAGGATACCCAATTCTTCTGTGTCCCTGACCCATAGATTAGGATATAGTCACTTAATGAAGGGTGTCAGATATAACACATGATCGCAGCTTGAGGACAGCTGAGGTTTGACTGCCACTTGTGCTCTATTTTAAAACAATTACATTTCTGATAGCCATTCCTGACAAAGGAGTCTCTGAGTTTGTCTGGACTGACAAGGCATAGAGCAGAGAATAGGACCGTGGCAGGTATTGGATCCATGTGCTGCTAGCCCCTCCGCTCAAGCTTCAGGATTGCTTGATTAAATCCATTTTCTGGGACTGAACTTTAATAGATACTTTAAAAGATAACAAAGCTAACCCAGAATCTCAAAACAGAAGGAATAGGGAAAGGATCTTACAAAGTTGTGTGGCATGTATAGAGAGGAGGCTTATAAAGTACTGAAGTGGAGACAGACATGGGTGATTTGATTCTGATAAATGGTACCCCCCTGCCCAAACTGAGAGCACATCCAGACATCTTTATGTCTGATCTCCAATAATCCTGCCAGGAGGTACAGAACTGTGGATTTAATTAGGATGTCAAAGAATTTGGCTGATCCCCCAAAATAAATTAGGCCATGATGGACTAGGAATTCATTTATTCAATTTCATTCACTCAATAAATATTCACAGGGTACTTATTCTCTGGCAGGTAGTATGGTAGTTACTGCAGATAAATTCAAGAGCAAAGCAAATATAAACTTTCCTGCTGTAGAGCTTAAAGGACAGCTGAGAACACAGATACCAGACAGGGAATTATAAGCGTGGTAAGGACTGAGAGCGTGGTTCAATTGCATCAGGGAAAATTCTGATGTGTGTGTAACTTGTGAGGATACTGTTTACACATGAGATAGGTCGAGGGGAAACATGGGGTGGTGATTTTTTAAAGACGCTAACGTGCTCAAAACAGTTTGGCAAAGCTATGAGAAAGAAGGGCAGCATCAGTGCTCAGGTTTGTACACTGAGGTTCACTTTATTGCCATGCATACGCATTTGATTTTATTAAGACAGGCTTAAGGAGGCATTGGAACATGTCAGATATCTGAAGGGTGTTCTGTTCTCCCCATTGAATCCTTTATTTCTGCAAATTCTCATCCATTCCTGGGGAGAAGTGAGTGATTGTGGAGACAGAGATGACCTTTACTGTCTCCATGTAGTGCAGTGGTAAATTAGGCAAGTCAGGCCGCTATCAAGAAACATCATTTGCTAGGTGACTCAATCACAGGCAATCTGTTTTCTAACAACTCTGGAGGCTGAAAGTGCAAGATCAGGGTTCCAGCGTGATTATGACTGGATTTTTTTTTAGGACATCTGTCAGCATGTACCTTCCTACCATGTCATTGCATAGTGGCATAGGGAAGACTCGCTGTCTCTCTGTCTCTCTCTGTCTCTTTGTCTCTCTCTCTCTGTCCTTCCCACCCCTCTCTCCCCTTTGCTCCCCCTTTCTCCCTCTCTCTCTCTCCTTTTCTTTCTTCCTCCCCCTTCACTCTTCTTTTATTTTCTACAGCTCTCTCCTACTCTCTCTTTCCTGGAGTCTCTGATATTTCTGCTAAGGTACCAGCTCTGTCCATTTGGACCCTACCTTTATTAATCTTCATCATCTTATAGACCCTATCTCCAGCACCACTCTAGAGATCTGAAATTTGGAGGGTAGCACAGTTCAGTCCATTGTATGTATAATAACAAAAATATGCATACTAATCCTAGACTTTTCTTAAAAGGAATCTTAGTAAGCAAATATTAATTAAAAGCAATGCCTTTGCACTGACCTGGTGTACAATACATGCTGGGTGGGGCTGCTCTAGTAACATATATGTGACAGTAAAACTAGACACTTCATAAGCAGCTTCTAAGTTTGTTCAAGTAGTCTAACTCTTATTAAGCACATTGTTTTCCAATGAAGGCATGAGGTTGAGGGAAAAGATGGGAATGGTATCTCCATAAAATTGCCTTCCTGCTCCTTCCATCCCTAGAGACCTATTAGCTTTACTGGGAAAGGTTAGCCTGCATGGCATATCACAGTAAACTGAGTGGCAACAGTTTTACTGTTTGATGATAAGAACAGCTTGTAAGTATGATGGGGATGTGACAAGCATTGCATTCCCCTTGAGCTCAGAGTCGTTAATGAAGGTAGTGAATAGTCAAAAGTTACTCCTGGGGGAAAGATGCACTGCCAGCTTCTTTCTTGTCCTGTAGAGCAAGCCTGGGCAACTTGGCAACTGGCCAAAGCTGGTATATATATTAGGTTGGCAATGTCTAAAGCAAAGACTAAGATAATCTTAAAAGTTGTGTCCATGGGGCATCCAGGGGTCAAACAATGTGTTAGGCACACCTTTGAAAGGTTTTCTTAACACACACACACACACACACACACACACACACACGCACACACACACACAATCTTATTGCAACAAACAAAAAAAATTTACTTTCAGTATCAAAACTTTAGCAATTCAGCATCTCTCTCTTCTTCTTTTGGACTTGGAAATGTTATAAACCCTGGGGCAGAAAAAAAGGAAGAAAAAAGAAAAGAAAAGAGAAGAAAAGGATGCCAGCACACCAGAAAACAATACCATGAAGAGTAAGGACCCAGGGAACAACACAGAGCTGAAGGGAGCAGGCAGTCCCTGTAGCCTAGTGCAGCCTAGTGAAGGCTGGCTTCAACTTCCTTTAAACTTGAAATATGACTGCCAGGCAAATAGTTCCATCCTCTGTCTCTTCTGAGCTTGTGACAGAGCATAAGTACCTACTGGAGTGCCAGCTGTTTAGCCATCTGCCCCTTGGCCACCGTCAAGCTTCCCAGAATGCAAAAGGGCCTCACCAGGCTTCGGTTAGCTGGCATTCCACAGTGACACTGGACGGCAACAGGAAACAACAGTAGCATCAACTAGAATGCTCTCCAGGGATTGGTTTCATATTTTTTTTGCCTCTCTGAACTTATTATCAATAAATATTATTCTCTAGACTAGGTAAACATATTTGAAGTTTTTTAAAGGTACTTTATGCATTGATGCCCAAGAGGATAGAAATGTTTCCTAGAAGTTATGGAAGAAGGAAAGAGGATAATAAAAATGCTAAGTTGATTTCTTTTTATAAATCCCAGGGGGAGTATAAAGAAGAAATATAAAATGTTCCCAAGATCTCTACCTTCACACAGTTGCTGACATTTTAACGATTAAGAGTTTTACATGTATGTGGAAGCCAAAAAGGAAGATTCAAATGATCCAGGGATATGGAAAATGAGATTTAAATATCTCCCTTTGCCCCTTCTTTTCTGAATATTTACTTAACCAAGAAAAATGGGAGAATTCCACTCATCTGTGTCCTCCAAGAGGTGGCACCAAGGTGGAATTAGATGCACAAGAATAATTTTAGGGCAAGTATATATAAAAGAAGGTGGGAAAAGCTGAGGGCTGCATTAAAACACAGTGCAGTTTGACTGGGAAGGAGGCAGGCCAGAGAAGGGAAGATAATAGTACCTCAGCCTCCTGTGAAGTTTCAGACAATTATACCAATACCATCTGGGAATCCTAAACCCAGCCTATTATCCAAGAAAGCCTCTGTCTATGAAGAGCAGCCTAACCTACTAGTCAGGCCATGTTTAGTCCTTGGCGAAGCAGCAGAGGAAATCATGGCTTCCTCCTCAACCCAGTAGTGGATTTAAGTTTGACAGTTGCAAGCCTTCAATTGACTGTGCCCTCTTTATTCAAGACCTTTGGGCCATTCCATTAACTAATTTATGTAACTTCTCACACAAGATTTATAAATTTAACTTCAATCATCATTTTTAATTTATTTATAAGTATGGTCCTCTAAAACCAGTATATACATTTTGCTAACTTAAATTATCTTGGTTTTCCCCTCTATTTCGTATGGAACTAGCTACCTATTCTTAACAGTGGTTCCTTAATTTTGCTGGTAGTTAGATGATATATTTCAACTAATTACTTATTACTAAAGCTTCTTTTAAACTTAGATGTGGCAATTTCAAAAATGAGGTAATGAGAACAATCTAGTTCCACAGTGTTAACTTATAATGATATAGACAGGGAGATGATACTGCAGATTCTACAGTTTTCAGACTAAGACAAATTTAACGTGGAGGTTTGGTAGGGCATTCTCTAAATATCTATGTGATACAGAGGGATGGGAAGCAGGGCTAGACAGAAAGAGATGATGAAGGGGGTACAGTAAGTTTGAAACTATGGAAAACTGTAAACCTAGATTGTCCTTGATAGTTGTCTGAAGCTGGAGCAAGGAGACCTGCATTATGTCCCCACTTGAGAGCTAACACCTTGACTCAAGCCATCATCATCTTTTCCAAGCAAATTTCAAAGGCTTTCTGGTCAACGCCCCTAGCTTTTCTGCGTGTCTGTAAGTCATTTCCAACAATGTGTTGTGCTACTTTTTGAATATGTTCCTGTGTTAGAAGTTTTATACCAAAGTTTATAGGTTAAAGGTGTTTGTTGGCATAGAGAAGTGGCTTATAGTGAAAACAGAATAGGAGTGGCAGAGGCAGGAGGATCCCGGGGGGGGGGGGTGGCTCAATAGTCAGTCAGTCTAGCTACCTCAAAACAAAAGTGAAGAGAGTGACAGAAGAGGACACCCGGCTTCTTTGGCCTTGACACACACACATAAAACTGCCCCACCCTCACACATAGTTACATAAGGAAGAGCCATAGAATTAGATGATATCATGAGTGAGGGTCTGCCCTCTTGCGTATCATTAGTGGCTCTTATCCAAAAAGGAAGAGAGACTACTGGTATGCTTGCTCTGCCTTGACTCGTTGCAACGCAGCCCGACCGCATCAGCAGTCCAGTGAGGTTCTTAAGTTTTCCAACTTCTGGAACTGTGAACCAAAGGGACTTATTTTCTTAATAAATTACCTTGTCTTAAGGTTTTGCTATAACACCTGAAAATAGATCAGAACATGCTTGCTTGTACTGAAGTGGAGGAGGAAAATATTCATAGTAGCATTGGCCACTTCTGAAAGTATATATACTCTCATCACAATGATCTCAAGGTGAGTGTGTTAGATAAAGGGCTTGAAAACTTCCTGAAAATGTAACTAGATTCTCATACAACCTTGGAGGCCAGCTTCAGCACACCACTGTGCATTCACCACAGCATATCCAGAAGAGTCTTTGTAAAATGTCACCTGTATCATGTCATCCCCCTGTCCCAAACTTCTCATGTCTTTCTTTCATATTTAGGATAGAGATTTAGTAAAAGAATGTACCAACTTTTATTTTTAACCACAAATGTCCTATCTACTTCATGATCTATATTAAAATAGAACAAAATTACAAATTACAAATTATTTTACATACATGCATGCCCTATTCAAACTAATTTTGAAATTCAAATCATGTTTGGGAGTGTTAGTCCTAATTCTACTTTTAACTGATTTTACTCTTCTGCATATGCAGCTTCCTAACTATTCAATGTTGATTTCTCTCATAATCAACTGCTTTCCACCTACAAATTATTTCATAAATCACGCATATGTGGTGTGTGGTATATGTGCCCACCTGCCTGTTCCCAGCTGTGGTTAAGAATGTTTCTGTCTTATTTACATATTGACAGCTGCTATGACTGAGTTGGTGGTAAATGAACTATTATTGTTACAGAAGAAAACAGTGCATGCTAGCAGTCTTGTAGAACATACTTTCTTGCAGTAGGAAGATAGCAATCCACTTTTCTAGGCAGTATAGCTAGATTTTGGCTTTTCACTTCCAGTAACAGGGTGTTATTGGTTGCAGATCTCCTTGTTGTATTTTAAGATGATAGCTATGCATTAGGAGCCACTGTCCTGGCCAGCAGGAACCTCTGTGGCTGTGATTAAACACTGGCTGAAAGCAACTTGGGGTGAGAAAAGGCTTTACTTGGGCTACATGTCACAGTCCAACATTTAGTGAAGCCAGAGCAAGAACTCAAGGCAGGAACCTCTTGGTGGAAACTGAAGCAGAGACCACAGAGGAAAGTTGCTTACTTTCTTTGGCTTGATCAGCTACTTTTTAAATACACCCCTCCAGTCTAGTGGGCTGGCCCCTCCCTACATCAATCAGCCACAAAAACAAAACATAAAGAAACAAACCAAACCAAAATCCCCACACATGTGTCTACAGGCAATACCTGTTAGAGGCAATACTCCAGTTGTGATCCCCTCTTCTTAGGTTTACGGAAGCGTGTGTCAAGATGACAGAACAGCAAAAGCCACCTATACTGCTAGTTTAGATCCTTGTTTGTAACTCTAGATGGACATCTCAACTATAGTAGACTGACTCCTATTCTAACTTCAAATATTGTTGCTACCTAAACCCCCTATACCAATGTAGCAGATGTGTCGCATGGTCATCATGTAGGTCCCCTAACAATGGGAGCAGGGGCTGTCTCTGACTCTATTTGCCTGCCTTTGGATCCCTTTCCCCTAGCTGGGATGTCATGTCTGGCCTCAGTGGGAGAGAGTGTACTTAGTCCTGTTGTGATTTGAGGTGCCAGAGTGGGTTGGCATCCTTTGGTGGCCTCCCTTTCTCTGAGAAGAAGGAGAGGGGGCAGGGGGCTGGGATCAGGCTGTAAAGTGATCAAATAAATAAACACATGAAAAAATGTTGAAAATTTTCTTTTTGTTCTCTTCATTCTTTATTCTTTCTGTATTTTTTTTGCATGACAAAAAATTTATTTATTTATTTATTTATTTATTTATTTATTTTCAGAGTTCATATATTTTCTTTTTTTTTGCATGACAAAAAATTTATTTATTTTGTTTTCAGAGTTCATATATTTTCTTTTTTTTGACATTTTTAAAAATTAATTTATTCATATTATATCTCAATTGTTAGCCCATCCCTTGTATCCTCCCTTTCTTTCCTCCCTCCCGCTTCCCCCTCTACTCCCTTCCCCTATGTCTGTGACTGAGGGGGACCTCCTCCTCCTGTATATGCTCCTACTTAAGGGTGCTTCTATTTAGAATTCAATAAATATTATACCCCAAACTGTTAACCTGGTACTATTTCCCTGCCATTGTTTAGACCCTCTTTGAGTATTCCTTGTTTAGATGCCAGGGGAAACTTTGTAACCTCTCCAACAAGTTTACTTCAAAGCTTCCTTGAGCACACTTCAAAATGTGATCAAAAGCTCAGAACCAGAGCTTTGTGGACACAACCACTCAGGTAGTGCTTCATTTGGAAGTATAGAACTGGGTGGGAAGACCTGAACTCTGATTAATGAATAAGTTGTCCATAAAATGAATGAGGGTAGAGGATTGGTAGTTTTATATTTGTTACTTGCTAAGTTTCATTTAAAAAGAAACTCTTTACATGTGTTTATTTACTGTTAACCATGGCTTACTTAAAAAAAAAAAAACACCACCATTTACTAAATGGAGGAACCAAATCTAGACAAATATGTCATCTGTCATC
The DNA here is from genome assembly GCA_907169655.1 of Acomys percivali. Taxonomy (NCBI): domain Eukaryota; kingdom Metazoa; phylum Chordata; class Mammalia; order Rodentia; family Muridae; genus Acomys; species Acomys percivali. The sequence continues at coordinate 35,301,268 of OU015757.1, forward strand.
CATTCAATTGTATAACTTTTCTAGGACTTACTAAAACTAGAGTACATGACAATAAACTAACAATCTTCTAATACCAAGCAGGGCACTACAGACTAACTGCATTTATGTTTTTACTTTACTGTGATATGAAACCAACGGGTTGCAAAAATCTCTTTAAATTGATTTACTCAAATTTGATAAGGGACAGGAGATAAAGGGCTATCTAGAAAGAAATTTATAAATGAAGAAATTGTGGGACTGTGATTAAACAGAAAGACTCCAGAGAAGAAGACTCACATCGCTTAGAAAACATTGGAGGGACAGGGAAAGGCAGTCAGCACTTTGCCAACTGCATGAAAATCTGAATGAACACCCGGAGATTTGGTTGCTTGAAACTTATCAAAGACCTGAACATGCAGTTTGATCACAGCTAATGATGAGTTGGGATAATAAACACAAGGTCTAGGTTATCACACTCTGACTATGTGTGAATGAAAAATCAATAAGGCTTCATATGAAATGAAAGCCCTTAACTTCCCTAACAGCCCAAGGGCAAGTGTGTTTATGAACTGGAAGCGTGATAAACTCGATGTCAGCCAGTGGGGCATCAAGCTCCGGACATCCTTGAACCTCTACATTGTCTATTACTTCTGGTTAAGTATATCCTATGTAGGCCATAAAAATGACACCAGTAACTAACACTTTAGCAACACTGTGTGTAGGAATAGGTCAGAACCATGTGCACCTCTAATTTAGATGTTTTACTCAGGCACATTGAAGTTTATCAATTATTGTTGGGGATCTAATACATGATCAGTTCTGTTCTCAGTATCATGGCCACAGAGATACCATGATGTGTTTTGTTCCCATCTCACTGCAAATATCAATGATACTAGTACTTGCCAATACAGGCCTGCTTTCCATTATTTTTCCCTATTGCTGAACAATGTGTTTCTCAGTCTCTCACTCCTGCTTTCCTTGCTCTGTTTCTCATCTCCTTTCTCCTTGTTCAGAATAAGTGATCAATATAAAACTCATATAGAGGCTATAAAGACTGATAGATGATAGGTGGGTAGATGGTGATGTTAGCTAGATAGATGATAGATAGATATGAAGAATAAACTATATATTCAAGCTGCGCAGCATATGCCGTGACAAATGGCTCTAATTCTTAAATACTTCTTGAATGCATCCATTTTCCCCATCTTTATTGATAACATTTATCTCCCCTTATTTCCCATTTTGTTGCCTGGATTTCAGTAATAAACATTATTACTGGAGCTTCCTAATCTTAAACTTCAAAACTTTGTTCCCACAGTTAGTAAAGACTTAATAATGACAATTAATAATGACAATTTTTTGCTAAGAAGACTTACTTTCTTTTTTTTAATTTTATTTAATTAATTTCTTCAGATTACATCTCAATTGTTATCCCATATCTTGTATCCTCCCATTCCTCCCTCCCTTTCGCTTTCACCCTATTCCCCTCCCCTATGACTGTGACCAAGGGGGACCTCACTATATGGTCAAAGGCTACTAAGTCTTATCTTGGTAACCTGCTTATTCTTTCTCAGGGTGCCACCAGGCCTCCCCACTATGGGGAAGTGGTCAAATATGGGGCACCAGAGTACATGTCAGAGTCAGTCCCAGCTCTCCACTCAACTGTGGAGAATGTCTTGTCTATTGGCTAGATCTGAGAAAGGGTTTGATGTTCACAAAGCAACAGCCCACAGACTGGGAAAAGATCTTCACCAACCCTACCTCTGACAAAGGTCTAATATCCAAAATATATAAAGAACTCAAGACATTGAACACCACCAAACCAAATAATCCAATTAAGAAATGGGGCTCAGATCTAAACAGGATTCTCAACAGAGGAATATCGAGACAGAGAAACACTTAAAGAAATGCTCAATGTCTTTAGTCATCAGAGAAATGCAAATCAAAATGATTCTGAGATTCCATCTTACACCCATCAGAATGGATAAAATAAAAAACTCAAGTGACTGCACATGCTGGCGAGGATGTGGAGAAAGGGGAATCCTCCTTCTTTCTTGGTGGGAATGAAAACTGGTATAACCACTTTGGAAATATATCTGGCACTATCTCAGAAAGCTGGGAATAGGGCTTCTTCAAGACCCAGCTATTCTGCTCCTTAGAATATACCCAGAGGATGCTCCACCACATAACAAGGGCATATGCTCAATCATGTTCATAGCAGCCTTGTTCATAATAGCCAGAACCTGGAATCAACCTAAATACCCCTCAGTTGAAGAATGGATAAAAAAAAAAAAAAACTGTGGTGTATTTACAGTATGGAGTACTACTCAGCTATGAAAAAAAAAAAACAAGGAAATCCCAAAATTTGTGGAGATATGGAGGAAACTAGAAATGATCATACTGAGTGAGTTAACCCAGAAGCAGAAGACTTACTTTCTTGACTAAGATAAAGTTTGAACTTTATCATATACTTTACAAACCCATTCCAAAATCAATGCCTGTTTCTCTTGCTGTAGCCTTATCTCGTGGCAGCCCAGCTGTCTTGGTGTTCATCAGCCTCTCTGAACTTTTTCATCATTAATAATCTCTGTCATGTTTTAGACCTATTCTCTCTGACCAGAATGGCCACCCTTCATCCTCTTCCCCAAACACACAGTTTTAGATAGCAAGCCATTTCTACTGTCCTTTTCATATGTCTTGGGTCTCACAAGTCCAGGGAAGGCTTTTCAGCTTTCTATGCAGCATTCAAGAATCAAATCTCTCTTATTCAACTTTGTAAAACCAACACTGTGCATAGATCACCTTAGGAATTAATTTATTAAATATGTTATAAGAGTGGAGAATCTCCCAAACTCTTAATGATAAGCATGGTGAGAGAGCCTGGCCTCTCTGATATGTGAATGAAGCACAGGTGAAGGGCATGTATTAATCCATCACCACAGAAGCACATGGCTTAGGTTGGTTGAGCAAGAACCTCTGCATAAGAACATGTTTCTGCTATCAGAGAGATGAAGTGAACATTAAAGATATGGGCCCTCGTGGGTTTGAAAGCATATAAGGAGGCATATGTGAAAGAGTTCAGATGAAGGGAAGGAAAGGGAAAGGGGGAATGAGGGAACGACATTATGAGTGGATGGTTGAGTGCATGAGCACTAGTGGAAGAGATGTTGGAGAATGACAGGGAATGCGTTGCCAAGGTCATTCCCTGTATCTTTTACTTCAGTACCTTACCAGCAGACACATACTTCTAAGCTCAAGCCAACCATCCCCTCACCGAGAAGCACAGAGTATCCAGCCCTTCGTTATTAACCCTTAAGAATTTGAAAACTGATGAGTACCTAATTCATACTGGGATGAAAGCATCTGGTATATTTTGGTGGAGAGGTGTAGTAATTTTTCTTTTTTTTCTCCGGGGGTCACACTGAACCGAATGTGAAATTTGCATTGCTGGATAAGAAAGAGAAACGGATCAGAAGTGCTGACAATAGCATCACACCTATCACTCAAATTAAAGACTTTTTCCCAAATACTTTTGTAAAAGTAACTTTTATTCTCCTGGTTCAGTTGTTGTCTGGGAGGCTTATTATCTTCTTCCGCTGGCCTAGTCCCAGTCCTGGAAGCTTCTAGCCTCTAATTTAGTCTCTGAGACTTACTGCTTAGTGAGCTCACCTTTACTTGTTCTTTCTGAGCTCTGGGATGGCTGGTTCAACTCAGCTGTTCTGGCTCAAACTGCTCTCCTGGCTGACTATTTAATCTAGATTCTCAGGCCAGAATTGCTCTGCTTGGCCTCAAACTAGCTCAGCAGTCTGCTCTAATCTTCTGGCTTCTTCTCATTCTCTGGCTCATTCCGTCTTCACCTGAGTTCTCTCTCTCTCTCTCTCTCTCTCTCTCTCTCTCTCTCTCTCTCTCTCTCTCTCTCTCTGTCTCTCTCTCTCTGTCTCTCTCTGTCTCTCTCTCTCCCTCTCTCTCTTTCTCTCTCTGCAATATCTATTACTGTCATGGTAAAATTGCCTCTTAAGTAGCTTCCCTTTACCCTCTCTTCTTGTGAGAGACGGGAATATCCTATTTCAAATCTTCTCTGATTCATTACCTTTTCTGCCACTCAATGAGACATTAGTTTCAAATTTGGGTGCTTCCTTCTACAAACTAGCTTAACCTTCATTTGGGATTAAAGTTGTGTATCACCACACTTGGATCTAAACTTTCTTTCCCTGATACTTGCTCTATACCAAGCTGGCCTTGAACTTGGATCTGTTTGCTCCTGTCCCCTGGATTAAAGGCGTGTTTGTATTCCAGCTAAATCACACAGACCTAGAAGAGCTTTGGATGTGATCTCTTGGCAGAATAGGCATATTCTGCATTAACATTCCCCAAATACTCATTTACTTATTAATGCAGAAAATACCTGTGACTTTGCTGTTCAAATTAGAGACAGAAATTGACTCAAGGAATCCAGTGTCTTAAGGGTTATAGGACTTGTTATTAAATTATAAAGCTTAGTTGATTTATACAACTTTAGGCCTTTAGATGCAAGGAGAGAAAACATGGCTACCCCCAGCATTCATACAGTATATCTATTTGAAGATGCTAAAGTGAATTTGACATCACAGTAAGCCGTTCATGCAGTCTACATTATTAGGAGCTTTTTCTCACAAGACATTGATCAACAGCAAGCCCTGTGCCTCCCATTTGCTTACCATCCCACAGGTCTGGGATGTTAGACTTATTTACAGTCTGAGGATATAAAGCAAATGTTAAGTATTCAAATAGAAAAGTTAATGAATTTTTTCATTATTCACCTTGCAGCAACCTGAAATTCATCCCGATAAATGATTACTTCTTAAGAAAAGTTGTGTATGAGTGAGTATGCATGAGAAGGTAAATTATAGTAATTACTGCATTATATTAACTGTAAGTATCTCACCAAGAAGCCTGCCTGTGCCCTAAATAAATTTCATGGAGAAGGGGTGGGAACAAGAAAATCCCACGAGGTAGCCTTTTACTTCAGAATAACTGTGAACTGCTCTTCAAAACCACTTGTATTAAGAAGAATCTTAACTTGAAAAGTGACATCAGCCTGGCATGGTGGTGCATGCCTGTAATCCCAGCTCTCAGGGAGGCAGAGGCAGGTCGGTCTCTGGTCTACAAAGCAAGTCCAGGACAGCCAAGGCTACATAGAAAAACCCTGTCTCCAAAAACAAGCAAGCAAGAAAACAAACAAAAAAAATCCCTGAACAGAGCTGTGATTTTGAAGGACCAACCCAATGATATCTTATCTCAGGATGAAAGCAGTGATGGTGACGGTAACTGAGCCTGAATGGCTTGCTCTTTTGAGAGTGCTCCCACTCCATCTACACAGAGCACATAGGTATCCTGGTGACAGACTCAAGGCCAAGTTGTAGTGTAACATCTCCACATCACTGGCTAGAATAAGTGACTCTATACCTGTTTGATTGGGTGCAGTAGACCCCTGCAGCAGTCAGAGATCCATTGCACATTCTGGACTCAGTCCCTTGTAGCTAGAGACATTCTCTTTTGTCAGGTTCTGGGGTCTCTGTCCATTAAACACCCTGTAGCTTTAAGTCTTAATGCATCATGGCATGGCAGTAAACAGAAAAGGAAAATGTACCTCAAACTTTGACAATTAGACCTTGGACTATAATTCACTTTCATCCCAATTGTGGTCCTGATCTTGTTTATATTAGTATGAATTCATGAAAATGTAGTTTTCCTCTCTAAGGTATTTGTATAATAAGATTTATATTCAATTACAGCATGATGGCTTTTATTCTCTGAGAAATTTTAGAGGTAGGAAGGAGGAATATTTTGGAGTCAAAGGCTTTTCACAGTTAATCGTAGTTTCATCTCTAACTCAGGGTGGAACTGTAGACACTAACAGGATTCTTCCTTCGCAGCTGACATTATAACAATGTTATACACTTGCCCACTAAATTTTAATTCTCCATGTTAACTTGGCAACACAAAGAAAAGTTTAAAAAATATACTCAGAAGAAAATTTAATTTTTTTCTTGAAGACTGGTTGTTTTTTATAACCTTGGAAACTTCAAACAATTTGCTGTAAGAGTGTGAAGAACTTTGGTGGAAGCTGTCGATTCACAGAAAGCTGCTGCAGGCTTTTGTAATGGCTCTGCACTCATTTCAGATGATATAAAAGGAAAAAGAAACTCCTACAGAAGGACAGGAATTTAAATAATAAATTCAACAATCTTTTATGGTATCCCTAGGCTTAGAGCAATCATAAATTAGAACTTCTTCTTCTTTTTTAATGAACAGCAACTTGCACAAAAAAAAACCTTATACATATATAGATGATGAGTTTTTACAACAGAGGTGATTCCCAAAATGCTGGAACCTGTATGGCTTTGAAGTTCTTTGTATATTCAAGAATGTATCACATCACTCCACTAAACGTGACATTGTCATCATAATACAGCTATGGCAAGCTAAGCAAGCACTCATGACAATGAAGTCTAGGTAAGGCTCTCAGCATGCACACATGCAGGGATCACTGGATATGAACTGCTGCCTGATCTGTAGAAGAATAGATCTTATTTGCTTTGCTCCTAACACATTTGGCCTGACTATATTTGATCAAATTTTCAATGTACTTTAATTTTTTTCTTTTTTCTCTTTATTCCTCTTCCCTTTCTTCTTACTTTCATTTGTCTTATATATTAGTCCTTATTCTCAAAAGTACATAAAATGGATTGACTAATGCAGAATATATTAAATCACATAGTCTATATTATTGTTCCAACAATTGCAGAAAAGCATATGAAATATTTAAACAAATAGAATTGAGAATCATGGAGAAGTGAGAAAAAGAACCATGGATGTCAGACAACAAAACACTGTCTCGTTACTAGAATGTGGTCAGGAATCTGATATTCAAACCCAGTTCTGAAAAAGCAGAATAATCTGAAACCACATGAAGAAATGCCTCTCACTGATCCTTATAAAGTGTCCTTGTACATGAGCATGTTGTTCTTACTACCCAAGGGACAAGGATTACGGAGCAGTTTGTTATGACAGTTCTCAATGGACGCTGGGTAATTCCACAGGGATCAACTCATTAGGGGGACTTAGCTGGATGTATGCCAAGAAGAAAAAAAATCCCAAACCTAGATTAGTGCACAGTAGAAGCTGCCCTGTAAAATTAATGTTAACGGATAAAGGGAAAGGTGGGTGATTAAAAACCAAATGGGCACTTCCTTCCTTCTCAATGTATCCATATCTTCAAATAGTGACAGCCTTACAGTGCATGCTGGGATTTCAGTGATTTTATTGATTTCGTTTTCAGAGATACATAGACTCAAAAATTGCAACAAAAATCTCTACGCTTTTCTTGATTTTAAATAGGTTTAAGAGGATTCCCCGCAGCTCTACAAGTGCACTGTTACAAATTTAAGAAAATTATATAAATATTTCAGTAGAGACTACTACCAACATGCAAGATGTTTTATCAGTTCCCTGTTTAAAATAACCACTACCATGGACACAAATTAGAGCCAAGATAACTAAGCAAATATTAACATCTAAGGAAAGATATCCTTTAGATGACCATAACCCAGCATTGCAGTAACAAGAGTCAGGAGGATCAGGAGTTAAAGTTTAGTCTGAGCTACATGGTAAGAACTTGTCTCAAAGAAACAACCAGGAGCTATGTATGTGACAGCCTAAAGGGAGGGCTCTTGCCTAGCATGCCCAAGCCCAGGGCTGATCTCAATCCCTGCAGTAGTTGACTATAATAATGGGAATAATCAGATTTAAGAGACCAAGAAGAAGGTTTACTCACTCACTCACTCACATTGCTGCAGTGTCAATGCTCCATTTCCCAGAATCACATCTTATCAGGCTCAGATCCAGCCCTAACCTGCCTCCTCAATTTCTGCTGCCTCTGCTACAAACCATGGAACTTCCTGTTCACCTGTAGGCTTTATCTTGGCTCAGCCTGAGCCTTCTGCCTATGTCAGCAAATTTGTGCCATGAGTTATTGAAATCAGGGTGCTTATGGGTCTCTTACTCTGTGTAGGATTTTATCCTAACCCTGGGTCTTCATCTTCTGCTGCTTTGAGTTCTCAATTATGTTCACATAAAATTTGATATCTCAGTTTCAAAAATAAATAGTATTAGTTACACAAAAGCAGTACTTGGAAACTATTATGTATGACTTGTGTCTTATTTACATTTCTATTATTGTAACAAAACATCATGACCAAGGCAATTTATAACTGAAAAGTGTTTAATTGAGCTTATGGTTTCAAAGGCCTTGTAGTGCATGATGTTGGAGCAAAGGAGCAGCTGAGGGCTCACATCCTGACCCATAAGTAGGAGGCACTGAGAGACTGGGAGTATCATGAGTCTTAAAACCTCAAATCCCAATTACAGTGACACACATTCTCCAACAAGGCCACACCTCCTAATGTTTCCCAAACAGCTCCACCAACTGGGAACAAAGTATTCAAACACATGAGCCTATGGGAGCCAATCTCCCTCAAACCATCACAGATTACTTTGCTAAATTACCTACCTACAAGATCTTCAGAAAGCAATTCCTTTATGTGTCAGTACAACTTAACTGTCAAGTATTGGTTTAATGTCCACTTCATAAGTGAGGAGCCTAAGCCACAAACAGAGAAGGTAAATTGCCCAAGGTCACATTCAGGTTAGACAGAGCTTATATCCAGTGAGATAATCTAACTCAATGTTGCACTCAGGACTATGGTTGTTATTTTATATTTTATAAAGCAAAGGTTGTCAGGAGTATTTCTTAATAACAGTGTTAACATTTGATAATAGTAGTAAAGACAACGGAAAATATTCAAACTCATTTCTCTACGTTAAAAACACAATCAAGTTAGCATTATTTGGCTCTAATTGTTTTACTATACTTGAGACAATTTGAAGAACAATTTATTCATGCCTAATTGGTTGCTTAAAGCCTAGCTTCTTTTATCCGTAGTCTCTTTGCTTTTACCCAAACTCATCTTATACAATTTTATAATAATGTCATTTAGTAATCTTTTCTTTAAATAATGTATGTCCATTTCCAAACACTTTATCTGCCTTTCAAAATGAGGGCTAGGGATATAGCTCAGTGATGGAGAACTTGCTAGCATGTCTGTGACCCTGCATTTGATCCCAGCATTGAAAAAGCAGTGAAGAATGGTGTTCATAATTACCATGCTCCCTAGCCTTTGTTAACTTGACACAAAATAGTCTTCTGGAAAAAGGGAGTCTTCACTGAGGATGTGCCTCCCTCAGATTGCCTGTCAGCAAGTCTATTGGCCATCTTATTTATTAATGATTGATGCAGGATGGTCAAGCCCATTATGTGGGTGATACCACCCCTGAGCAGGTGGTCCCAAGTAGTAAAGGAAGCAGGCTGACTTCTGATTCAGTCCCTATCTGCTGTTTCCCACTTGAGTTGTTGCCTTGACTTCCCTCAGTGATGTTAGAGGCAAGATGAGCTAAGATCTCTCTTCCGTAGGCTGCTTTGGGCCTAGTGTTTTATCATAGCAATAGAAAGAAAACTAGAATAGTCGCACTCACTGGACACATCACTGAAGCTGGCATGAGCACTGAGAAAAGCACTGAGACACTGATGTGACTAGTCACTTTCCTGAACCTTTGGATTATAGCCACAGCCACCCCTGCTTCCAAAATACTTACTTCACTAAACCATCAATTTTCTGGTTATTATAGCCGATGGTTCCTATACACATTGTAAGTACCGTGAAAGAAACACTGTGTAAGCCAGTAGCTTAAATTGAGAGTTTTCACGTAGTTTTCCAAACAGGTTATTGGCAGAGATGACTTTTGACTTCAAAGGAATGATACACAGAAACAGATAACACGCCAGGACATCCCAACCTTCCTAATGATGTGACCCTTCAACAGAGTTCCTCATGTTGTAATGACCATGACCACAAAATTATCTCATCGCTACTTCATAACTGTAAATTTGTTACTGTTTTGAGTCATAATATAGATATCTGCTATGTTTCAGCCATGAAAGGGCCATTTGGCCCCCAAAGGGTTGTATCCCACAGACTGAGAACAGCTGAGATAGACACTACAAGGACAAAGTATAAGTCATGGAGGTGATGCTTTTGGAAGCCATTAGGACTTGAGCCCAGTCCCCTGTCTCTTTACTTTCTGCTACTAGGAAATGAGAGGATCTATCCTGCTCTGTGCTCCCACCCAGATACACTGTGACAGGATAGGTCCAAAGCAACAGAGCCAAGTGACCACTGCTTGGCACATCTATAACTCAAAGTGAACCTTTCTGACTCATGACTGGGTTTTGTGTGTGTGTGTGTGTGTGTGTGTGTGTGTGTGTGTGTGTGTGTGT
>OU015757.1:35330194-35359596 GCA_907169655.1 Acomys percivali
TCTCCCTATTTGAATGAACTGCCTCTGGCCCATGCCAGTCACTCTGTTTACATGCTAATTCAATCTAGAATTCTTGCTGATTCTGTGAGCTGGATACAGTCACTCGACCCTTCTCTCACATAGCGTCAGCTTTACACTTTATTACAGATTATTTCTATCAATGTTTAAAAAGTTATATATTCACACTTTTGAAAAGTGTAAACTGCCATATCCCCTTAAACACATCTCCTGTTTTTGTTTGTCACATTTTATAGTTCATTATGAAAAATATACACGTGGGATTCACTGTGGCATCTTCATACATGAACATATCACACATTTATCATGTCTACCCACATTTCTGCCTGCTCTCTACTTCCTCTTGGCGCCATTTCCAGTCCCTCACAGCTCTAATCTCATGTTTTTTTTTTTTTACATGTACACTTGTCTTATACTTCCATACACTTTCCTGCAAGTATCAGAACCATGTTGTTTGTGGCTAAGTAATCCTATATTCATACATTATATTCCTCATTCATCTACTAACTAGCACCAAGGCTGACACCAGACTTTGGTTATTGTACATGTCATTGTAAGTATTTTATATGCTGCTTCCATTTTTTTTTAATAAAAAGACAGAAAAGGGGTAATGGAGTATTACCTTCAGTGTTTGGAGGAACCTCTATACTATGCTGCATACGGTTGTATAACATAGACTGTAATACATAAGGGCTTCTTTTTCCCCCAAATTGTCACAACAATTTTTTTGTAATCTCCATTTGTAACTCATGTAAGATAAAATCTTATTGAACCCTAGCTGAGCATTTTTCATAAGGTAAATATCTAATTGTACTTCTATCTTGATGCCTATTCAGGTTTTCACAACCTTCAGACTACTGTTTTTGTAAGTGTTTTGGGTTCTTTATGCAGTCTAATAGTCTTCCGGAAGACAAATAGATGATAAAGACTCCTTCAGTCTGTAGATCATTCCTTCTTTCTAACTGTTGTGCTGTGTGAGGTTTTTGGGTGTAATTCAAATTGTCAATTATTGTTTTCTCTACTTTTAAGTTTTATCTAGAAGTCTGAATGTGCCAATATGCTACCATGTTTCCTTATTTTTTCTCTTGACTTTAAGTTTATTATTGTATTTATATGCCCTGGCTGTGTTTACATAGACTTCTGGCAGGAAACATAGGTCTAACAATGAGGTTCTTTAAAACGAACTCTGCTGCCTCATATTTGACCATGTCCCCTGGATGGGGAGACCCAGTGGCACTCAGAGGAAGGACAGCAGGTCACCAAGAAGAGACTTGATACCCTATGAGTATATACAGGGGGAGGAAATTCCCCTCAGGAACAGTCATAGGGGAGGGGAATAAGGGGAAAATGGGAGGGAGGGAAGAATGGGAGGATACAAGGGATGGAATAACCATTGAGATGTAACAAGAATAAATTAATAAAAAATTTTAAAAAAGAAATTAAAAAAACAAAACAAAACAAGCAAAAAAAAAGCATTTGAATTTCTTTGTAGCTTCTGAGCTCTGTGAGGGCAAGTGTTGTATTGTTAGTCTACACTTCCATTCTTTTTTATGTTTCCTTATTTTTATTCTAATGTTTTAACTTCAGATTTAGATCTTAAAGTCTGCTTTCCACCTTTTCTTTTGTATTGTGAGAGATCTGTTTAACTCCAGGATCCTGCATGAGGACATCCAGTTTTCCCATCCGAAGCTCTACAAGCCTTCCTTTAACAAATGAGTACTAGCACATTTCCCTAAGAATCAGTTGAAGGCACGTTCATGAGTCCACTTGTGCAGGACAGTTCATGTCTGCGTCACACCACAGCACATTCCCTTTGATACTGCGGCTCTGACATGAGTCAGTGGTCTTGCCTTTTGAGTAAGTTTCTTCTCCAACTTGAAGTCTTTTGTGCTCTCACGTGGTTTTTGGGATTTTTTTTTCCCTATGTCTGAAAAGTTGTTCTTGGTATTAAAACCACCCAATGATAAAGTAGGCCCTAAATCTTTTATGTCTGATAGTTTGTTTTTATAAAATTAAGTGTTGTTCTAACACTTGTGGCTTACACATCTATTATATTTCATTACAATTATAGCTCTGAATGTATTTTACTCATTTTCCCCTTTATTTATCATCTTGTAAATTTGATCATTGATAATTTGGCAATTTTTTTCTCATTGGATATCTATTTTCTGGTGGGATTTATTCATATTATTAGATTGTTTTATTGGAAAATAAATAAATTTTTACTATGTATTCTGATTATAGCTCCCCTTCCTCCAGTTGCTCTTAAGTCCTTCTTACCAACCCAAATCTTTCCTTACTCTTATTAGAAAACATTGGTCTGGTTCGAGGCCTCTGGTTTCTGCTACTCTGTCAATATTGGATCCTCACCAGGACTTTTCCTACATATCCTTACGTATCCTCCATATAATATAGATCCTCCAGCTTTGGTTCAGCAGGACTGGCGCCTTCACAAGTTCCAGTAGTTCATAGATGGGATAGATGTTGGGGTGGGCCAACTCAAAGCCCAGGATCTGGGCCTGGATGATAGCTGAGTCGATTGGCCAACCAGCTCTCCTGTGCTCACACCACCAGGACCAGCTCTCTTGTTTTTCCCAGGTGAGGAGCACGGTCAACTCTCCTGCCTGTGGCAACTGACAAGCATCAAGACTGGCTTGCAGGTGCTCACAGCTCTGGGAGAGGGCTGGTTCACTCTCACACCCTGCCGCCAGGGCTAGGTTTCCAGTTGGTTTTCCTTGGCTGTTTGCTTTCAGATTGATGATCACTGTGTTTACATAATTCATGTAGAAATTCACTTCTCTTTTCCAGCATAAAATATTAAAACATTTTGAAGAAATTTTATGTGTATGGGTATTTAGCCTGCATGTATGCCTATGCACAACATGTGTACCAGAAGAGGGAATCAGATTCCCTGGAACTGAAGTTATAGATGTTTTGAATTGCCATGAGGGTGCTAAGAATTGAACCCCAGTCCCTCATAAGTAGCCAGTGCTACTTTTGAGCATCTTTCCATCCCATCAAATCTGCTTTTTATAGCTTAAGTTATTGGAGTAAAACTTCCACAGTTGGTATTAAGTCATAGTATTCTCATCACCATTGTAGTTTAAAAATGAGTACCTTTGGTGTTTCATTGTAACATATGATGTCTGTTAAAGATAATAGTACCAACACTGAGGAAATATTCCTCTTGTTTTTCTAATATTTCATTGGAAATGGCTAAATTTTACCAAAGAACATTATTTTAAGAGTGCTTTCATGTTATTTTTATTTTAATCTGTTACTGTGTTGAGTCTAGTGATGGGATTGCATTCTCTTTAGTGACCCATATCAGTACACTCAAGTTGAGAATTTTGATGCATGTTAGACAATTGATATTTTTGCATGCCATCTGATTTGAGTAACAAGTGTTTAAAGCCTTTCCTTTGAATATTGAGCTAAGAATCAAGCCAATATTTCCTGAATAAAAGTATTAAGACTTTTTTATAGTGGAGGAAGCTAATTTAGTCCATAAAATCATATGAATTGTGATATTTTTGAATCATTTATCATGAGCTTTTCTAGCCATTTGGTGTCTATATCTTCTATCTTTCTCTCTCTTTTTACATTCTCATAACATTTTAACATTTAGTAGAAGCCATAGACAGTAATTTTACTATATTTTACATGGAGGATCCAACACAGAAATTTGCATAAGTTAAAAGCAAGGATAATTAAGGAGAGCCCAGCCTGTGAGCTGCTTTTCTCACAGTCATAGTTCGTTCACTAGGAAAAGCAGTTTATATCGCCCAAGTGTGTGGAGCTGAGGAAAGGCTTAAACACAGGCTTGAGATACAGCTAGTCCAATACTAACAGCCAACACCCCAAGAGTAAGCACCATTCCTGACAATGACCTTGCTACACATGTTCATTTCTGTCCATAGCTTAGGAAATCCCATTACAAAAATGTCTCTTTCCAAGGCACAGTCTCCCTTATGCATTCCACCCCAAAGGCAGGAAGTATACCTCTTCCTTGCAAAGAATCCCATAACTTTTAAATACTAAAGATCCATTCTGCACGAATATGGTTTATGTTTGTCTATAGCACTCTATAGCCCTGAAGAAAACAATGTAATCTGCGTTGTCCCTGATCAGTGAGAGATGATCAGAGATAATCATGTCTGAAGAATGGAAAGTTCATATACAAAGGCAAATAGTTCCCAGAAGGCTCTGTCAACTGACATAAGTAGGTTATGGTTTTCCATTTGCAGTAGCAAATCCACATTGAGGGAGTGGTGTATAGGCTTTATCTACATTTTGAGGTTCCTGGTATCTACACCTATCTCCAGCCAACTTCATCTGGCCTGAACCTCTGGCAATTTCTTTGGCTGAATTTTCTTCAAGAGTTAGTGAAAGGTCAAAAAGCAAGGCATAGCATAACATTACCCACAGCATCCAAGTCATCACTGAACTCTAGAAGTCTGGCACTGACCATACCTGCTCGGGCTTATAAATCTGAGGAGGCAACTGGAAATGCAGTTGGGTAGGCAGCAGGCATCATCAGAAAGGGTTACAGGGACTGTTTTGTTGCAGGGTACCTCTTAAGATCCCTGGTGGTGTTTGAAGAAAACCTGATTTGTATCCTGACAGATATGGGTAAGACAGTGTCTGGTCATTGGAAGAAACTGACTGGAGCAACGAACATCAGCCACAAAGGCTAAGCACCTGTGACTGAACGAGTAGCGTGAGCCTGTTGAGCAGCCCCATTTGTGGCCAGCATTCTGCATTTCTTTAGCTGACTGTGTAGTAAGGTTTCTACCCTATAGCATAGGGTTGACGGTATTGCATAAGGCATTTTAGTCGCTTTAAATTTTATCTTTCTATGGCCTAAAGTCCCTCTGGACCAGTCAGGAGACTGCTACCTAAAGCTTCATGTTCCACTTTCTGATTATGTAAGTAACGGTGCGTCTTCTCTTTGTGCAGGTGCTGTAGTAGTTTCAACTGATCAAGGTACAAAGACTGAAAATGAATCAGCTCATAAGAGCCACTTCCTCATCTCTGTAGACACCAGCATGTTTTAGGGGGTCTTCTTGGTCACTGACTATCCTATTAGCTTCACTGTCAGGGTCACCTCTCCATGTCTGATCCACACTAATGGGTTCCTGCTCCTCATCAATCCAAGAGTCTTCATCCAGTATTGGGCTAGCTTCGCTCCAGCTACTCTCTGGAATCTCAGATCCCAGCTCTGTTTTAGCGTATGAGTTCAAATGGCACAAGAGGGTTTCACCCATAGGGCCTGGGCTGCTCTTCTTCATTCGAGCATGAAGTGCTAGGGCATTCTTTCAAGCATGTTCAGCACAGAAAAACACCCCATCTTTCTCCTCAGGCTTTAGGGCAGCACTAGGACACCTTTTTCCATTCCTCATGGATATGTAACTACATTGTTTGAAGAAAGTATTCCTGTCTTCAAGAATACGCTTAATGTAAACCTTCTGCCCCTCCAAACACAGTTGAGAGCATGGGCATTGGTGAGTGAATAAACAAGAAAGGGGCTCCTGAGGTCTGGGCACTGGGGTGATCCCTATCTTTCTCTTGTTGAGATGGTTTGGTTCCCTTTTTTCCCTTAAATTTCTTCATTCTACCAAAATTGCTATTGCTAATAAAAAATTGATCAAGTATCTTCTTACGGAGGTGTCAATCCATTTCCCACATGGGACTCTGTTGTCTCATCACTATAATATACTTTTGTTTTTTCACCTTTTCCCGTGAGTAAACATTCAAGGCAGTTGAGCACTTTTATTAATTTTTCAATTATTTATTAACCTTATAGTTCCTAAACATTAACTTCTATGTTCAGTTTTACCAATTCATTAAACTTTTCAATGTGTTTAGTTTTTAGAGGCTTCTTTCTGCTTCTTGCATTTGAATTTTTTATTATTCCTTAATGTATCATATGGGGATTTCAGACTATAGATTTTGCTCTGAGTTCAGCTAAGGTTTGAAGTACAGCTGTTCCTTAAGAAACAACAACAACAAAAACAAACAAAAACACTTACGGTTATAATTCTGGTGAGAGCTTAGTCCATGAATTATTCTGGAGGGTAATTTTTATTTTCATGCAGTTTGTTTCTGTTGTAATGTTTATTCTTTTAAGATAAGAGTTTCAAAGGTAGGTCAAGCAGCAAATGCATATGCAGACTTGACTGTTAACCTGGGGGTCCTGAGGAAAGCCAGAGAAGCTGTGGACACATTTTTGTTGTTTGAAATGATGCAATATAAACTTAAGGACTTTTTCATGTTGGATAAATACTTCCATTGAGCCAATCTCCAGATCTTTAAGACCAGGCACCATAGCAACTCTATACTTTCCATATGAAGGCTGAAGTTCAGAGCGTGGAAAGACTTGTCAAAACTGTGTGGAAAGATGCAGACAAGAGATCACAGGGGTCTGATATGAAAGACAAAGACATTGGGGGACATTTTAAGATATCTTAGAAGTCAGGTCATCTGGATTGGTATTTGACTAAGTTTGTGAAGAAATCACAGGCTCAAATTATAAAAAATAAAAAAAAAAAAAGAATCAAGGCAAGAGCTGAAGGCTAGGGCCAGTACAGTATTGCATAGCTGATTATATTCAACAGGTGAGAGGAACTATCCAGAAATGCAGTCATCTCCAATAGAAACCTGAATTCCTGGAAAATATTATTTTCTTCTCTTTTCAAAAAAGTAAGTATTTAAAAGCATACATACAATATCTTTTGGCCTGACAAAATGGAGGCACCTTTAGGCATATTTTCTTTTTTTCTCTTGTTTTTTTTTTTAAACAGTTCTGTGTTAGTTAGGGGTCCTTATTACTATAATGAGACATCATGACCAAAACCAAGTTAGAGCAGAAAGGGTTTATTTTTTCTTAAAACTCCCAAGTCTTAGCCCGTCTTCAATGGATATTGGGGTAGGGACCTGGAATAAAGCAAAAGCCAAGGAGGAATGCTGCCTATTGGCTTGTTTAGCCTGCTTTCTTATGTATTCCAGAGCCACCTATCCAAGGGTACAGCTGCTGCCAAATGTCTGGGATTTCCCACATCAATCAATAATTAGTAAAATGCTCCCAGGTTTGCCTACAGGGCAATATTATGAAGATACTTCTTAAACTCAAATATGCCTAGGTTTGTGTCAATACAGTAAACCTAGACTCCATGTTCAGATCTGGCCAATAGACAGCTCATTCTCCATGGTTGTGGGGAGAACAGGGACTGTCTCTGACATGCACTCTGGTGCCACCATTTGAACACTTTCCCTTGGTGGGGATGCCTGGAGGGCACACGGAGGAAGAGGAAGCAGGCTATCAGGATGAGACCTGATAGGCTGTGGTCATATAGTGGGGGAGGAGGTCCCCACCTGTCAGAGGTGTAGAGGAGGGGAATAGGGCAGAATAGGGAGGGAGGGAGGGAGGGAAGGAGAGAGGGAGCCAGGAAGGGGGCGGGGGTGGGAATAGGAAGATACAAGCCAGGGATAGCAATCGTGATATAATCTAAGTAAATAATAACAAATTTTTAAAAAGCAACTAGTACTATTTATATATTATAATAGCCCTCCAAAATCAGCTGGTCTATTTCTGCTCTATCTTTCAATGTGTGTAATATACTCCACAAAGCAGAAGCAAGAAACTACCCAGCCCTTTTCTTGGTTGAGCTTTTCTTTGTAACATGTTCGGTGTTAAGTAATGCAACACTACAGTGATAGCCAATGGAAGTAAGTTCTTTTTTTTTTTTAATTTTTATTATTTATTAATTTATTCTTGTTACATCTCTATGGTTATCCCATCCCTTGTATCCTCCCATTCTCCCCTCCCTCCCATTTTCCCCTTATTCCCCTCCTCTATGACTGTTCCTCAGAGGGATTACCTCCCCTTGTATATGCTCATAGGGTATAAAGTCTCTTCTCGGTGACCTGCTGTCCTTCCTCTGAGTGCCACCAGGTCTCCCCCTCCAGGGGACATAGTCAAATGTGAGGCACCAGAGTACATGAGAAAGTCATATCCCTCTCTCCACTCAAGTGTGGAGACTGTCCTGTCCATGGGCTAGATGGATTGAGCTAGAGATGATCATAATGAGTGAGTTAACCCAGAAGCAGAAAGACTCAAATGGTATATACTCACTTATATCTGCATTTTAGCCCAAGGGGCATGTCCCACAAAAGCTTTCCCTTACCAGGAAACTGGGACAGAGGGGAGGACATCCTATTGGGACTCTAGATGAGAGAACCATGGAAGTAAGTTCTTACATTTCAGTATTAGGCCTGGTTTTCAAGCAAGATAGCAAAGTCCTGGCAGTGTCACATGAGCTTTGGAAAGCAACAACTCCCTTTCTGTGTGTGGCCAGAGTAATGGAGACCCAACTTTATAACTGGACAACAGGAGAACATGACTCCTTCTTTCTACATTTACAACATGTAGGGAGGGAGTGGATTTAACCACCCTTTGGCTTAACTAAAGGATGAATTCAAATGTTTTGGCTGACAGGCATCAATAGCCTTGTGTGCTAAGCTTCCAAGTTTCCACAAGGTTTTCAGAAATCTGCTTCTTCTCTGGCATACAGAGGCCATCCCTAAACAAGCACCCCCTCAATTCCTAACATCATTGTCTTTTATTTTAATTTCTGCACTTCCTGTGTTCCCTTCTTTGCACCTTCCCTTTTCCTCTTTTTTCCTCTCTCTCTAAACTAATTAGAAAATCCATAAATTGTCACTAGCTTAAATTACTCAGCCACAATATAGGAAACAATTTGTTAGTTTGCTAAAAAGTTAAATAGGTGTGATGTTGCAGACACAATCCCAATTACTCTGAAGACTGAAGCAGGACAGCCTTTTGGAGGGTTAGCTTGGGCTATACAGTAAGATGTTACTTGCTTTGAAAAATGAACAAACGAAACAGCTTGGCATATACTTACAACAAAACCAGGATATTGCACTCCTAGGTATTTAATCAAGAGAATTCATTTTTAAAGTGCTCATAAAAGGCTATTTTCATGGGAGTTCAAGATACTTTAGTCATGATAGCACAAAACTGAGATGGATCCAAAAGCCCACAAGACAGAGCACTGGTCATAGCTCAGGCTACACAGACAGAAGTCTACTCAGCCAGTGCAAAGAACAGTGGCTAGCACACAGAGATGAATCTCAGAGATAGCATGCTCCATTAAAGCCCAGGGCACACATGGCTCTGTGCTATATGGCTTTTATTGCATGGACTTACAAAAAAAATGATGCCATATAGACTGGAGGCAGGTCCTTGGCAGTCTGATGTCCATTATGGGAGCAGAGCTGACTGGAAAGAGCTAAAGGGCACATGGGTATTGTGGAGGACTTTAATTAGTTTCCAGTGGCTGCTGAACCAAATTACCACAAGCCCAGTGGTTTAAAGCAAACACAGACAATCTGTTATATACCCCAAGGCTAGAATCCCAACATGATTCTTACAGGGCTAAAAGCAAGCAAGTTCAAGCTCTTTTGGAGGCTTCTGACAGAATTTAGTTTTTTGCCTTTCCCTGTGTCTAAAACTGACCATATATTCTTGGCTCTTGGTCCCTTCTCCATGTGCAAAACCAGTGAATCAAAATGTCTCTCTAGCTGTGTTTCTCCCAGTTCTCTCTCATGGTTCTCACTTCTAGCAAATCTCTGTATCTCTCCCTCTTAGGAGGATGCATGTGACTGCATTTGGTACACACCATTGCTGGAGCAAAGTACCGAGACAAACTGAGTGACTAGAAGACTAAGAATTTTTGTTTTTCTCCATGTATCAATCAACTGACAATGTCAGCTCCAATCCAAAAAATTAATCCCCCTAACTTGCAAAAGGAAGGTTCCAAATTGTTCATGTCACTTGGCTCCACAGTAGTACAGCTCCCTCTAATCTTGTCCCATTCCAGGAACTAGTCACCCACCTGTACTTAAGTGCAAGTATTAGGAACTGCAGTCTTTGGATGGCCAGCTTTCCTCAGGGTAGATTAACAGTACTAGTGTCAAAATATAAAACAAGTGAAAGCCAACAAGAAGGAAGTCAAAAACAGAGGGGCACTGAAGAGGAAACATCTTTCTAGAGAGATAGGTCAGGGATTCACAGCACGTGCTTCTCCTACAGAGAGGCCACCTTGGGATAAAGACAATTAAAAAGAAAAAAAAAAAAGAGAGAAAAGAAAGATATATATTTTTTAGCTTTTTAAAAATTTAAATAAATTACTCAGATTACATCCTGATTCTTATCCCCTCACTTGTATCTTCCTGTTTCCCCTCCCTCCTTCTTTTACCCTATTCCCCTCCCCTAAGCCTGTGACAAAAGGGGACCTCCTCCCCCACCATATGATCACAGCCTATCAGGTCTCATCCAGGTAGCCTGCTTCCCCTTCCTCTGAGTGCCCGCAGGCCTCTCCACCAAGGGGAAGTGGTCAAATAGAGGCACCAGAGTTCATGTCAGAGTCAGCGCTCGCTTTCCACACAACTGTGGAAAATGCCCTGTCCATTGATTTTTTTTTTTCAGCAATCCACAATAACTCTGTACGTAACCTTGCATATGACCTGAAGGCCGACTTAATGGAAAGGGATAGTTACAAAGATCCAATGATGCATTTCTTAGATTTCATCCAGTCAGCTCTTCCTAGCCCAAGGTATCCCGCAGCCCATTCATAAGAGGCATACAGTTTAGTTTGGTGAGTAAGGATATCAAAATAATAATAATAATAAACACTCATAATGTGTACCTTTCTTAATTTCAATTAAGAAAATTTACACTATTGATCATTTTCTGGTACCCAATTCATTACAGAGTTATGATAGAAGAGTCTCTATGTTTTACTATCCCAGATTTGACTTCTTTTCCTATCAGGCTGACCATTCATTCCACTTTCTGTAGAGAAATCATGATTTATATCAAATAATGAAGCAATGCACATTCAGAGCCTTGAACTATTCAGTGTTATTCTGACCACACAGGACAGTTAATGAGTCTTTTACAAACTAAGTTTGTGAGCACACAGCATCAGAGCAGAATGAACATCAAGGATTCCGTAATTGCTGTTTTATGTCTGAATAGAAAAACAGAAAAGTTACTCTAGCTTTGGTATGTGGTGTGGCCTGCCCAGCTGGGGGCGGGATTAACCTAGTCTCTCCCCTGCTTATTCTGTTCGAAGACAGCAGAGCACATAAACTGTCAGAGAAGGCAGTGAATCAGGTAGTTCTTCAGGAGCACATAGATTTCCTCATTCTGAAAAGAAGTCAGACTCGCACAATGCAAGCAGGAGGGGATGAGCCATTTTTCACTTCCATTTCAGGCAGCTTCAGAATTTATTCAACTACATAGTAGGGAACTTTGTGACTAAATTTATCATCACACAAAATGAGTTATGTATACCCTTTGCCTCCCTTTCAGAGGTTATACCTTCTAACCAAAATGTACACACACTCAGTCATAACACACCTTTATGAAAAATGTAGATGACCACTTTAAATGTTTATTATGTGAAGGTTACAAAGGTTATAGAAATACATCTTAATTCTCATCAACATGCTCTGAAGACTTGAAATATGTACTGATCAATGATTCATAGTGTGTCAGGCACACTCTACAGTGCAGATGGGTGAGGAAACATCTGGGCCCAAGGACCTGTGCTCTCACTGGGCCTGTGAGTGGGACCCCTCAGCACAATGCAATATTGAGCTCAGTGGCATGAGCACAGTGGACAGTTGGACCAAGGAGGGAAAATGTCCTCACCTGCTGCTCTAATGGGAGTTCACTTACTCAGTGTAGCATCTATGATAGGGCTGTTGGGCATTCTGTGAAGACATTTGTGTTCAAATCATAGACTAGCCATGGGCTACATATTACAAAAACCAATTAAGCTTTAAGATCATTTTACGATTGGAATAATGATTCCTTCCATACACAGCTGGGGAAGCAAAAATTGTTACGCTAAATAACCTCTGTATCTTTAAGTTACCCCCAGATTATTTATAGTTCTTAATAAAAAAGTAAAGACCTATAGGTAATTGCTATACCGTATTGTTCAGGGACTAAGGAGAAGAAAAAGAAGTCTGTATGTATTTGGTAAAGAAGCAATTGTCTTTCTGAGAAATTTTCAGTTATGGTTTATGACTCGGGAGACATAAAACCCAGGGCTGCCTGTATGTAAATAAGCATGTAAATAAGAAGATCTCAATTCTGAATAGTGTCTCTGCTTCACGGGCTGGAGATTTAGAACGTCTCAAATGTCAGCGTGCCAACACTGCTCTAGATACATTCAACTCTGCCTTCCTGGTCTGCATCCATATCAAGGCACATTACAGAAATCTCTGTGCTGTCACACAGGCACCTTTTGCCTTCCCCCACTGAAGCTCCTTCTAATCCCTGATCATCTCTGTCTCATCTTTGAATGCCTCCAGTTTGCAGCACACATCCCTCGTGCATAGTAAGTGCTCAATAAATGTTGGCTGAAATAAGGAGTCTCTGGGAAGCAAAGTAAATAAAATGTTGGTGATGAAATATGTATGAACAAGAAAGGCTATGCTTTGAAGGACTTGAGTGAAATAAGGAATCTGGGGAGTCTCAGTGATTCAATTGGGGCTGTAGCTATGACAGCCTTATACACACGGAATCAAATCACAGAGGCAAATGGCAGCAGCAGCCTGGCAGAAACAAACAGCCATTGCTCTCGTAACGTAAGACAAATAAGTTTTGGAGAAATATGATAATTGTTAATAATAGGAAATTGACAAGAGGATGGGGAACCACTCTGGTATTTGATTACTACTTAGTTGATATTCAAGTTCATAATAAAGTAAGTGGGCAGATGTTAGCCAAAGCAGATGTGGAAATATGGTAAAGACTAGCAGGATTTGGTGGCTAGCTTCTGATATATTTTGCTTATTGAGAAAAACTTTGAAATTTAATTTAAAAAATGATGTGTGTTTGAATCATTTCTTTCTTTTCTTTCTTTCTTTCTTTCTTTCTTTCTTTCTTTCTTTCCACCAAGTAGTTTATCAAACGTTAGAGATTAGGCAGTTCCTAAAATTCTTTCCATATCCGTGTAGCTCAGCAGTCCAAACTCACCCTCTTTTCTCTAACAGAAGCCAACAAAGCATCAAAGAAGCAATTCATTATTCACGACAAAGAATGAAACCAAAACAATCAGGACCAGAAAGGCAAAACAGTCAAAACCCCAAAGTTCAGAAGTCAGATCGACACAGAGGCAGGTGAGCTTGTAGGACACTGTTGTGTGTGTGTGTGTGTGTGTGTGTGTGTGTGTGTGTGTGTGTGTGTATGTGTGTGTGTGTGTGTGTGCAGAAGAAGAATTTTTTTCTTTTCTTTGTGTCTTTTCTTGTCCTTTTTATTTCTACTTGCAAGCTTTTATCTTATTCAACTAATGTGTGGTTAATGTTTGGGGGGGGGGTAAACTGGGTCAGAAAAAGATGGAATCTTCCATAACTTAATAGCTAAGTCCTCATCTTCTGCTCACAAACACTTCAAGGCATCATCTCAGTCGCGCACCTTTCATTTCATAACTCAATACTGGTCCAACTGTGGACAAAATAAGAGGAAGACTTAAACAACTTGTTTAATATGGTTAAGAACACTGTACTGTAATCTTTAAAATTGCCAAGAGAGGAGATTTTTAAGTTATGATGGACATGCAGAACAATAACACTACTAGCATTTGAAATGCTACGGCTGTTAATCAGTCAGATTTAGACATTCTAAGTTACATAAATGCTATAAAACAAAATCTTAAATATTATAATTATATATAATTTTATCAATGAAAATTAATTATTATTTAAAAGAAGAGGGAACGACAAGGAGACAGAAGAGGAAGTGGAAATGTACTAATAATGTTATCAGCATGTGATTCTTAGTCACTTTTGTAGGCTCTATGAGCTGAAATCTGAAAGCAGATTTGTCTAGAGTGTTTGTGCCTACCCTGTAGAAGGCCCTACATTTCCCCGTTTCCTTTGACTCTATCCTTACTACAAACACCACAGGGTCAGCAACCAAGCAGATCCAACCACCACCTTCCTATTAAAGGAGGTGTGGGGCTCTTGCTTGTTCTGAATCCTCTGTGGCCTTGGATGCTTTACCCTGAGGCCATACCTTATTTATCAGGAGATAATCATTAAGACTTCCACAACTTCTTACTTGTCTGCAGTAAATCTGTGCTGTCGGGCTCTTTATTTCCCACAAAATGTTGGTCTAATTGAAATTATATGTGAATTATCATTTAGTCACCCAGAAGCTCGAATGATGCATGAAATAGTTACACTCTTGGTCTGCATGAAAAAATTTCATTGACTTTTGCATCTTAAGTATTTTACTGTTTGTTATTGGTATTTGTTATTGCTATTGTGTGACATTTGAAATTCTGGTGGCTTTTTAGAGGGTATATAAATGCTAGAGCCTCAAGAGGTGTGGTGGGTGGTCGGTTGTAATTTGTTAAGTAGTCATACATAGGAGGAGGAAGAAGTTGTTAGATATCCTGATGACAAATATCAAACTTGCCCCAAGGAACTCGTTGCCTCTAATGGGAGGAAGTAGTCTAATAACTTTCTGGTCTCTGACTTTATTCAGGGATCTCTTTCCTTTCCTCTCTATCCTTCTTTCTCTCTTATCTAGTGATGGGTGAAACCCGAAGATTAAAGGGTGGGAAAAAGAGAAAAACCACAAAGTAGCAAACATAGGCTACATCTGTCCATACAGTTAAAACTGAATTTTTCAGTGTCTTCTCCTGGTACTATACATAAATTTATTATTTGACCTGTTTTTGTGTTACCAAAGATTTTGCCAAATAATTTGCCACTGGAAAACTGTTAACACCTTGCTAGTCTCTGATTGTAGACATTCTGTTTGTACTCAGAAATTAAGATGATGCCATATGTGAGTGGGTATGTGTACATATATTTCAGGATAGCCACTTCCTATTTTGAATTAGTACCTTTAAAATTCAGAGCTTAAAACGATGGTCTATTTCTCACTCACATCTTATGTAAGTATCAGTTTGGCCAGGAGCTCTGCTCTCTGTGTCTTTGTTACGGACAATCGAGCAGCTGCTGCCTGGATTACTGTTAACTGATTCATTGACATTGCTTCCATCCAGAATGGAAGTACATGTTTTCCTTCATTAGCCACTAGTACAGCCAGGTATTCAGCAAGAACCAAAAAGTAAGACTCCAAGTTCACTCAACTCTTTCCTTCCTTGTATAAACTATGCATGTGTTACCTGGTATATTAATACCTGTCTCTACTTTTTGAAGAAAGAGGCAAAGTAGTTGTTACAAGGCTAGACTTTATTCAAACCAGAAACAATGTCTTTTTATCATTCCCATATATAGAGGGATCAAGTTGTTTGAAACTTTGTGAGCCTGGTATCAGTCCTTATAAAAACAGGCACATTGAAGTCCTCACTGCTATTTTCTTCACAAAAGCCACATGTGCTTTCACTGTAAAATTCTTGAAAGTCTGAAAAATAAAGGTATTTCCTTATCCCCAAGAAAGATACACTACTACACTTACTTTCTGTGATAAGCAATGAGAAAATGAAAAGAAATTAAATGTATTAAGCAACACTTTCCACACACCGAATATAGGTACCTGAAAACAGAGAAAAGCAAACTAGGTAAGAAAATCTCTCCAGCTGTACCATCTTACGACGGATAGCACAATGACCGTACAGCACAAAGTGTTTCCAGTCTCAGCTGGCAACTGACAGAATGATTCTAAACTGAACTCAACATTTTAAGGCTGCTCAACCATCCAGGCCCATCATGATACTAAACTTTATGGAATAATGCAAAGAATTTAAAGTACCCAAACCAACTAGGATTAGATGATTGGAGTTTTCCTACCATCTCACTCTAAGACTCATTGCAAAATAACAGCATCAAGACAGTAGGGTTCTGGTGCAAAGAACAATGGGCACAGTGACGATTCAGCTGAACACAGAAATAGATTACTGAGCACTCAGCAGTAGTCTAAGGCAGTGCAACGGTTAATATGCTCTGTTCAACAGATGGTATTTCGATATTTAGAACAAAACCCACAAAGAAACCTATTTACCTCTACATTAAAAAGTAACATACATTATAAACCCAAATTGGAAAGTCAAATTCATAAAGCTATAAAAGAAATGCAGGCAAAGATAACAGTCATTGAAATTTTAGATAACTCATTAAGTATTTATGTAGAATGTAAAATGTCTATATGATAAGTTGGCTTTAATCCAAGCTATAACTCCATTTCTTTAAAAGATTCATGTGTGGAGCTTAAAAATTAAGCCAATAACTAGAAAAAATTTGGTGCAAACACACACTCACAAACATACACACATACACACAACCCACACACACAGAGGAACACATACGCACATACATATATATATACATATATTTATTTATTTATTTATTTATTTATTTATTTATTTATTTATAAAAATATACTCCTTAAAAAAAAACCTCTCGAACACATTAATAACAAGACATGGCACACATCTGAAAATTGGTGTTTGGAAATTTTTCAACAAAGAAGACACATGCATATGTTAAGTGGGTAAGTTCTTTAATTATCAGGTAAATTCAATTCATATCACTGTTAGGCAACATGTATTTCTGGATCACATAAAATAAAAAAGCAATAACTGAAATCACTTGAGAAAATGTGGCACAAGTCTAACTCTCATGTATTATGAGTGGGAATTTTACACAGTGCACCTACAGTGAAAATGGTTAGAAATCTCACAAGTTAACTTTAAAAGAATGTGATGCAGCATACGCCTTCTAGGCGTTTACCCAAGACAAATGAAAAATATATGCCCATACCAAGGCCTGTACATGAATATTTAATGTAGGATTCATAATAGTAAAAATTGAAATGATCCAAATATCCATTAACCCATGAACAAGTAAACAACGGATGGCATATATTTATAGTAGGATGAATATTGTTCAATAACACAAAGGAAAAACTGATATAGGCATTAATATGATTATTTTTAGAAGCATTTTTGCTAAGACAAAGAAACTGCAACAAAAGCTACATGTTATGGGATACCATTTACAAAGCATACCAGTGTTGGTGCTCAAAACATAATACCATAAGTATAGCCTCTTGGAATACGGGTACTTTGAGATGAGGTTGACAAGTTCTCAGAAACAAAGTTTTTGGCTTCCTCCTATATTCCTGTCCCTTTTCCACCTTTTCAAAGCAGGTTTCAGAAACCAAAATTTCTTTCTTCTCGAGATAGCCATAAGACCCAGAAAGATGGCTTTCTGCCTCCTCCCTTGAGGACCTTTCTTACCGGGACTGGAGGCATGGTTCAGTGGCTAAGAAGGTTTCCTGCTCTTGTAGAGGAACCAGGTCAGTTCCCAGCACCTACATGGTAACTCTTAAGCATCTGTAACTCCATTTCCAAGGAATCCAACACCCTTATCTGACCTATGTGGACCCTGTACACATGTGTGTATGTGTGTGTATGTATATATACATACTTATATATTCATGTATGCATATATATACACTCACAAGTAAAATACTCATACACATAAAACAAAATAAAAATACATTAATCTTTGAAAAAACACTTTCATTCTACAAGTGCCATATGTGGATATGACAGTACTGGACACCACCCTAAGAGATCAGCAGAAATTCAGATAGACCTTTAAGATGACGCCCTTAATACTGTTATCATTTGGTCATATAGGCTGTAGTACATTTTTACATGGCTGCCTATCTTCATGAACTCTAAGCATAAATAATAGTTTCTCTGAATATTTGACTTTCATTTCTGAATATTCCTGTGTTACATACAGTAGTTTCTATAATCAGGAGCAAGTGTAGAGTTCTGGATTCTGTTTTCAGGACCACATATCTGAGTTTCCAGTATGTTGAAGCAATTTATGACTTCCTATTGATGAGGATTATATAAATAAGTAAATTTATAAGCATCAAGCAAAACTTTCCATTGAAATCTGGCAAATTTTGTTAGGTATAGATTACATTCAAGATTTTATTTTATATGTATAAATATTTTGTGTATGTATATATATGTGTGTGTGAGTGTGTGTGTGTGTGCATCACATGTATGCACACTGGAAATCAAGAGAGTGTTAGATCCTCTAGGAACTAGAGTCATTGATGGCTGTACACCACCACGTGGGTATGGGGAACTGAACATGGAACCTATAGAAGAATAGGCATTCCTCTTACCCACTGAGCCCTCTCCTTGGCCACTACATTACATTTGATATATCTATAAAATCCAGTGGAATTTTATTCAAGATTGGTAAACTGAGCAGGCTATCTGTGCTAAGAAATGGAATTTATTGAAGACACCTATAATTAAGGAGTCCTCAACTAGACATGTAGCAGGTGTGAGTTCAGAAGAATTAGGCTCTCTGCCATGTTTGAATGACTAAGAACATATTCAGATAAGTGAGGGAGAGTTCGAGGCACCCAAGGTTTCAGTCATAGCTGTGTAGAGGAACTTCTGCTAAGACCAGGTGTTAAAGGAAAAGTAGTCAGGGGTCCACTGAAAGTTTCAGCTGTGATATAAGTGATAAAAACTTTTCCTTCTCAAATATAACAGTAAGATACTAGGAAAGGCAGAAGTGACCCTATTCATTTCTAAGGCCATTTTAATGAAAAAATATAGTGTGGTATGAGTTTATTCCTTCCCTCCTAATACCTTCCCTTTCTCCACTTCTCTGTCTCTCCATTCTATTAGTCTCATTTGTTCCTCTGACAATTTTGCCTGAATATTTCTGACATATAAACAACATACTATGAACCCTCAATCACTAGAATCCTAAACATTGAACCCCTCTGTAGTGATACTTCTCATGACTAGTAAGATCAGGAGTGGAAAAATGAATGCCCATGCTGTGCATTGATCTCTCACTGCCAAGGTTTCAAAACTTATCCTACCATGTTTGTGAGACAAATTTCATATGTATCAATGTATATGTAATGTTTACATCCATCAAAATCTTGATTCTACATAGGTCGCATGCTTCTTGATGGGGAGGTTAATTCAGCCCATAGTGCAACTACATGTCGATTTTGGCTGCCCATGGCCCAGAGTAGCAATCAGCAAATCAAGGCTTAAATATTCTGCACAGCTATAAAGGTGTAAAGGCAGCATTTCTGTGTTTTCAATTACAGCTCTAGATTTTTCATTTTGCAATTGTTCAGAAGTATCAGTTCTCTACAATTATAACTCCCGATTCTGCCCCCTCTCACAGCTTTGGCTCCTGCTTTTCCCTCATTTAGGGATTGTCTCCTGGATTGCCTACAGATTTTTAGTTGTTTGCATGAGATGTCAAACTACATGTCTAATTTTCCTGAAGCACAAAAAATTCTTTCCAACATCCGTACTCCTCAGGGATTAGTATAATAAGATCAGTAAAAATAATCCTGTTATATCTCCTGGGTGATTGTCCATTATAGTATTTGAATTCACCTAAAACAACTGAATAAAATACTAATTCTGATTAAGTAATGGGAAAATCTGTGTAAATTAAAGATATGAGATTAAAATATTGTAAATTTTTTTTTGTAAATTATTTTTAGTAAATGGATGTAGGATTGGCATCAACAATACAGCCTTATCTTAATCATTTGGCTAACTGTTACAGAGATGATTTACCAAAAACCATAGGGAAAAAATGTCACATATAGCCAGAAAATGGATAAGACTTCTGAGACATTAACTTTAATCAGGTAAAGCCTCATCAACCTCAATAACTTTTAAAAAGAATACAATCTGCATTGATAATCATTGAAAATTCTATTGGATTACCTTGTCCAACCTCTGTAGTATAGTAAGATGACTACAACAATGTCCTTTGTAGAAAGTAGTCAGCAGAGATTATGGTCCAAAGGGCTGTGTTAGGAAAGGCCAATAAGTAACTTATCTTATTGTCTAACCTCCTAGGTTGGCTGTTAACTGCCAAGTGCCTTCTCAAAGCAGTGAAAATATTTTTTCATTACAGAGCTGATGCTCTTTTCCCCTTAACTCTTGTCTTCTCTAAATGAAACACTGATTAATGTACTATTCATGAGATCCCAATCATCAACCTGTTATATATATATATATATATATATATATATATATATATATATATATATATATATATACATATATATATACACACACACAGATAGATAGATATAAATATATAGATATATACAGATTCAGATATAGATATAAATATAGATATATACAGATACAGGTTTAGATATAGATACAGGTATAGTTTTTCTAAGTAGAACATCCCTTAAGGAAAAAGTTTGCTAACACTTTTCTCAGAAATGATTCTAGCTTACTTCATCTTTTAAAATTTACTTCTCTGGGGGTGGATATGGGATTCACTGAATGTTGGGGACTAGCTGTGGCATCTAGGCCTGTTACCTGAGAAACTGCAGGATTGAATATGGTGTGCGGCATGTGCACTATCAAAGGTTCATGTACTATAGAAGTCATCCGTATGACAGTGTAGAGATGGTGGAACCTTTAAGAGGTGGGCCTTTGTGTGAAATGATTCAGACTTAGATCCACAGCCATCACAATGGACTGATGCTATTTTCAAAGAGTATCAGTTTCCAGAAAACAAACTGTTATAAAGCAAGTTCCACTTTCCCAGGAGGCTCACTCTCTTGCTTCCTGCCTGCCGTATAACCTTCCTGCATGTACTTCCAGGACTGAGATGACAGCTTGCCATAAAACTTCCACTAGAGGCTAGCAGATACTGACTTGTGACTTTCCATATCTATACCCTAACTGTACTCATTAATTTTCTGTTCCTGTGATAACATACCATGACCAAAGTCAACTTAAAAAGAAAATCTATTTTGGCTTACAGCTCCACAGAGTCTACAATGCCTGGGAGGGCATAAGAGGATGAAGAAAAAAGAAATATAACAAAGAAGTGTTCCTATGACAAACATTTGGAATTCTGTGGTGAGATGTTCTCTCTTAAGTTTTTCTGTTACACAACACAGAATGCCTTGTATTTCAGTCAATAGAATAACATTTCAATCGAAATTCTCAAAATATTTTTCAATTAATATACCAAGCACACTGATAATTCTAATAGCATAGGTAAGGGGAGATGGAGATATGAAGATAATTATAGATGATAGAAAGATGGATAAACAGGTAGTTATAAAATAGATGATAGATGATATATAAGTAGATAACAGTAGATAGTTGATAAATTACAGATATAGACACATTAATGATACATAACAGATGAATCATATGCAGAAAATAGAAAAAGAGATAAATGATAGATAAATAGAATGAACATAGATGATTAGATGATTGATACATAGATTATTGATATACAAGTGATAGATAATTGATAGCTTAAAGATAGGTAAATGGTAGATTATTAATGTAAGATACATCATAGATGACAGCAATAGATTAAATAAATTATAAACATGTATTCATTTTCAGATAAAGAAATATCAATAGATAATAGTTACTGCATAGATGATAGAAAAATTATAATTAGATAAAATGATACTGATATAGATAGATAATATCAGTTATACATACCAGATATGTCATATATGATAGATAGATAGATGATGGATGGAGAGATAGATAGATAGATAGTATCTTAGGTTCTTATGATTATGATAAAACAGCATAAACAAAAGCAGCACGGGGAGAAGAAAGCATTTTTTCCATCTTACAATTCTCAGGTCACAGTCCATCACGGAAGGATGTTAGGGCAGGAAATCAAAGCAGAAATGAAAGCCATGGATAAACACTGCTTACTGGCTCAACCTTTTTCTCATATCTCCTATGACTACAGATTAAGGTTGGCACTGCCCACAGGGACTTGGGCATGCCCAATATCAATCATCAACCAAGAAAATATTCCACAGTGTTTTCCACAGGCCAGTTGGCTTGAGGCATTTTCTCAATTGAAGTTCTCTCTTTCCAAACGATTCTATCTTGGGTCAACTTGACAAAAATCTAAACAGGACAAATGATAGATTATAAATAGGTGATATATAGATTACAGATGATAGATAGAGTATAGCCAGATAATAAATCTTAATTTAAGTTATAAAGAGCTAGGCTCCTGTCCTTCACTTGGCAATTTGTGACATTATTCTGTTTCCATTGATTTGAACATGTCAAGTTTCAGCATGTTTGAATGTTGTTCTCTTGATCCACTTTATAAATTTTATTTGTGCATATATATCAATGTATAAAATTTGTTGAAACATGTATTATGATTTACTTATTTGCATCAATGGAATTTAGATATATATTCAGTATATGTTACTAATAGTTTGAATTATTTATAAAACAATGTGAACAACTAGTTTATATCATTTGAGTTCTGAGTAATAGACACTCATGAAAGTTTTGCCTTTTATTTTCTCACTTAATTCTAGCTTGTTTTCAACTTCTTATCTGTCCAAACAGTACTATTATTAACACTCTAATATGCCATTTGTTTTGTACTCAGGTGAGACCTCCACTTAAGAGAATGCTACAACTTGGGGTCTTGCTATGTGCATGTATTGTTTCTCTCAGTGCAACCGGATTGTTCAGAATAGCCACACCATTTTGCCTCACAATGGTATAAAAACGACGCCGTTTACTCCATTTCCTTCTTCTGCCCTGGCTGATCTCATCCTGGCCTTCTTTCTTTCCCCTGGTCACACATTAGTCCTTGAAATAATTTGCATAATTTGAGGTTTGTTTTCTGATTTGTTGGTTGTGACTATGATTATACGTTGTCCTCTGAGAAAGCAATTTTCTGCAACTCATCTTAGGTCATGACTGACAGGCTGCATTATTTCTTATTTAATTCCATTTGAAATTCATCACTATCTTTTCAAAGAAGAGAAGAACAACTCTGTAAATGGTGCAATTTCCTAAGAAAGCATTTCTGAAAAACCTATGACAAGACCTTCCTATTTCTAAAACTCTTGCTGCCAGCATTTTTCTCTAAATGATCTTTCCTGATTTATCATTTTTATTGAATGATTCCCTCACACCTCATTTCCTTCATTGTACATAATGCTATTTGACCATGTGTAACATAAATTCCTCTAGCAAAAGAAAAATAGAAGCAACAGGAAAATATAATTTCATTTTACCAGCAATCACTTGGCAACTTCTTATGCTATAGACATGTGTGAGACTCCTAATGCCCCAGCTTGCCTAGGGTCTGGGGTATGGTCCGCTATTATTCTGGGAGCGAAACAAAGGAGAGAGCCCATCTTGTTAAGCACTCATTCACATCCCTCTCTGTGTGTGATGGGCTTCCTACAACTACCACATAAAGTGCCAGTGGAAAGCAGCCTTGTCATAGAGACTTTTACAAAATATGAACAGTGCTAAATACCTCAATTCCTCCAAGTGAATCGATTTTCACTGAAAGTGTTTTAACCTCCCTTTAGGTCAAGAAATAACAATTTTCTAAGTTTCACTGTATCCTGAGAATTAATCCTAAGAGGAAGATGTGCAGTGCATACCTCATTTGTTCTATGAAATTCATTGAAAATTTCTTGTGTAGGACCTAGGACACTTGTCTCTGTCCAGCTGAGAGGGAGCTCCTGGGCAATGAATGAACAGCTGTTTGGAGATGTCCTTTCTCATTAGGGATAGTTAAATTGTTTTTGAAAATTGTTTACTTTCTTTGAAAACAAATGCTAAAGTAGGAAAATAAAACATGAGTCTGGTTTACATTTCTAAAGACAGACTGTTTTTGCAGGTTAGGGGATTGAGACTTTGAGAGGCTAAAGGTCTGAGCAAGGGTTTTCAGGCAAGATGAAGATGGTGCTGAATTTGGGCACAGAGTGTAATCACGCCATGGAGGAGCAATCACGTGGGAAAGAACAGAGACAAGACAGATGATGGATGGTGGCAATTGCTTCAGGAGTTCCTATTTTCCAGAAGGAAACCTCAGGTGGGAGGAGCACACATAACTACAGTGACAGCAGTGAGATGCCAGAGACTGTGACTGCTTTGGGGACTTCAATACCTTAGTTAATCCTTCTAGTGGTCCTATAGGCCACTATCAGCATGCTCATTTTAATGACTTAGAAATGTAAACAGACAACACAGGTAGTATCTGAGCTCAGTGCATAATACCTCTGAACACTAGCAAGAGTACACTTAAAAACAGCTCTCTTGTCTCCACAACCTAAATATTACACATAGGCACTGCCCTCCACCCCCCGGCCCCACACTGCACATTTGGATAAAGAATCAGCTACCCAGGTGCTCAGTGTGGTGATTGTTCCCTACAGCGGAACTACCGTAAGTTTGCTGTTGTTCGGACCAGAATCTTCAAGAGCACACGGCTCGGCTCAGCTATTCTCTTCTTTGTCCCTGCTGGAAATGGGAGAGCAGCCTGTATCTTCTCTGCTTTCACTCTTCGTTAAATCATATTTAGCCACTACTTCTCAGAGCTTACAAAGTTGCCAGGAAAATACCTTGCCTTCTTTCTTCAGCCCGTCCTCTACTACAATCCATACACTAACAGAACCTTTTCTTCCGGTGCTGCGATGGCCTGCAGAGAGGGTGAACGTGTAAATGTGTGCTACTACTGCGAAACAAACCAGTCCTCTGGCCTTTCCTGGTTCTTGGGTGACTTTTCTTCTCCCTGATACATTATATTATTTTTTGCTTGTGATGACAATACATTTGTTTATACCGTACTTTTCGGACCATTAGATGCACTCCCCACCCCCAAAAGTGTGTGGGGGGCGGCCGGGAAACTACAGTGTGACTTATGGTCCAATTTCTGTCCATTGGGCATCAACAAAGAGGTAACTTACTGATGTCTTCAGTGTGCTAGCCGAGGAACGCGTGCGGGGTTCAGTGTGTCCATGGGAACAGGAAGAGGCATGGGCAGTATCCCCGAAATCCCTTCTCACACAGAGCTTGGTCTCCACAGCCCTGTTTCCCCGCTATCGCCCTGATCTGAACTGAATGCCAATTTTAGCCTGCCAGGTAAGCTGGTCCTTGCCAGCTTGCTGCAGGGAGTGGGGCAGCGGGAGTACAGTAAAATGTATAGCAATGAGGAAGCTCTAGCTACCATTTGTCCCTCTTCGACTCCAGTGGGGCCACATTGCTATGTTGAAATTGTTACTGGGCATATGGGTGACGACATAATTGTTCATTCTGCATATGTGAGAACACGGATGGATTGAAAAAGTGTCGTCCAACAAAGCATGCAGTAAACCTAGACCCCCTATGCAAATATAGCCAATGAGCAGTGCATTCTCCAGAGTTGTGTGAAGAGTGGGTGCGGGACTGACTCTGACATGAATTCTGGTGTCCCCTATTTGACCATTTCCCCTTGGTGGGGAGGCCTGATGCACTCAGAGGAAGGGTAAGCAGCTTACCGGAGGAGACCTGATAGACTGTGGTCATAAGGTGGGGAAGGAGGTCCCCTTCTGTCACAGGCCTAGGGGAGGAGAATAGGATGAAAGAGGGAAGGGAGGGAGGAATGGTAAGATACAAGTGAGGGGATAACAATTTAGATGAAATCTGAATAAATTATTTAAATAAAAAAAAGAAAAGAAAAAGAAAGAAAAAGTGTGGTCCAAAGATCCTGGAGTACTTCTGAAAAAATCTGCTTTATATAGTACTTGACCAGTTCAGAACACATATTAGCAAAACAACAAAACACAGATTTAAAGAGATGACAATTCATCTAGCTGTAATTCCTGGGGGGTCTTACCAGTTAATTACAACCTCTCAATGTTTCAATCAACAAACCATTTAAAATCTTTATGAGAGAAGCGTGGAACAAATGGATGGTTGCTGGGGATCATGATCTGACTCCAACAGGACAAATGAAGAGGTTGGCTATCACTCAAGTGTGTGAATGGGTTAACCATTCATGGCAGTCAGTGGAGAAGGAAACCATTGTATGCCATTCAAAAAAAAATATGTGGCATTAGCAATGCCTTAGGTGGATCTAAAGATAATATCATATATGAAGATAGGGAAGAATGATATAGGCGATTGTCAGCAACTGAGCTTCCTAAATTCTGACACTAGCGATGATGGGTTTTTGGGATTTCCAGGAAACTAGAAAAGTGCTTGAGTCTTTAAATCTTTCCTCCTGTTGCATTAACACTGTTTAATATTACCATATTTTGTTATATTTTAATAAATATTTTGTTATGATAGTACTAATTTGATTCAGATTATTTTTTTCTTGTTTTACTGCTCTAAAAGCTTGGATAGTCTTATGGTCAGGTGCATCTCATGGCCTGAAAAAACCCAGTAGATCATTAACATAATCCTTTATTCCTGGATTAAAGGACACTTTATGATGACATTTAGGGTGAGAGAAGGATGGTGACAATTATTTAATTCTCCCCACTGAGTGAGTAAAAGGAAAAAAGAATCCTATGAAGTGATGTTGTAAGAAGGCTGTAAAAGCACACAGATGCTGCAAGTTGTTACTACTGCCCCCTGCAAATCTCTTCTTTACTTACTAAGAGACATGTCAATCCTCATTTACACAGAGGGGCTCAAAATGATGGGGCCTCTAGCCTGCACCTGAAAAGTCACAGGGTACTAAGAACAACGAGGTGGTTCTAAAGTAGCACAGGTCTGAGGAGTAAGAGATGTCCTCATATGGAAGGTGACAGGATGACCCGTCATTGTGGAAAATAAGAGGCAAAGTCCCACAGTCAGTGTAGGCCTCTAAGACACACAAAAGGATGTACTCCACGCTCATGTCAGTAAACACTCAAAAGCTCCATACTGTTGCTACTGCATGTGCATCCAGTCATTTTAAAGCACTTAAAATGAATGATTGAATAAAGCTAGAAGACAACAAAAAGATACATGATTGGCAATGGGATATTTGGTGGAACACAGGAAGTTAATCTTGAATCCATGAAGAAAAACAAGCTAGTGTTTAAGATCATAAACCTAGATTCTAGAATGTATGCCTTAGGTCCCTCCTGGAATTAAATGTCTGATTTTGATGAAGTTATTTAGCCATGCCCTTCAGTTTCCCATTTGAGAAATTATCTCATAGGGTTGCTGTGTGCACTGAAGTTACCAACATACAAAGGGCTTAGAAAAGCCTCATTAAAAGTTCGTTAAAACATCAGGTAATAAATGACAGGAGTTCATGCAAATATTAGATGATATTGAGGGTACTAATATGGACATGAGTTTCTAAGAACTATGTGGATCAGGTAGTTTAGGGTAAGGATGATGGTGTGAAGATGATTCACAGATGATCGTCAAATATCTACTTAACTAAGCTGTGACTATCATAAGTGCCCACTCATTAACCACAACTACAAGAGACACACTTAATTCTATAAAGTTAAAGAAAGAAATAATACTTTAGCATGGAATGTGTGTCTTATAATACAATGGCATCTACTTCCTACCCCAAGAAAGTCATTCTGGAAGAAAAGTAAACCCAGTAACATAACTGGACAGAAATTAAGCTTATGGCTACCAGTAGCATTTTATCAACTAATTTGGAAGATGGCAAAACAAATTATTAGAAAACACCAAGGTGGGTGAAAGAGACAATAGGCTGACTTTTGCTGTTGGGAATAAACATTTAGCTAATTTGTTGAGTTAAGGAAAGGGGTGAGACTGTAAGAGCATCAGATTCTCTAATCCTGAAGTTACAAACATATGATTGGGAAACCACCAGATGACTGCTGAGAATTGAACCTGGGTCCTCTGGAAGAGCAGCAGATGCTTTTTTTTAAACCACTGAGCCATCTCTCTAATCTCATTTCATCTGTTCTTTAAAATAAAACCTGAAGGTCAGCAAGGATTTTATATCTCTAAATTATTCTAAAAGATGTCAGTTTTTAAGCTCAAAAGAATCTATACAGTATTTACTTTTCATTGGTTCCCTGCACTTCCTACTTAAGTAATAATTGTATTTCTTCTTAAGTCTCTGATGGAGTTGAAGACTAGATAATTATAGTTTCAGTTCCTCTTAGATTATTTAGGATTTAAGACAATGTTTTAAGGTCTAGAAAGATTTTTTTTTAAGTTAATTACTACAACACATGACAGAGAATGATTTAGACTCACCTAGATAGGATAGATAGTATTTTCATCAAAGTTGCCTAATACAAATGAGCTAAACATTTTGAATGTAATTTTTACATGTGGCTTTCCTGATTGTTTCATAACTATTCTTACTATATGTAGTTTATTATAAATAAATCCATATACAAAAACAAATTTAAAATGAGTGTTTGTAATTAAATATCATTAAAAGCTATTGTTAGTAAGCATTTTTATTATTCTACTTATTTCTTCAATAGATTTTCAGTAGGTGTTTGGCTATTTATTGAAATTATCCTCAAATTTAGCAGCATCAAATAGACCAACTAATTAAATTTCCATCTTGCATTTTTAGGTGAGGAATTTGGGCAGAGCTTGGCCCTAGAATTCTTCTGCTGCAGATGCTGTTAGCTTGAGTCACTTGGTATACAGCCTCTGGGTAGGCTCATTTGGATCATCCAAGATGTTTTCACTCCCCTGTCTATAACTCAGGCAAGATGGCTACAAGAATAGACCCTGTGGGGACATTCAGCTGAATCACTGACATGTTTCCCTCCCAACCTAGTGTTTAGACCACAGTGGGGCTTGTCCGGTGACCATTCAGGATTCTTAGGAAGCAAGAGAGTAAAAACCGTCTGTTCCTTAACATCTTTGTCCCAAAGTTGGCACAATGCCACTTCCATCACCTTCCTTTAAAGTTCACTCAGAGCCCACATAGATCCAAGAGCAGAGGATTTAGATACCCATCTCTTGGACAGGGTGCAAAAGAATTTGTGGTCCTGTTATGCCACAATATGTATTCTCCCTCTCATGTTGTTAATGCCATCCAAGACTCATAGAAGCTGGTTGATTTCCAGAAGACCTCCCCCTCCACACACAGACTGCGTCTAAATGTCCTTTCATCGTTTCTCTCTCCAACCTATACTACCTAGACAAGCAGAGCTGGGAGTGAGCCCCACTCAAGCAATGCACTTACCTTCACAGAGGTCTGCTGGGGGAATTATAATGGCAATCAGTTTCCCAATGCAATTGGAAAGTTGGTTAATGTATTGGCACTAATACAGCACCTCTTCCCATCACGGCAAAATTGGCTGTTACTGTTATACTTGGATTATAGCCACTTCTCCCTCCTTTGCAAAATTTAAGTCTGTGATATTTTTGTCAAGGGAAATAATGATGGAGTTTTAGCAGGCTGGTGATTAGATTTGCTCTGCAACAAGCTGCAAATATGCTACACATTCCATTTGCTGCCTTGATTTGCTCTCTCTGCCTCATATAAAAGGGTGACTTCTGGTTACTTTAATAAAAAATGGCAGCCAAAGATGA
>OU015757.1:35359606-35378393 GCA_907169655.1 Acomys percivali
GTGTGTGTGTGTGTGTGTGTGTGTGTGTGTGTGTGTGTGTGTGTATGCAAGTCTTTATGTAACCATGAAATTTTATGTCTCTTAAAGGGAAACCAGAATTGATTTTCTGAATGTTAGGAAATGGCTATGTTTAAAATTTTGAACACTTGACAAACTTTGCCATTTTCCATTCCCAGAAGCAATAGAGGGGGTTCAGGTTTCTCTACATACTCAGCAGTGTTTATTGTCTGGCTTTCATTACAGCAATTCTTTTCTTGTGACATAGAATCTCCTATGTGACCATTCTTAGGATGGGCAGGTACGGTGCATACGTACTGGTAAAATTATACTTCTATTTATAAAAAAAGACATGGTTTTCACATTGTTCTTTTTTATTATATTTCTTTTTTACATATACATTTCTATTATTACACATTAATAAAATAAATTATATACAACAGGAAAACCATGAAACAATCAGGAATTATATAAATATTACATTTATAGTGATTTGGCTATTTGTATTTGGCAAACTTGAAGTAAACATCTTTTCTATCTTGATGAGTCTTAAATTCTGAATGAAAATCAATATCTATCATATCTTATTTCTATCAGCTTAAAACATCTATCTAGATCTAAAATCATCTTAAGCCCTAAACAACTAAGCTTAATTGTAAGACTAAACTGTCTGTTCTTCAACTCCATCAGAGACTTGAGAAGGAATAAAACTTAATTTCCTGAGTGAATAGGAAGTGCAGGTTAGCAGCTTCCGAAATGAAAAAATGACAGAGACAATTTACTGACTGAACAGTCACCCAAAATTATCTATTATGTTGGAGAATCATCTTCAGCCTTCTGGCCCAATATATCTGACAGACATATTTGTGAGGCAGGAACTATTGAGGACTTGCTTAACGTGTCTTGGGAGAGTTTGGCCATCAACTCTGCCTACATCCAAGCTTGCCCATTTTTAGCCAGAATTCTGTCTGTGGCAGAATTTGCCCAGTGGCTTGTTTTGCCACATTTGAAGCCATCTCCATAAGGAGGTTTTTTGATGCTCATCATCTTCTTCAAGGTAGGTTGGTGTTGCCAGGAGTTAACATGTCTTGTTGTCAAAGAATCTTTAGAATAATAAAAGCATTTTAAATGCCATATTCTGTACATCTCTGAGGCTTTTGAAGACCTTATCTATTTTACCTTACATATTTATAGAATCATATCTATCTCTTAGACCTAGGATACATATTCTTGTGATAAAAATAGACTAGTAATTGACATAACCATGATTTGTTCAACAAACAATTATCTTGTATTTAGTTATCCTAAACAGCTTGCAATATCACTTTCAAGGTATTGGAAGTAAACCTTGTAATATAATCGAGTTGTATGGGTACAATACCTCATATTAGAGTATTGAAGAATAATCCTAACTTTGAATTCTATACCAATGTATCAAAATTAAACTTATTTTTCATCGATATACACAATTCTATTCCAATGAATTAAAAATAACCTTGTTTTTGAGTAACAATTAAAGCCTTAGGTTGAGGGGTAGATTCAATAATCTACTTTTTGCTCTATCATCCCTATATATTTCTATATCCCTTTCTTTCTTTTCCATCCCTATCTATATGCTTATTTTCATTGGAGGTTAGTTATAAGTTATTGTTGGTCTTACACAGAGAGAAAATGAGGTGGGACTCACAGATGTCTCTCTTTATTGGTTTTCATATTTTTATAAAACATTTGTTTTTTTCTAGATATTTCAAAACACAAAATGGAATTCTTACCAAGTCTAGAGATCATCTGTAGTTATCATGGCAATTGAGCCAGACATGCTTATTAATAGGCTATAATTCTACTCCTAGTATTACTAAGGCATAAAAACTTAATACTAAATTTTGTCCATTCCTTGAAAGCACAGTTCACACATGTGGCAGGTGTTCCAATAAATGTGCTCACTTCCAGATAATTGGGAAATTGATTTGAGAAGATAAATAATTTGACTGGCAGTGGAGATGCCAGGAGAGGACTGGACAGAGACTAATTTACTAAACCAGCATAATCCCAACAACAATCAATGAACACTTGTCTGTATACCCTCAAATAAGTGTAATATTCACCTTCATAAGGAAACTTCTCTTTGCTACAGTTGAAGAGCATTGCCGAAAGCCACAACCAACCAAAATATGGAGTCATGGAGCCATTCACTCTGGATCCATCTACACCTAAGGCTCAGAGAACATTTCAGAGGATGCTGTGGGGAGATTATAAGATCCACAGTTTGTGGTGAGGTTGTGTCTTCTAATAATATCTGAGTCTACATCTATAAAGAATCATCAATATTATTACCCAAATGTGAACTGAACAAGAATGACACTAACGAACACCCCAAACCGGACAGAGTAGAGTCTAAGAGGTCTCAACCATATACAAAGAACTACAGACACTGAAGAAATCTGGAAACAGGAGAGGTGGCCTTCCCCAGAGAAGATTCGGCTGTCTAGTGCCAAATGGTGAGGCCTGAAATACATACATACAAGTACTATACAGATGAAATAGGTCATATTTAGGCATATATACATATATAATATGTGCAGTAACAATTATTAGAAATAATAAATTTTAAAAAGAGTAGGAGGGATATATGGAAGAGTTTGGACAATGGAAAGGGGGAGGAAAATGGTTATAATTACATTATGATCTCAAAAATATATTAAAGGGGTAAAGTGGACAAAAGAGTGGGATTGTAAAAAAATAATAGGGAAAGATAGATGAGTTGACTAGCAAAGGGACATCGGAAGATTTCTTTGAGTAGATCCCTGGACAAAATTAATTAAATTCAGTTAACTGACCTTACATTCCTATGGAGGACACAAATGTCCATTCTCAATAAACATTCATCAAAGAGCCCCATGTGTGACAGCTGGTACATCAGCAGCCCTTAGCCATATGAATACTTAAGCCATATGAATCTAGGTTCAGGCACCATTTGTCTAGAATTGAAAGGTGTTCTAAAACATGGGACTTATAGGACTTAAACCAGGATACATCCATACTGGTAACTGGTTGGTCACCAAACACAGAACCATATAGATATCTATTGAGCTGGCATTTAGGATCTCTGAGATTTGGTCCCTTCCTTTGCAGGTCTTCCTCTTATTAAATTGGCTTTGACATAATGGTATATCTCTCTTGTATGAAGAGTGTCAATCAAGGAATCGTTTTTGGCCCTTATGTTCCATAATTTGTTAAGTATTTAAAACTGAAAAATAACAGATGCATTAAACATTCCATGTGAGATGAAAACAGGTAAATGTATCTGTACATATAAGTGTGTACACTACAAGACTTACTGTCATAGCCACCTGAGCAAGTACCCAAACTGGAGAATCAACTCACATTAATTCTCTATTTTGTATTCTTGATCCATGATCCACAGCCAGTATAGTCAAGGGTAACACTAGGTACAGGGACGTGACATTGAAAGTGAAAATTTTGCCACTGTTAACATTGTAAGAAATTAATTAGTAAGGATTTCTTTTGATACCAGGTGACTTACAACTCTTAGAACCCTGTGAAAATAAGTTCCATTGTGCTGTTAAAGTATCAAGTTCAGACATTTCTCTATTTCTAGAATTGCTAAAGTGCTCCAATTCTAATCCTGAGAGCTAAAGATCTTGCTGTGGGTTCAAAATAGAGTGGCTTAAGACATCATCATGGGCCTTGGTTAGAGTACACAGTGCCCAGTCTTGTAAACATTAGTCAGATTTCCAGTAAAGCTCTGACTTTAATGCTCACAGGCTCTGCACATGGGAGAACACTTCATGATTGCTTTCCATCTCATTTCTAAAGCTGGAGGGGGTACCAACTGACATTTACTTTAGTGCATTGAATAGGAAACTG
This sequence comes from Acomys percivali, assembly GCA_907169655.1. Taxonomy (NCBI): domain Eukaryota; kingdom Metazoa; phylum Chordata; class Mammalia; order Rodentia; family Muridae; genus Acomys; species Acomys percivali. The sequence continues at coordinate 35,363,492 of OU015757.1, forward strand.
TATATGAAGATATTTTGTAAGTAACAGTGCAAAGCATATTCCATCAATGAGTCTTAAAAACAAAAACAAAGACACTGGACATCATAACGTCTCAAGACTATGTGGTTTGTAAGAATCCTGCTGTAGAGGATAAGACCCAAGATGGCAGCGCCTAACACACCTTGTTTGATTAGCAGGACAGCAGTAACTATTCACAACTTAAGAACTGATCTGAGAACCACAAAACATCAACACTGGTGATATACAGGTGAGAAGGGTTCAAATTGTGTGGAGCATGGTTGGGTCCAGCCTCTGCCCACCTGAAAAAACCACAAAGTCCCTGGTTCCTATGGAAATGAGGGAGCCGACTCTGAAGGCTAGTGCCACAAGCCTGGCTGGTAGGCAGCTCTTGAACCCTCGGGAAACAGGGGGACTGCAAAACACTGCCATCTGTGGGTTCTAGCACCTAGTAGACATCACAGTGGTAAACACTAGTGGATCTGACCTCAGGTCACCCAGAAAAGCCACAGAGAACTCCAGGGTGGCTAAACAGTTGCTGTGTGCTCCTGTGACTGCCATAATCCTAGCTGGCAGGCAAGTCTTGACCTCCCTGGGGCACAGAACTAGCTGGGTACTGTAAAATCACCAGCCTCTGTGGGTTCTAGCACCTAGCAGACAGCACAGTCAGGATTACAAGTGGATCTGAACTCAGGTCACCCAGCAAATCCACAGAAAGTTATGAGGTCCAAGCAGGTTTGGGGCATACACTCCAACCAGAGACATCACAATGGGAAGAGGTCAGCATAAGAATACAAGCAACAATCCCCAGGACCATTTGGCACCACCAGAAACCAGCAGTCCCACCACCACAACAAACCCTGGAGATACTATCACAGCCAACAAGAGAAGGATTCCAAAGCTGAGGTTTTGAAAATGATTGAGGCCTTAAAGGTGGAAAATAAATTTCTTGAACTAGAACAGAAATACACAAAGGAAGAGATGAAAGAATTGAGCAAATCATTTGAAGAAACACAAACAGGAGAAGGAAATGAATAAACGGTTTCAAGACCTAAAAGTGAGATAGAAACTATAAAGAAAACACAATCTGAGATAATCCAGGAAATGGGAACCTGAGAGAAGAGGACAAGATCTAACGACAAAAGCATTACCAACAGAATTCAAGAAACAGAATGAAGAATATCAGAGATAGAAGATATGACCGAAGAAATAGATACAGCAGTCAAAGAAAACGCTAAATCTAAACAACTCCTGACACAAGATGTATAAGAAACCTGGGAAAGTATGAAATGACAAAACCTAAGAATCATAGGGATAGAAGAAAAAGAAGACTCCTACCTGCAAGGCCCAGAAGATATTTTCAACAAAATCATGGAAGAAAACTTCTCTAACCTAAAGAAAGAAATGCCCATAAATATACAAGAAGCCTACAGAACTCCAAATGCACTGGAACAGAAAAGAAAATTCTCCCACCACATAATAATCAACACATAAATGTATAGAACAAAGAAAGAATATTAAAAGCTGCAAGAGAAAAAAGTCAAGTCACATATAAAGGCAAGCCTATCAGAATTACACTTGACTTCTTAATGGAGACTATGAAAGCCAGAAGGGCCTGTACCGAAGTCATGGAGACACTAAGAGACCACAGATCCAACTCAGACTACTATAGCCAGCAAAGCCGTCAATCACGATAGATGGAGAAAACAAGATAGTCTATAACAAAACCAAGTTCAAACAGTACCTAACCAAAAATATGGCTCTACAGAAGACAGTAGAAGGAAAACTCCAACCCAAGGAGAGTAATTTTACACAGGAAAACAAATGAAATGAATAATCTCACATCCACAAAAACAAAAGAAAGAAAGCTCATAAACACACACACACACACACACACACACACACACACACACACTCTCTCTACCACTATCAACATGAAAATATTAGGAATTATTAGCCAGTGGTCATTAATATCTCTCAACATCAATGGCCTCAACTCACCAGTGAAGAGACATAGGCTAACAAAGTGGATGTGAAAAAGGACTCATCAATCTGTTTAATATAAGAAACACACCTAAGCAATAAAGATAAACATTGCCTTAGAATAAAGGGCTGGAGAAAAGGTATTCCAAGCAAACAGACCCAAGAAACAAGCTGGAGAAGCAATTCTCATTTCTTAAAAATAGACTTTCAATTAACACTAACCAAAAGAGATGGGGGAAGAACACTTCATACTCATTAAAGGAAAAATATGCCAAGAGGATGTCTTCATTCTAAATACCTATGTCCCAAATGCAGGAGCACCCACATTCATAAAAAAATTAGTAAAGAATAAATTGCACATTGAGCTCCACTATAATACTGGGAGACTTCAACACCCCATTCTCATGAATAGATAGATCATCACAGTGAAAAATAAATGGAGAAACAATGAAACTAGGAGACATCATGAACCAAATGGACTTACCTGATATATACAGAACTTTTCACCCAAACATGAAAGAATTCACCTTCTTCTCAGCACTTCAATGAACTGTCTCCAAAATATCTTCTGGGCCTTGCAGTTGAGACTCTTCTTTTTCTTCTCGCAAACCAAATCCAAGAATGCATCAAAAATAACATTCACCATGACCAAGTAGACTTCATTCCAAGTACGCAGGGGTGGTTCAATATATGGAAATCCATCATATAAGTAAATCAAAAGAAAAAACCACATGATCATCTCCTTAGATTCAGAGAAAGCATTTAACAAAATCAAACACCTATTCATGTTCAAAGTCTTGGAGAGATCATGAATACAAGACACATACCTCAAGATAATAAAGGCAATATACATCAAGCCTATAGCTAACAACAAATTAAATGGAGAGAAACTTAAATCAATTCCACTGAAATCAGGGACAAAACAAGGCTGTCCACTCTCTCAGTCTCTTCAATATAGTACTTGAATTCCTACATAGAGCAATAAGACATCTAAAGGAGATTAAGGGGATACAAATAGGAAAGGAAGAAGTCAAACTATCATTATTTGTAGATGACATGATAGTATACATAAGTTACCCTAAAAACTCTACCAAGGAACTTCCGCAGCTGATAAACACCTTCAGCAAAGTGGCTGGATACAAAAATCAACTAAAAAAACCCAAGTAGTCCTGCTGTATACAAATGATAAATGGTCTGAGAAGGAATGTAGGGAAACTACACCGTTCACGAAAGCCACAAATAATATAAAATATCTTGGTGTAACTCTAACCAAGCAAGAGAAAGACTTATATGAAAAATCTTCAAGTCTCTAAAGAAAGTGAAGATTTCCATCTTACTAAAGGCAATATAGATTTAATGCAATTCTCATCAAAATTCCAACATAGTTCTTTACAGGCCTTGAAAGATCAATTCTAAACTTTGTATGGAAAAAAAAACAGAATAGCTAAAACAATCCTGTACAATAAAAGGTCTTCTGGAGGAATCTCCATCCTGGATTTCAATCTGTGCTATAGAGCAACAGTAATAAAAACAGCATGGGACTGGCATAGAAATAGGCTGGTTGACCAATAGAATTGAATAGAAGACCCAGAAATAAACCCACACACCTATGGACATTTGATTTTTGACAAAGGAGGCAAATGCATACAATGGATAAAAAGCATCTTCAACAAATGGTGATGGTCAAATTGGATGACTACATGAAGAAAAATTCAAATAGACCCATATTCATCACTGTACACAAAACTAAAGTCCAAGTGGATTAAAGACTTAAAAGCACACAACCTAAATCTACTAGAAGAAAAAGTGAGGAAGAGCCTTTAACTCATTGACATATGATATAATTTCCTGAACAGAGCACCAACATCTCATGCTCTAAGATCAACAATTAATTAATGGGACCTCGTAAAACTGAAAAGATTCTGTAAGGCAAGGGACACTGTCAACAGAACAAAATGACTGCCTACAAACCGGGAGAAGATCTTCCCCAACCCTACATCTGATAAAAGGCTAATATCCAAAATATATAAAGAACTCAAGAAATTAACCACCAAGCCAAATATCCCAATTAAAATGGGGTACAGAACTAAACATAGAATTCTTAACAGAGGAATATCAAATGGCTGAGAAACACATAAAGAAATATTCAACACCCTTACCCATCAGGGAAATGTGAATCAAAAGGGCTCTGAGAGTTCATCTTAATACCTATCTGAATGGCTAAGATAAAAAATTCAAGTGACAGCACATGCTGGCAAAGATGCAGAGAAAGATGAACACTCCTCCATTGCTGGGGAGAGTGCAAACGTACACAACCATTTTGGAAATCAATCTAGCACTATTTCTAGAAATCGAGAATAAGTCTACCTCAAGACCCAGCCGTACCACGCTTGGGCATGTATTCTAAAGATGCTCTACCATACAACTAGGACATTTGTTCAGCTATGTTCATAGCAGCCTTGTTTGTAATTGCCAGAATCTGGAATCAAACTAGTTGTCCCTCAGCTGAAGAATGGATGGAGAAACTATGGTTCATTTACACAATGGAATACTATTCAGCTATCAAAAGCAAGGGGATCTTGAAACTTTAGGCAAATGGATGGAACTCGAGATAATCATCTTGAATGAGGTAACCCAGACCCCAAAAGACATACATGGTTGTATTCACTCATAAACGGATGGTAGCAACTTAATTCAGCATAACCACATTACAATACAGAGATTGATGTGCCAACCACGGTCCATGTATGATGTGGACCTAGACCCCCCTCTCAGAGATAGTCAATCGGCAACACAGTCTCCTTGTGGGTCCCAAAATATGGGGAGTAGGGACTACTTCTGACATGGGCCCAGGCCTCCTAATGTTGATCATTTATAGCCTGCATTGCCAAGACAAAGAGGAAGAGGACACAGGTAATATAGATAACACTGGGCAGGCTGAGATTAGATGTTAGGGGAGGAGGGCTCCTCTTTCTAAGGACTAAGGGTGAGTGGGAGAGGGGATAAGGGAGGGGATGGGATAGGGAGGTGATGATGGAGGGGGCTACAATGGGGATGCAAAGAATTCAAACTGCAGAACAAATAGGTAACTTATATTGCTAATCCCACTACATGGGAATAGATCTGAGATTGGCTGAGATATGAATGCCAATGCATAGATAAGGCATCGTGTTGGTTACAAATTCCCCGTGACTTATTATTAGATGCCATTCTTTGTATGGCATGAATGAAGATTTGCAGATGTCTTCTGCTCATACAAAGAGCAGAGAACCAGCCTTAATTATTCTGTGCATCCCGCACACTTTGCAGAATTTGAGTAATGCTTGTGAGAAATTATATGTTTTTAGAACAAAAGAACAGGACACTGATGCTGGATCAGATCTAATGGATTCGTTCCTCTCAGCATGCTGGACACTGACATCTTGCATCCTTCATGTTCCAAGCCTAGGTGTTTAAGTTGCTGTTACTTATCAGAACAGGACAGCTTCAAAGAAAGCTTCTGATCCCAATTAGGGCAGCATTTCAGCCTGTCTCACACAGTACTCCTATTAAGCCTGGAATTTCTCAACATTTAGAAACTGGACCACACATGATATCCCAGGCTTGTTTAACCATTTTCCCCAATTGTACATGGGCCCCTTCAAAGGTATTATTTCCTCCAAATCAACCTGAAGAAACCTTAAGAGAAGGACACTCTATTTCCCCTAATAGGGGTTGTGTAGGTTTCTGCTTGCTGTCTTATGCTACAGATGCTTATTATACAGAAAGAAAACAAGGTTGGACTCAGGGATATCTCTCTTTTCCTTTCTCATTCCTTCATAGGTAAGGAGATAGGAACTGAAAAGAAAGGAGGATATAGAAATATATAGGGATGATCAAACAGAAAGTAGATTATTGAATCTACTCCTCAACTTAAGCCCTTGTTACTTACAAACAAAGTTACTTTTAATTGATTGGTATAGAATTTTGTATACTGATGACAAATAAGTTTAATTTTGATGCATTGGTATAGAATTCAAATTTAAGATTATTCTTCACACACATTATATATATTTCTACTCTAATATGAGGTATTGTACCCATACAACTCAATTATATTACCAGGTTTACTTCTAATACCTTCAAAGTGGTATTGCTGGCTCTTTAGGATAATTAAGTAGTACAAGCTAATTGATAGTTGATCAAATCATGGTTATGTCAATTACTAGCCTATTTTTATCACAAGAATATGTATCCTAGGTCTAACAGAAAAATATGATTCTATACATAAATAAGGTAAAATAGTTAGATAAGGTCTTCAAAAGCCTCAGAGACATACAGAATATGGCATTTAAAGATGCTTTTATTATTCTAAAGATTATTTGACAAGACTCCTGGCAACACCCAGCCTACTTTGAAGAAGATGATGAGCATCAAAGAACCTCCTTATGGAGTTGGCTTCAAATGTGGCAAACCAGCCACTGGGCAAAATGTCCTCATTTCTGCCACAGACAAAATTCTGCCTTAAAATTGGCAAGCTTGGATGTAGGCAGAGTCAATGGCCAAACTCTGCCAAAACAGGGTAAGCAAGTCCTAATAGTTCCTGCCTCCCAAATATGTCTGTCACATATAATGGGCCAGAAGGCTGAAGATGATGCTCCAACATTATAGACAGCTTTGGGTGACTGTTCAGGCAACAAACTGTCTCTGTCATTTTTTCACTTGAGAAGCTGCTAACCTGCACTTCCTATTCACTCAGGTAATTAAGTTTTATTTCTTCTCAAGTCTCTGATGGGGTTGAAGACCAGACAGTTTAGTCTTACAATTAAGCTTAGTTGTTTAGGGTTTAAGATGTTTTTAGGTATACATACATGTTTTAAGTTGATAGAGATAAGATATGATAGATATTGATATTTAATCAGAATTTTAGACTCAACAAGATAGGAAAGATGTTTTCTTCAAGTTTGCCAAATACAAATAGCCAAATTACTACGAATGTAATATTTATATAATTCCTGATTGTTTCATGGTTCTTCAAGCTGTATGTAGTTTATTTCATTAATGTGTAATAACATAAATGTATATGTTAAAAAAGAAATATATCTTAAAAACCAAAACACATATAGAGGCAAAGACAAACACATTCACACCGACAGGAATCCCACTAGAAAGAAAGCAACAACCAAACAATAGCCGTACTTACACAAATGACATGCAAGGTATTTTGCTTGTTTGCTTGTTTTCTTTTACTAATTCCCTGACTTAACATTATGAGGCAAGGAACTTGTGAATGCACCTTTGAACTAATTTTCTGTTGGCCATCTACTACAGGACATGGGGGTTGGCCTTAAGAGTATGTAGTTTTTTCAGTGTGATATCCTTGGAAAAACTCTAATTCTTCCATTTGCAAATGGTTATCAATTTTAGACATCATCTGGGTTAGGGATTCAGGCTTGTTTCTCTTTCTCCACTTAGTTGTTCCTGTTTTCTGATGTAATGTGACAAGCTGGAATCATGCTCTAGCTGCCAATGTCTATACACAAAATATTTTCTCTTAAGTTGCTTTTGTCAGTGTACTTTATCAGCATAACAGAACTGAAATTAATTGTACTTAACTGAAATGTAATTGCATGACAAAAAAAGAATCCTACTGAAGCTCAAGGTTCCATCATCTTTATGTATGTGTGAAAAAATAAAAGACTTTCATCCAATTATCCATGTGTAAGGTTTAAAATATAACTAATCCAAACCCCACTACCTGCATGAAAGCCAGCAGCAGAGTACATGCGCCTCTCTGCACACACCACTGGCATTCTCAGAATGGCCATCTCACCACATAACTACCAAGGAAGGAATTTGATCCAGAGTGGGGAATCAACTCAGAAAATTGGTATTCTGCTTTGTAAAGCGAATGTTATTCACTTTGTCCTGAACCATGATTTCCCAGCCGCCACGATACTGACATTTTGGCCAAAAAATTCTTTGTAGAGGGAGCTGCTTTCATGGTGCATGATGACTTGCAGTACCCCCAGCATCTGACACAGATTGTCACTAATAACTTCCTTGAATATCTTGTAAGAACAAAATAGAAACAGTGAAACAAACAAACAAATCCTCAGACATTACTAAGTGTCCTCTAAGGGCAAAAATTACCTCTGCTTAGAATGACTGATCTAACCTGAGGGTGTAGGATTCAGCTGTGAGAAATATAATATATAATAACACGTGAAGTTACATAAAATTCTATTGCAGTTACTCTGTAACAATTTGAACACGTATCTGTAATTATTATATGTCGCATAAGGTTGGTTTTTTGCCATTGAACAAAACTGATTTTCACTCTGCCCCACCCCTGTCTCTTGTAAGAACTACTGCTTCCTTGAACCTTGATCTCTCTTGTAGGTCAAATGCAGCGTTGTTTACCACTCACCTTTGGAAAGGCACCCACCTGCAACAAACAGTCAGATCCATGGCTGGTACCAGCTGTTTCAAAAGGTCCAGCTTGTCAAATCTTAGAAAGGTCTCCAACATTGAAACTCCCCTCGCTGTGTTTTAGTTTTATTCATTGCAGTGAAACTGTTGTTGACAAAGTATCACTGATTCTTCCAAACAAATATGACTTCATTTTCACTATCCTTGTAAAATGCATCAGGAGAACCAGAGGCAGAATCATGTCAAGAGCTTCCAGGAGGAATGAAAATCGAAGGAAGTCTTTCCTGTATCTCAGGAAGCATTTGTGACCGTCTCACCTCCTAGATGTGCTCCCTCTTCTTGCAGAGTCAGATGAAATACGCCTTCACAGGGAACATATCCATGGGTTATTAAGGAGTAATAATTAGATATAAATGAGGCATTAGATAGCTTGTGCTCAAATAGGCCACTGCTTACTAACCTAGGACATTCTCAACAATTGAGTGGAGAGTGGGGTCTGACTTTCACACGAACTCTGGTGCCCCATATTTGACCACGTCCCCTGGATGGGGAGATCCAGTGGCACTCAGAGGAAGGATAGCAGGCTACCAAGAAGAGAGTTGATACCCTATGAGCCTATACAGGGGGAGGAGGTCCCCCTCAGTCACAGTCATAGGGGAGGGGAGTAAGGGGAAAATGGGAGGGAGGGAGGAATGGGAGGATACAAGGGATGGGATAACCATTGAGATGTAATATGAATAAATTAATAAAATATAAAAAATAAAATAACATAAATCTTAAGAGAAAAATCTTAGCGTATCTAAAATTCAATATAGACAAAAATAAGCTGATTATCTGTCCTCCAAAACATTTTTCTGAATTACTCTTGCAAGTGAAAGCACCCTTTGTTTCTTAGCATCCAGCCTACAGATACATTGCCCATCACTGTTTAGCTTCTAGAATGATGGCAGGAGTTTCTCTTTAAGCTCCCCCATCTCCCAGGCTTCTCTACTAGTGATAGCAAGCTGCTACATGTCCTAACATGTGCTTTGGCTCCAGCTTACCTCCTTTTAGTTGGCCTTACATGCCACAATAGCATAAGGCAGTAGGTTCCATACTAGCTAACTTCACCTTGAATGCCAACATCAAGAGACTGGAAAGATTCAGAGTCACAACTGGTCACTACAAGAAGCAACACCATGAAGATTGATGTGTGGAATGCTTAATGTGCCTGCATGTATGCCTTCTCTGCCATCTCCAGAATAGTAGCTAAAACACAAACTGTTCCACCACCTGAAGTGTGAACATCTACCTACCTCTCACTCCAGGATGTCAGCTGTAGCCTACTCACCATTCTCAAGGGTGTCAGGAATCCTACATGGTTTCACGAATCTGTAGCTTAGCTTCTGTCTTACTTCCCAAGATGAAATAACTTCTCTATGCCTTTGGATATCTACTTCTATTTCTAAGCACAATTCATGTACTTCTTTTTCAATGGAAAAAAAAAAGAACCACCCCCAATGTGAAAAGCATTGAATTATCCCCACACTTTTGCCTTATCATATTTCCTCTGCCCCAACACCAGTGACTCTTCACTGTACTTTGATTCCCATGACTGTGTCGACTCCTGGGCAGCAAATGCCTTAGCTGTCTGTGCTTGTGTGCTCACATATATGAAATAGCTATGCAGTAAAATAATTTCTGATCTATCAAGAGAAAAGTCCTGTGACATGAAGACAAAAGAGGCTTCTTAAGAAGCATAAAGAAACCAACATTAAGGAATGAGCTAAAAGTTAAAATAAAGCAAAGAAATATTAAGAATTGTATCCCTTGGCTTTTATTTACTAAGACATGTTTTCATCATTTGATTGTAATGATTGGAAATTTTGGGACATTGAGGAAAATGGACTGATTTTTACTAGACATTCACTACAGCTGTTTGCCAAAGAACAGCTGCTTCTAAACTGCAAGCAAATCAGGCCTCCAAGGCTGCTTTAACTTATTTGCCCCTGGGTACAAAGAGGAAGGAGCACCAGGCAAGTTTGCTGAGTATACACCAGGAGGCTGCATCACAGGAGAAGGGAATAGTAAAGTTTGTATTACTATTCAGCTACAATATTATTACCTCACTTGGTGGTCTGGCAAAAAAATATTTAAAAATGGGAATGTTCATATCAGTTTTATCAGCATGACATATTATATTTTCCTGTTCCATTATGTATAAATTATCTTCTTGGAAAGAAGCCCATACATCTTTTGAGAACTTGCTTAATACTCAGATTGTGATTTCATATTCTTAAGAAAGATGCAAAGAGAGATTATTATATGGTGATGTTAAAAGACCTCCTGGGTATGAGAAATCCTCTAACTGCTGCATGGCACTTCCTGAATACCAGCCAAATATGAATACAGAAGGGAATGCAGACAGTACTTTGATACAGAACCATGTTTTTCCAGTGTTTTCAGCTCTATCTATCATCTATCTATCTATCTATCTATCTATCTATCTATCTATCTACCTACTATCTCTCCTCTTCCCCTTATCACCTGTCTCTATCTCTCCTCCCATTTAAGCAGCAATAATGATATATAGGCCTTTCTCTGTCATGTAGGAAGATATACTCTATACACTACCCAAAGTCAGTCCAGCTCTTGAAAGTGCTTATTAAAACTACAGCAAATTAAGTCTAAAGGATCCTAAATCTAGATGAACAAGAGCTGGACTGTTGTGAGAGCAAAGCAGGGCTGGTGGCTTCTCAAAATGCCCGTAGGTAAAAGTAAATTTTAATAATCAAGCTCATAAAGCAAAGAGCTCACACTAAAAACCATAGCATAGAGACCATAACGTGAGATATGAAGCAGTTGCCTCCACTCATCCTCGTAAGCCAGAAATTCCATCTTACCTGTGTTTTCACATTTGATGTTTAACTTACCTGGGGTAAAGCATGGCCCACAAATACTAAATGGAAAATTCCATAAATTTAACTAACTTCTATTACAACATATTAATATCATAGCTCTATTTATTAGTTATTGTTATTAATCAATCCTTATGTCAGATTTATATATGAAATTTTTCATAGGTATAAATACATAAGAAAAATAGAATATAGAGAGTCTGTACTGTATATATATATGGTATAAGAACTTACTAAGTATCCACTTACTGTCTTGGGACGTATCTTTCATGGGTGAAAGAGGATTGCTATAAGTATTCCATAAGCAGACAAGAAAGACTCAAGTGAGGATGCTGCAGTTAGAGGCTGGTATTCCTCTTATGGGGAACCTACAGCCAAATATCCCTCATATCCCTCATCTTACTTAGCCACATAAACAAAGGGTTTCAGACTGAAAAAGATGTCCAGTGTGGGAATGGGAGGACTCAAGACATTGAACATAGTCCTGTGCTTCCCAGAGCTTGGCTCAGGCACACTTAGTGTCCCTGAGCTGTGCACAAGGTTGGGAGCAACCTAACTCCTGAGAGCTGCTATAATGACTGAGGAAAGTCTTCCAGATAACTGACTTGAACGGCTGCAACACAGTGTCCTATGCACAGGATAGATGCATGAAGCAGGGGCTGAGATGCCCTAAGCCTCCAGTGTCAAAAAGAAGTTTAAGGGCCAGTATCTAGAAGAGTCCTAGGTTCTTCTATGTGGTCCCCTAGAATGCAAAGATGCTTAACAAAGCCACTGAGAGGAAGCCTGGCAGTGAAGTGTGCCATGCCCTTCTAAAGCATCTGACTCTTGGACTTCACCCAGAGCTCTGTTTCAGTAGTGCTGTCACTGTTTACAAACCCTTTACCAGAGCTGAGAGGAATCCAGAAACCTAGCCAAGAGCCATCCTTGCATTCATTACACAGAATCCAGGACTCTAAAAGGAAATTTTTGATAGCCTGGACACCCACAAATGTGCCAATTTGTCTGCCACTCATCCACAAAGGTGATGAAAATTAATTTAAAAGGGGGAAAGCTGGCAATAGTCACATGAAAGCAGCAGGAGCTCTCATTTACAGTTGACAGGAGAGTAAACTGCCACTCTTCTAGATGGCTGATTGTCCATATTCCTTCAAAATGAACTCTGGCCACACCCAGTGACCTATTCCTACTTGTGTACCCAACAGCAGAGTCCTCTCAACTATGACACTTGTTCTAGCTACAGCCATCACAAATGGATAAAGTGCATAATCACATAATGAGGGAAAACATTACAGAGAATAGAGTAAAATTAAATATGACAATTAAAGATCTATCTGATAAATGTGGGTTGAATGTAGACACCAGGCTTGGAATGATTCTATGTTGCAGGTCCACAAATGGCAAGATGAATCTAGAAGCCAAGGAAGTAGTGGCCTTTGGCAAAGTCAAGGCTAGAGGGAAGCATGAGAAAAGTGTGTGGGTTATCTCTTGATCTTGAGGCTTTTACACAAGGTATGTTCAGTTTGTAAACAACCAGGGAGCCTCACACTCCTTATCTGTATCCTTGCCTATTGATATGCTTTGATAATCAATACATATTAGCACATATTACATTCTAGGGATGAGTAAAAAAAAAAGTGTGAAGTGTCAGGAACCAAGCATGAATTCATATATGCATCCCAAATTTACTTCCGCTGTTTATTAATGCAGAAAGCAGATTTCTGCTTTTCCCTGAGATTTCCCCAGCTTCCAGCTGAAACTGTCAACATCTCTGCAGCCGACCGCATGAATATACAAAGGTTCTTCGAAGCAAAAATAGGTAAGAAATGTCAGATTACTCACACTGCACTTTCTACCTTTCCATTTTACTGACTAAAAAAGAACTTTTGAGAACCCCAAACTGAAGTTTCCTCTTCCCATCTTCCAGGCTCTCAAATCACAATCTTAAAAAGCGTCTTTTCAGAGAAAAGGCGAGACAGGCATGCCAGCAGGTGCCATTTCTAATCCTTGCAGCTACCTTCTGCGTAGAGAGCTGAGGGGTGAACGCTGTGATGAGAATATTCTTCCTACAATTTCATATTCATGGAATTTGTTGTTACTTAACTTTTCACAAATCATTAGACTGAAGTACCTCTCCATTTCCCCCCAAATAGTGTCATTTGACCTGGCATCCAGCTCAATACAGACTCTGCTTTTGAATAGATTTCCTCACAAGTGGCAGTCTCTAATAGGGTCATGTCGAGAGGCAGCCCTACTGCATGCTACCTATTGCACGTTAACGTGATGAGGGTAATTTCAAATGGCATTCAATCAAAAAATCTGAAAGTTTTATTAGTGAGGTTGGGGGATTTTCCTGTTCAGATGAGGCTTGCTACAGCTCAACTCGGCATTTTCAACCAAGATTTCAGAGGGTGAAATGTTTTAAGCTGCACATACTCAATCTTGCACATTTCCATACATACCAAGCAGGCGGTTGCATTCTTAGAATAGTGATTGGGCTCGCCTTGTATTTATCCCAATAAATATCAGACAAATAACTTAATCACCAGAATGGACAATCCCCAAATGCAAGAAATAAATAGCACATTAAACTGTGGAGATTAAACATTTCTTGGTTGAAAACAACATTAACCCTGGATTATTGTTTAAAAATATGCACTCACATTTAGCTACCACATACCTATTTTTCATGATAGTATTGAATATGTTAAAAATGGGTTTCAGTAAGAATTTGAGTTTTGTTTTGTTTGATATCTAAAATAGTTTGAGGCAGATATCAAGCTTATTTGGAAAGGATGTTGAAATAATTCTGCCATGGTGGTATGGTTGAGGTAATGTACCGCGATGGCACATAATTACCTTCCTGAAATACAAAAAAGCTCGACAAACCGTCAAATTATGTTGCAAGAAACAATTGACCATGAATGATAAAGACAAAAAAGCAGGTGAAATAATATTAGGATTAGGTCCATATCTACAAGAATATTTTGCAGATCAGCGTCTTGAGGGTGAGTTATTCTGAACTTAGGAGTAAGAGCAAGATGTTGGACTTAGCATCTTCATATCTTCCCCAGTCACGTGATCCAATCCTTCTCCAAGATGGAGGTCTCACTAGAACTCAGGTCAGGAGCCCACATTTCCAGTGAAATAGCAATTCCATTAGAGGAAGGCGGGTGGGGGTGGGGGATGGCAGCAGTTCCAAGCAACCTTTGGTCCCAGTTTAAGCTACACTGTGTTCCTGATACACTGTAAGTGTGCACGTTTTTATGGGGGTGAAGGTGTGGACACATGCATACAGATGTGTGAATGTTCATGTGAAAGGTGTCTTCCTTCATCAATTTCCACCTTTTTTTCTGAGACAGCATCTCTTACCATTTTGAGCTCATGGATTCATCTAGGTTGGCTTGCCTCTGTATCCCATGGCTCTTACTGTCTCCAGTGATAGAACTATACAGTTATGTTCTGCTATGCTCAGCTTTTTATTTGTGTAGTAAGGATGGGAGTTCAGTTCTCCTTGTTTGCACAGCAAGCACTTTATAAACTGAGCTATATTCAAATCACTCTTCCTCCACTGTGTGTGTGTGTGTGTGTGTGTGTGTGTGTGTGTGTGTGTGTGT
>OU015757.1:35384219-35398666 GCA_907169655.1 Acomys percivali
GAGAGAGAGAGAGAGAGAGAGAGAGAGAGAGAGAGAGAGAGAGATGAGAGATGCTCTGTGTGCTGGAAGCGCATGTACCAGAGTGTATGTGAGGAAGTCAGTTCTCTCCTACTTTTGTGTACATTATTGGGTTGAACTCAGGTCTTCTGGCTTGCAAAGCAGGCATCTTCTCTACTAAGCCACGTAGCCTGCATTTAAAAATCATTCATGTTTATATTTTTATCTACCCTTCATACTTACCTAACTTTGCTCATGCAGTTTTCATTTTACCATCTACTTTCTTTTCTTTGTAAGCCTCTAGTGTTCTTTTATTTTTGCTATACAAATAGTATTTAAATTTTTTTATTCTTCAAAAACCTCATCATGTTTTATTTTAAATGTATCTAATTCTTTTTATGTGCTTTTATGACTACTGGGTAATTTTTTCCACTTTTCTCATTTTTATTTTTTCTTTCTGTTCCTCCCGCAGCATTTCTCTCTACCTCCCCTTCCCTTCTTCTTTACTTCTGTTTCCCCACTGCCTCCTTTTTGTTATCTGTGTGTTATTTCTGTACTTACCCTAAATAGCTTAAGATCCTGTCATATTCTAGATGTTTGACATCTTCAATTCTGTGGCTATTAGTGTACATTAATGAGCTTAGCCAATTTTATGTCTATGGCTATGTCTTGTAGGATTTAGTGTCCTGATATTACAATAGTTTGTTCTTCTCAGTGACCCTCATGACCAAGTTGTCCAGTGTAGTCTGAACACCAAGATAATCCATAGGTACAACCATAGGAGATATCCAAATGAGCAAAGTTTGTAATATTCAAGCCAGGAGGCATGGAAAAATGAGACAGCTCAACCAACCAAAAATCATAATGCCACAACTACAAACTGAAACAGTACAATAGCCAGGTGAATTATTCAAAAGTATACCCATAATAAAATCACCAAAAACCTCAAAGAAAATACAAACGAGGAGTCAATGAAGTGAGAAAATCAGTTCACGGATTGGAGAAAAAAAATGCCAACAATTTAGATGAGAAAGTCATAGCATGGATGAGAAATTCAGCAAGGAAATTGGTATTTGGTAAAAGCATAGTAAACAGAAATGTTGAAAAGCAAAAATCCATTAAATGAAGAAAAAAAACTTGTACAAAACACACATCATAGATTAGACCAAGTGGAAAAAGACAATCAGGTTTGGAGGCCAAGGCTGAGAACATTCTACACTAGAGCACAGTAAAGAAGAAAGTAAACAGGCACAATTACAACAAGTGTATTCCAGTATGTGATATGAAGACCAAACCTGAGACCCCGTGGATGAGAAGGAAGAGCTGAAACAAAAGCTGAAGACACAGTATTCAATGAAATTGCCGGACATGGTCTGCACACCTTTAATAGCAGGTGGAAACAGATGTGTTCAGATTTCTGTGAATTCCAGGCCAACCTGGTCTACATAGCAAATTCCAGGGCAGCAGGGCCAAAACGTGTGGATGCCTCAAAAATTGTTTTCAATGAAATTGTAGCAGAAAATTTCCCACATTTAGGAAAAGTTATATGAGCACAAGAAACATTTAAAGCATTTCAAGGCATGATCATAAAATAACCTCTTCATGACAAATTATAGCCAAGATACTGAAAGCACAAAACAAAGAAAAAAATCAAAATCTATAAGAAAAAATGCCAGCTTACAAAGGTAAATACACCAGGATAACATTAGATTTTTCATCAGAAATCAAAAAAAGATAGAAAATTGTAGAATTATGTTTCAAATCCTGAAAACGAGGGACTACCAACTAACTACCACTGTATCCATAAAATGCTTTTTAAATCTGTTGAAGAAATAAGGACATTTCAGGACAAGTATAAAAGGAGATGGTATTCACAAACTAAAAGAACATTAAACACAGAAAGATAAAGGAATGGTCTCAAGCAACAGGATGAAGGAAGGAACAAATTTCATAAAAGAAATAAATAAATGAAAAATTGACAAAGTATATATTATGTCTAAGAGTACACTAGCAACCCTCTAGTAGATAATAGGAAGATGGAAAAAAGACAAAAATTCCTACAATATAACCATCCAGAAAAGTGATCAGCAAAATTACTGAATTATCAAGCCTTCCTCAATAATAATCTTAGATATAAACAGTTTTATCTTTCCAACTAAAATATGCAGATGACTAGATTAAAAATAAGATCTAGAAATGGTTCAGCAGATAAAAGACACTGGCTGCACAGACCCTATGACCTGAGTTCCATCCAGAGAATTCACATAAAGTTGGAAGAATAGAACAAAGTGCACATAGCTGTCCTTTGACCTTCTTCCATGTGGGCGGAATGGCATGCATCTCCGTTTCTCTGTCTCTGTCTCTCAGTGTCTCTGTCTCTCTGTCTGTCTGTCTGTCTGTCTGTCTGTCTGTCTGTCTCTCTCTCTCTCTCTCTCTCTCTCTCTCTCTCTCTTTGTGTGTGTGTGTCTCTCTCCCCTCCTCTCCTTTCCTCTCCTCTCCTCACGTCTCTCTGTCCCTCTGACACGCACACACACACACACACATCACACATACACACACACACACACACACACACATTAAAAATAAATTAAACCCTAAATTTAGTACTTATGGTCTCTAAGAAATATAGTTCACTGACAATAGATTAAGGGTTAAATCAGGGGACTCAATTTATCAATCAAACCAAATGGAAACTGAAAAACAGCCATCCTAGTACATGATAACAAAAATAGTCATAAAATATAAAGAAGAACACTTCATAATAACAAAAGGAAAAATTATCTAGAAGATGTGACAAGAATAACTATGTATCAGATGTTGGGGTTCCTAATTTTTTATGTATTAATTTTATTTGCTTTACATTCTGATTGAAGCTTTCCCTCCCTTCTCTCCTCCCAGTCCCTTCCTCTCCTTGACCCTCCCCCACCCTCTTCCCTTTATTCTCAGAGAAGGGGAGACCACCTATGGCTATCAATCCCCAAGTTGCAGTAGGACTAGGTGCATCTTCTTCAATTGAGGCTAGACAAAGTTGCCCAGTTAGAAAGGGGTCCAAAGGCAGGCAACAGAATCAGAGACAGTCCTTGGTCCTGCTGTTAGGGGTCCCACATAAAGACCAATCTGCACACCTGTTACTTGCATGTAGGGGCTGTAGGGGCCCCATGCATGCTCTCTGGCTGGTGGTTTAGTCACTGTGAGCCTCTATGGGCCCAGATTAGTTGATTCTGTGGGTTTTCTTGTGGCACCCTTGATTTCTCTGGCTCCTTCAATCCTTCCTCTCCTTCTTCCACAAAGTTTCTCAAGTTCTTCCTAATGTTTGGCTATGGGTCTCTGCATCTGCTGATGACTATCGTGTTAGTGCCTGTCTGCAAGTATAACAGAGTATCATCAATAGTGTCAGGCATGGGCTCTCTCTCATGGCATGGGCCTCAAGGGGGCCGAGTCATTGCTTGGCCATTCCCTCACTTTCTGCTCCCTCTTTATCTCTGCACAACTTATAGGCAGAAAAAGTTGTAGGTCAAAGGTTTTATGGCTAGGCTGTTGTCTCAATCCTTCATTGGAAGTCTTGCCTGCCCACTGATTCCAGTTCTCTCTCTCTCCTCTCTCTCTCTCTCTAAGTCCTCCCCATACTTGAGCCCTCCTGTTCCCTTCCCCACCCTCTCTGTCACTCAGTTCTCTCTCTCCATCCACCTCTGATGTCTATTTTATTTCTCCTTCTCAGTGAGAGTCAAGCTTCCTCCCTTGGCCTCTTCTTGTTACTTATCTTCTTTGGGTACATTATGTACATTATAGCATAGTTATCCTGTACTTTATGACAAATATCCACTTATAAGTACATAACATGTGTGTCTTTCTGGGTCTGGGTTACCTCACTCAGGATGATCTTTTCTAGTTCCATCCATTTGCCCGAACATTGCATGATAGCTTTCTGGTAGCATCCAAAAGCAACATGGCGAGAGATGGAAACAGACATTATTTCTGTGTCTATGCCTGGTTTCTGTCTTTGTTACCAAGTCACCAGAATGTAACCATACATTGGTCTCCATGCCAATGGCCTTATCAAAACCTAATTATCTTCCCAAGGACTGCAACTCTGGTTTGATTCAGTTTTCACATTTTTAAAATCATTAACATACTAATTTGGAAATGAGTTTGGAGTTGATAGTGAGCCATAGAAACCTTATAGGATACCAAAGTCTAAATTATGGAAATTAATCAAGGAAAAACCTCAGCACTTATTCAATATATTCCCTGTATTTATTCTGGTTATCACTATTGTAATTCCTACAGCACTCACAGGCTCCGCTGGTCCCCAGCTCTACAACTAGGCTGCTGGCTACCCACAGTAAATCTACAGCAGGATGATATCTGCAGAGATGCCATCCAAAGGGGTGCAATAGCACAGAATAAAAAGATTTACATATCATCAGAAAAAAAAAACATCTGTACTTTCTGATTGCATTCATTCAAGTCCATGTGGATGTGCACATAGTGCCATGTGCCAAAACTGCAGCAGGTTCTAGACCTGTAAGAGAGGACTGTTTGCTTCTTTGCAAGTACACACTAGGCCAGGGTCAGGGTGGGGATTTTTGATGTGCCTAGTAATCCTCTCAAGTGCTGATGCATAAATGCATAAATGCACACTGAGTCATAATACATTTGAGAGGCTCCGGTAATTGTCTAAGAAGGGAAATAAATAGGCTTGGGAATAAATCTGGTTTTAAAATAATTTAGTTACATAAGCTTTTAATGGATTATATTTTTATAAGTACTAATACTTGTAAAATTTTTGCTTTTAGCAAATTATGCATCATTTGAACACACAAGCTGATGCTTAATAAGAATTAGAATTATATTTTGCTTGTTATATAAGTAAGTATCTTGTTACATGCCTGTTTAATGCTTGCAAAGGCATTACAAACAATCTCTTTAGAATAAGAGTCTAATTACACATTTATCATTAAAATTACAGTGAGCTAATTGCCTTGGAGATATCTTTATCTCTCTTGCAGCTTGCTTAATCCTAATGCATGTTTTCAATAATCATTTGTTATTTAATTAACTAATTAACAAACAATACCTGTCCTATGGAAAATCCTAAATTAAACACTTGAGATGCTTTAATTGAATGCTCAATAACCCAATACAGCCCTTAATATTAGACCTTTAAATATTGCAAAGGCTCTATTGAATCACATATTACTTTGCTCCTGTTATCTTTGGGGCTTAATTGGTAGGGTGAAAGGGCACTTGATAATACACAAGGGATAGCCAACACAGCAAGGTTCTGATGAAATAGAAAATACCCACTAATTGCTGCTGAACAGCAGAGGAGGACAGCCATATACCATCAACAGAGGCAGGCCATTTATTTAGAGTATCAGTGCCTTTGTCCCATACAATTAATAATCATAGTTTGGAAGATAAACAGAAACAGACCCCCACATCAGCAATCTGTGACAAAAAGCAGACACCTGTGATGCTCTGGTCCCCACCCTGCACCGTACTTAGTGTAGCCCTAAGCATAGCTGGTGCATGGTCTTTCTTTCTGTGTCATACAAACATTTCATAATGGATTCAGACACCCCTTTGTGTTGTGTTTTCTCAAGTGCTTTTCTTTTCTTGGGATTGGCCTTTCCCTTTCAGTTTGGAAAGTGCTGCTGAGATTGTTGCCCTAAAATGCGGATTCAATTACTAGCTTCCTTCTGATAGACCCCTCCCTTTAATGAGTATTACTTGATGTTTACAGCTTTCAGTATTATTTTTGGCTTTATGGTGACATCTTAGCATCATTAGCTACCTGTCGCTGTGCCTCTTATTCTACCACGTTATGGTCTTAAGTTGTCATAACCACCACTTTGTATATTATTTGTCACTTTCTCTCAGTGTCCTACAAATTCCTCTATGGCACATCCTTCAAAGAATTGTCTTTTGTTGAAATCTGTACGGAAACCTAAAGCCATCTTTTACTGAGTGTTCTATATTTTCCCTACTTTACAAATATATGATAACTATAATTACATGCCCATCTCTCACCTTAAACTATAGAAATCAGAATTAAATAATTCAAAGCATAAATTTTAGTCTCTAGTAAATATAGCTCAAATTCCTGTCTTACCACACACCAGCATGTGAATATGGACTCAAGTTTTTAATTTCCTGTTTCTTTTGAAAAAGATGGTGGCAGTTTGGCCTAAAGGATAGTGCCATACATCAGTGGCATAGTGTGTATATGTGGGTCTAGGAAATGTGGCTATAAATTAGTTTTCTGAATTACTATATGAATGTGTTGCTTAAAACATGGAAATAAAGACATTGGGGAAATATGGAAATTTCTTACATATTTAAAGTTATACTTTGTAGCAAAGGAAACAGCACATGCCCTGGATGGAGGTCTATGATGAGAAGGAAAAGCAGTACAATAGAGAGATCAGTTCAAAATTATAACTTTCTAATGATCCTATGTAAAATTTAATGTTTCCTTTTATGTATTTAGTGAGTAACAATAACATTTTAGGGAGTGCTATGGTGCTGTAGGGGAGGATTATATGACAACAGATGAAGTCTATAAATCTATGGCTCTGTTAAAGGTCCCACATATATGGCTGATCCTTGTTTTGTGGCATATAGAATGTTTTCATTTGCCAACTATACTGTTCAATGGCCCGTATTTTACGTTATCTCCATGGTGTCAATGAATGACACTTTGAATTACAACTGAAGTTACACATTGCATTATTTGGAGACCAGGAGCCCTTGAGAGAAGTCTGAGCTTCATGGCTTTGTCAGACAAGTACAAGACACGGCATATATTACTTTAGGCTTGTCTTCTTTGTGAACCATTCTGTGTCTTCAAGTTTAAATGCTGCTACATGCAATATTGAGTTCTCTTCCCAGGAAATGAAATACAAATTCTCTTAAGTTTAGGACAATAACTTGTTAAACTGCTCCTTGTTTAAATGAGTCACTTGGAAATGTCAGTTAGGAAGTGATGCACAGGATATGAAAACCTCCTGCCCACGTCAACAGGCTCAGAGCAGACAGAGTTGGAGGAAGACTGTCCAGAAAGGGCTCCTTCTGCGAAGCACCAAGTCCTAATCTGACCCCATCTACTTTAAAAGCTATCACCCTTCAAAGGGAACAAGAAACCATCTCCTTCCTTCCCAATGGTTTAACACACATTTCTAAAACCGAAAGCGCCACGGACAGCCTGAACTTAGTCAAACTATTGTTACACTTTAGAGGTTCCCTGCCATTGCCAATAATCTACCTGTCAGGGATTGTGAAAGACACTACACTTCCAATCAAAGGACTTTTCTTTTTGCTTATGTTTAGAACAGTTTCTCCTAGTTTCAACAGTGTTTTCGTCTAACCACATAAGGTGAGAAATAATAATAGGATATTGCTTAATTGAACGTGTCACTGTGGCAGGAGGCACAGAGCTCCATTTTAACACAGGCTTGCTTGCTGGCCACCCTGATGGGCTGGCTGCCTTCATTATGTTTGTAGTCCACATTTCTTTTGCCTGCTCAGTCCTCTTCACAGCCCCACTCTACCGAGCTGTTGAAATCTTGTGTTTCAAATTACCCGTGAATGCGCCATCCTTCAGCACTGCGGCACTTGAGTTGTTGGTACTGTTTCAAATGCCAGGAGGCTGGGCAGAGTTCTGAAAACTTACAGTGGAAGCCATTTTTTAAAAATAATTTAACATAAGGATCACAGCCTTTTCACCAAGGTAGTAATTAAGTCATCACGGTTACTGGACTTGGGTTGTTTATTTATCACCTATACCTTCTAAACCACTTTTCTGTACAACCAAACTGAGAACTCACAAAGTGAAAACTAACACCAGAAAAAAGAAACAAAAGGTCATTAAATGAAATTCATAGTCTATTAACATTATCCCTGAAGAAATGATGAGGCAGGGAGTTTAGGCAGTCACCCATGTAATTATCATTGCCAAGAGGTTTGTCCAAACATTTCTTTTCCTACTCAACTGGGGAAAATATACTAACTTGTATTTTAGGAGCATCTAATTTTTCAGGTCAGCTCAGGTGGTAAAAATCTTTCTTTGCCTATATTTTTAGATCTTTCATTTGTTTTAAGAGCAATATTTATATGTACCACATTTCTGCCATATTACATCTTCCATCTCCCAATTCTCAATCTCTGCACTTTTGTATGGATGCCGCTATAGGAGCATTTTGATCTTCCATCCCAAGGCTGTAGCTTCTATATTGAAGTGAAGCTCTATGCTTCCAGGAAGCGGGTGACACAGGAAATGAGGTGAGGCAGGCCTGAAACTTGGTTCTCATGAGTGAGGGACGTGCAGACACCGGTCTAACTCTGGCCCGATTTTCACAAGCAATCTCCTTACATTAAAGGGGTTTAGGTGTACATTAAGATGGTTTTAAGTCTACATAGATGTTTTAAATTGATAATGATGAGATATGTTAGATATTGATTTACATTCAGAATTTTAAAAGCACCACAATAGGAAAGATGGTTTCTTCAAGGCTGCCTAATAGAACTATCCAAAACACTATGAATGTTACCTTTATATAATTCCTGATTCTTTTGTGGCTCTTCCTCCTGTAGGTAGTTTATTGTATATATATGTAATAATATAAATATATATGTAAAAAATTAAAGACAAAAATACCCACCGCTACCACCACCAACAACAACAAAACAAGATTTGAAATTTCCAACTTTGCTTAGATGGTTCAAGAAGCCAAGCATGCATGGTATCTGTGGTCCCAGCACTTAAGAGATAATGGCAGGGTAAAGAAGTGACTTCAGATGTACGAGTTAGTTCTTTTCAAAATTGGATGAGTACAGGAGTCATGTGAGGGTCCAGAAAGGATTCTGAAAGTCTGGTGTAGAACCTGACACTTTACATTTCTAACACATTCCCTGTTGATATTTTGCTGCTAATCCCTAGACCATACTTGGCTTAGCAAAAGCATGGCTTATCTTTTTGAATGAAGAGAAACCTTTTGAGGTGACTACAAGAAGGTTTGTGTGGAAATACCATGCTTTGGCCCTGAGAGCATGCAAAATCTTCAAATGATGGAGCCAAACAAGGTGTGGGCCGGTTGTGCTGGGAACCAAGCCAGCCTACGTGTCCAACAGGCATTTTGCTCTTTGCCAGCAAGTTCCTTGGCAGAAGTGAGAAATGCACATGTTCGGCCAAAATTTCACATGTTTTCCTCTGTATTTTTGTCCCAGTGAATTCTGTACAAGCATCATTTAATTTTCTCATTGATAACTTGGTGTTTTTAAATTGGTTGTTGTATAAAGAAATGATAAGAGACTCCGGCCAGGGAGGCAAGGAGGCTAACTGCAGATCTGAACCTCTCCTTCAGCTCCCCCAAAACCAGTCCCCCAATATTATCTCCAGTTCTGGAGCAGACTGCTTCTTCTGGCCTCCCTTTCTGCCCCGCCCTCATTCTCAGGGGATTATTCAGATCTTCTCCTTCAAGTTTTCTCCCCAGACTCATTGCTTTATTTCAGACCTCAACCCCAGAAGGCACTCCCTGGGAATCCATTGGCCACTTGGACCAGGAAAACAAGTATCCTAATTGAAAATCTTCACTTAGCCCTCCTCTTCTCCAAATCCAATACCTCCGTCTCACCCTTAGCTCTCCAGAAGACCACCTGCTACATCTTCTCCATCATCGCCTTGTTTCAAGGACATATAAAAAAAAATCATCTACTATGGTCAAGTAGGCTTCATCCCAGAAATGCAGGGATGGTTCTGTACATAGGCAAATAAAAAAAGTGTGATCCACCATAAAAAACAAACTGAAAGACAAAACCCACAAGATCACTTCATTAGATGCAAATAGGGCCTTTGACAAAATCTAACACCTCTTCATGATAAAAGTCCAGGAGAGATTAGGGTTACAAGAGACATACCTAAACATAATAAAGACAGTTTACAGTAAATCCCTTAGCCAACATCCACTTGAATGGAGAAAAAATCAGAGTCATTCCGCTAAAGTCAGGAACAAGGCAAGAATGTTCACTCTCTGAAGTACTTAAAATCTTAACTATAGCAATAAGGCAACTGAGGAGATCAAATTGATACAAACTGGAAAGGAAGAAATCAAAGAGTTGGTTTTTTGTAGATGCTATGATAGTATGCATAAGTGAGCCTAAAATTTCCACCTGGAAACTTGTACAACTGACAAAGACTTTTCGCAAAGTAGCTTGGTACAAAATTAACACACACATACACACACACACACACACACACACACACACACACAATAGTAGCCTTTCTATATACAAATGGCAAATTCTTTTTGTCTAAGAAAGAAATCAGGGAAACAACACCTTTCTCAGTAGCGTCAAATAATATAAAATTTCTTGTGGGTAACTCTAAGCTAGCAAGTGAAGGACTTGAATGACAAAAAGTTTTTGAAGATACAAATTAGAGAAGAACTCAGAAGATGGAAAGATCTCCCATACTCATGGATCCAACGGATTAACATAGTAAAAATGTCCATCCTACCAAAAGCAATCTATACATTCAACATAATTCCCATCGAATTTCTAGCACAATTTATCACAGATCTTGAAAGGACAATGGAAAGACAAAAAAAAAATCCAGGAGAGCTAAAATAACCCTGAGTAATAAAAAGACTGCAGGATGTATTACTGTTGCTAATTTAAAGTTGTGATACAGAGCTATAGTTAAAAACAAAATAAAATGAAATGAAACAAACAAACAAAATTCAGCTTGGCATTGGTGTAAAAACAGACTCATTGATCAATGAAATCAAAACAAAAAGCCAGACATAAACCTGCACACTTATGAACACCTGATTTTTTTTATAAAGAAGCCAAAAACACACACTCAGAGAGAATGGTAGCCTACTCAGAGATTCAAATGAATGTCAGCATTAAGAGAATACAAATTGATTCATACTTATCACCTTGCACAAAACTCAACTCCAAATGGATCAAAATGTGGAATAACCTGGATCCAATTGACAAGGAAATGCTTTTCTGAACAAAACACTATTATCACAGGGACTACAATCTACAATTAAGAAATGAGACCTTATGAAACTGAAAATCTTGTGAACAACAAAGAACAACATAATTCAGTAAGGCTGCAGGCTACAGAATGGGAAAAGATTTGTACCAACTACACATATGATAGGATAATATCCAAAACATAAAAAGAATCCAAAAAGTAGATCTCAAGAAAACAAATAACATAATTTAAATATGGATTACAGATCTAAACAGAGAATTCTCAAAAGGGGAAACTCAAATAGCTGAAAAACACTTTTAAAGTATTCAGCATCTTTAGTCCTCAGAGAAATGCAAATCAAAACTACTTTGAGAATCCATCTTACACCTGTCAGAATGGCTAAGATCAGTAAAACAAGTGACAGCTCATGCTGGTGAGGATGTGGAGTAAAGACACCATTCATTCATTGTTGGTGGGAGTGCAAACATGTACATCCACTATGGAAATCAGTGTGGTAGTTACTCGGGAAAATGAGAATCCATTTACCTCAAGATCCAGCTATACCAGTCTTGGACATATACTCAAAGGACACATCACTCTACCAAAGAGACACTTGTTCATCCATGTTCACTGCTGCTCTGTTCATAGTAGCCAGAAATTAGAAACAACATTCATGTCCCTCAACAGAAGAATGAATAACGAAGCATGTGTACATTTACACAACGGAATATCACTCAGGTATTAAAATAAATGACATCAAGAAATTTACAAGTAAATAGATGGAAAAGAATCCTGAGTGTGGTATCCCAGACCCAGAAAAATAAGCATGGTATGTATTCACTTGTATGTGGATATTATTTGTTAAGCAATGTTAACCAAGCTACCTCCCAAATAAGTACAAACGTTAGTTTTACAGAGTAAAAGAGTCATGAGGACAGATAAAGCTGGTTTTAAAAAATGTAAATAGAATAGTCACAGACAGATTGAAGGGGCTCTCTACAAACTGACAGCAAAGGCAACCAAAACAGAGGCACACACACACCAAGCCAGCCACTAACCTTTTGACATACAATGGTGTCCTGCTTGCAGGATATGCTGAGCAATGGAGAAATAAAGCTGTGAGAGCAACCAACCCATATATAACATAAGGCCCACTGTTAGGGTGACCAAGATTCTGAGACTAAATAGCCCAGAGACCTAGGGTAAAACTAAATATTACTGTTTTCACACATACACAGACAAGTGACAATAAAGTGACTTCTAATGACATTCTGCTATACCCAAAGATTGGTGTCTTGCTCAGTCATCATCAGAGAAGCTTCCTCCTGCAGCCAATGGCATCAAACACAAAGATTCATAGCCAGACATTTTTCAGAGAGTGAGACCTTAGCACACATCCCTAAACAGAATGTCTCCATCATATTTCTCTCCTTAGAGTTTCAGGAACTCCATTGAAAAGGAGGCAGAAAAATTATAAGAGCCAAGAACACACGGCCCACTAAGTCAACATGATAAAAGCTTATATGTACTCACAGAGACTGAGGCAACATCCACAGTGCCTGAACAGGACTACATCAGGTCCTTTGAGTATATGTTATGATTTCCAATCTAGTGTCTTTATGGGATTCCTGAGAGTGTGAACAATTGACTTTCTGTTTCTTGTGTCTTGTCTTGGGCTCCTTTTCTTCTGTTCATTTGTTTTGTTCAATTCTTATATATTGGTATTTATTCTACATTTATTATATTATATTATGTTATATTATATTATATTATAATCCCTTAGAAGCCTATTTGTTTTATAATGGAGACAGAAATGGAGTGAATCTAGATGAGAAGGGAGATAGGTAGGAACTAGGGAGAGTAAAGGGAAAAATGATCAGGATATATTGTATGAGAAGAAAACTATTTTTAATAAAAGGGAAAATAAATTATATTGGTTAATAATACATTTTAATATGAGGCACCAGAGTATGTGTGAAAGTCAGACCCCACTCTCCACTCAACTGTGGAGAGTGTTCTGACCATTGGCTAGATCTGGGTAGGAGTTTGAAGTTTACGGCCTGTATTGTCCTTGGCTGGTGCCATAGTTTGAGCAGGACCCCTGGGCCCGGATCTGCCTATCATAATGTTCTTCTTGTAAGTTTCTAGGATCCTCTGGATCCTTCAACTTTGCCATTCTCCCATGCTTCTCTCATCTAGAGTCCCAATAGGATGTCCTCCCCTCTGTCCCAGTTTCCTGGTTAGTGAAGACTTTCATGGGACGTGCCCCTTGGGCTAGTATGCAGATATAAGTGAGTATATACCATTTGACTCTTTCTGCTTCTGGGTTAACTCACTCATTATGATCATTTCTAGCTCAATCCATTTGTCCACAAATTTCGGGAATTCCTTGTTTTTAATAGCTGAGTAGTATTCCATAGTGTATATGTACCACAGTTTCTTTATCCATTCTTCTACTGAGGGACACTTAGGCTGTTTCCATGATCTGGCTATTATGAATAAGGCTGCTATGAACATGGTTGAGCAAATGTTCTTGTTGTGTGCTGGAGCATCTTCTGGGTATATTCCAAGGAGTGGAATAGCTGAGTCTTGCAGAAGCCCTATTCCAAGTTTTCTGAGATAGCACCAGATAGATTTCCAAAGTGGCTGTACTAGTTTGCATTCCCACCAGCAATGAAGGACTGTTCCTCTCTTTCCACATCCTTGCCAGCATGTGGTCATATTTGACCAAGTCCCCCTTAATGGGGAGACCTGGTGGCACTCAGAGCAAGAATAGCAGGCTACCAAGAAGAGACTTGATACCCTATGAGCATATACAAAGGAAGGAAGTCCCCCTCAGTCACAGTCATAGTGGAGGGGAGTAAGGGGAAAATGGGAGGGAGGGAGGAATGGAAGGATACAAGGGATGGGATAACCATTAAGACGTATTATGAATAAATTAATAAAATAAAAAAACAAAGTAAATAGAACTGTTAATGTTAGAGAAAGATTATTCACTTCTGTAAAGTATGTGGACAAATGGAGAAATAAATATAATGAAGAAAATTTAAATTAAAAAAACAATACATTTTAAAAGGAAAATTACAGCTATGAATAAAAGAAATCTTCTATGATTATGGTGGTTTGCGTGAGATGTCACCAATAATTTTAAGCATTTTGCCTTGGTACCCAGCTTGTGGCAGTGTTTTGGGGGAAGTTTGGGAAGTGTGGCCTTGCTGAAGGAAGTATGTCACTGGAATCCACCTTGGAGAGCTTAAGGTGTTGCATCACTGGAGTCTACCTTGGAGACTTGTTGCACTATTCTTAGTTTTTCCTGTTTGTTTGTGGTTCTAGACGTGAACCCTCACCATGCCTTTATTCTGCCATCACGGACTCTAACCTTCTGAAACTATAAGCCCAAATAAACTCTTTCTTTTATTGAGAGAGAGAGAGAGAGAGAGAGAGAGAGAGAGAGAGAGAGAGAGAG
>OU015757.1:35407444-35431457 GCA_907169655.1 Acomys percivali
CCATACACACATACATATACAAATAACCCATTGGCATACATATGCACAACCTTCCCATACACACCACATATCACATAAACACACACCATGCACGCGACACACACATACCCTCACACACAAGGTATAGTGACCAAGTGGCAATATAATTGGTTATCTACACTAGAGAGTTGTAGAGTGGGAGGGATAGAATCAATAAATACAATGACAATAGTTGCAAACTGGAACTGTCTTCAGTAAGCTATCCTGGGCCTGATCAATTAATGTAGTGTTAGTAACATTATTCCAATCTTTACTATGAGGCATTAAGCAAAGCTAATCTATCATAAAAATATATTAAAAGAGATGAGAAAAGTCAACATATTAGCCCTGCAAAGTGTTTGTGTGAATAAGCCTAAATTATGGGATTCAATTCCTGACTTACATAAAGTCAGAGATAGAGGTAGGATCTGTGTATTAGGATTTAGCAACTTACTCTTTAAGTCAAACAGATCTAATGATTACCCTCAGCTCAGACAGAGGTGCACAGAAGATTTCAACTATGTGGCATCAAAAATTCAATAGTAATTTATGTATAATACTTTCAGTAAGCCATTTTGTTTATTATAAGTCCCACAAACAAATAAGACTATTGCTATTACATTGTGATTATATTAAAATCTTCCTGTGTTCTATCAGTCATATCTACAAGCATTAACCTTGAGGAGGAAGTCATATAATTAACCATGTAGGATGCCAGCTGTTTGTATGAAATAAATTTAATGTACCATTTCCATCAATTATGAATAATGAAAGATTTGAAGAAGGCGAACAGCATTGGAGAATAAAATTATCACATATTCAACCCATGACTTAAGAAATCACTTTAAAATACACAGATAATTTAAAGAGTAATGCATTATACATTCTGACTGTGAGATTTAAATATCCATCATATGTAGATTATCTACATGTTATTTATTTCTGCCCCATTTACATCACTGCCTCTCAGCACTTCTAGATTAGCTCCCTTTTTGCATGTTTTTGGTTACTGCATATCATGATGCAAGTGCTTAAACGAGTACACGAATTGTCATCTAGTTTAGGCCTTGAAATGTGTAGGAGATACCATTATGGATTGCTGAAGTCCCTAGAACTAGAAGATTCCAACCCAATACATATACAATGCATATGCTTTGAATATACTTTAATATCTAAATAGAGCCTGTCAGACTAGGCATGACCTATGCTCACTTGGACTGATGCCTCCAGGCTTATCAAGAGTCATCAAGAAGTTGATATGGTACAACAGAAGACTACTAACAACATCTCAAGCAAGCCTTATCCTGCATCTGAAAACACTGAGCTTTTAAGACACAGAAGCAAGAGTCATTTTTAAATTGTTAAAAAATTAGTGATGAAAGAGTAAATTTAACTATAAAAAAGGAGAAAATAAGATTGCAGAGAGAGAAATTTAGAAATGTCCATGACACCGAGGAACTCAACACCATCAACCGTGGTGGTGTTTAGTGGGCAGTTATAGAATTCTATTCTACAGCAACAAAAGAAGCATTGTTTTTGAGTGACTATAGATTCTGCATCTCCACAGGACACACCACAGGCTGCAAAATAATTATACAAGAGCTGAAACCATTCAAAATCATATTCTATGGTCATAAAAAACAAAGCAGAAACAAATAACAAAAATACACCACAAAAATCTTCAGACACCTAACAAACAACACACTTTTTAAATAACTTTCAGATTGAAAATGAAGTCACAAAGGCTATTTGAAAAATACATTGAACCCATAGAAAATTACAACATATTTCAAAATTAGTAATACACCACTACAATGCTAAAAAAGAAACAAATAGAAATAAGTACATATATTGGAAAACAGGAAAATTTTCTGATCACAATCTAGTCTCCTCTAATATCTTAAACAGAAAAAAGTAAAACAGTCATGATAAGCAAAGAAAATAAAATAATAAGATAATATTAGAACCAATGCAATAAGGAAGACAGACAATTAGAAAATACATGAAACAAAGAGCTGGTTCATAAAAAATGCTAGTCAGGATTGATCAAGAAAAGGGAGACAGAAATTAGAGAGTAGTTCTGGCAGAAAGAAAATTATATCTGAGACCAATAAAAAACAATAGAGTCCAAATTAACAGTGTTTTTAAAATTCATAATAATAGTCTTATAAAGGATAAAATGTAAGTAAAATTTAATGCCGTAACAATAAAGATATCAAAGTCAGGGGGAGATTATCCGGCTGTATTGTTTTAAAAACATGGTCTCAGATCCTTCAGGCTCCTACATCAGTATATGTAGTACTCGCCTCTTGACCTTAAGTCCCAGAAGCCAGATCATCAAAACCCATGGAGCTCAGAATTTCTCTCTTGTTCTATGAGTCCCAAGGCACTGCATAAAATAAACAGACTGCTTTCCAGCCATCATTCTTGAGAGGCCATATTAAGATCATGAATCTACTCTCAGGCCATCGCAACCCAGACTCTATGCAAGAACGGGAAGAAGCCATCTGTTTGGGTTACCTTCAGCTATTCTTGTCATGACAACTGAAGACCAAAACACCAGGAAGCAGAGATAAGCCACCTACATCTCGCCGTTTCAAAATTTCTAACTCACTGAGTTCCTAAACAAAACAAGCTGTCTATCAGCTAACCCCACTAGATTTTAGGGCAGTTTTTTTTTTTATTATTTTATTTCTGTACACCTACATTTATATTATTACACATATATTCAAAGGATTACCTATGGCAAGAAGAACCGTGACACAATCAGGAATTATATAAATGTTACATTCTTAGTGTTTTGGCCATTTGTATTTGACAGCCTTGAAGAAGACATCTTTTCCTATCTTGGTGCATCTAAATTTCTGAATACAAATCAGTCTCCTTCATATATTGTCATTATCAACTTAGAATACCTATCTCGACCTAAAAACATCTCAACCCCTAAACAATTAAGCTTCATTGTAAAACTAAGCTACCTGGTCTTCAACTCCCTCAGAGACTTGAGAAGGAGTAAACTTGATTATCTGAGTATGCGGGGAGTGCAGGTTAGTAGCTTTCCAAATGAAAAGATGATAGAGACAGTTTTCTACCTGAATAGTCACCCAAAACTCTCTACAACGTTGGAGCATCATCTTCAGCCTTCTGGTCCAATATATCTTGACAGACATATTTGTGAGGCAGGAACTATTGAGGACTTTCTTACCCTGTCTTGGCAGAGTTTGGCTGTCGACTCTGCCCTGCATCCAAACTTGTTTAGGACAGTTTATTATACCATGTAGATAACCAGAACACAGCATCAGTGTCACCTAATGCCCTCAGGCTGTGCAACATCATTTGTGTTGCAATGGGACAGATCAAGGACATCTCTTAGATAATCTCAAAACTCCTGGAATGCACACTTAAATTGCAGATATAAACAGTTCTTATCAGACTTTTTACAAATTTTATTTTCTACTCAGGCTTCTGTTTTCAAGATAACCTTTCTAGATGCTTCTCGAAGAAATCTGTGATCTTTCAGAGACGTCTCATGATTGCCACTTTCCATTTCTGGCACTGCTGCCATTATCACTACCCTCCACACCACAGGCAATGCCAGTGAGCACAGGTCCTACGGTGCCATTGCCCAGTGGCCAATTCACTGTTGTCTGGTGCTTATGGTCACATAAGATCCTGAGATAAGTATTAGAAAATTTCTTCCTCCACTACTAAAAAAAGAAAGAAAGAAAGAAAGAAAGAAAGAAAGAAAGAAAGAAAGAAAATTTCCATAGGCTGGAAGCTCTGATGTTTCACTGTTGTGGACAGCAGGTCACCGAGAAGAGACTTGATACCCTATGAGCATATACAGGGGGAGGTAATCCCTCTCAGGAACAGTCATAGGGGAGGGGAATAAGGGGAAAATGGGAGGGAGGGAAGAATGGGAGGATACAAGGGATGGGATAACCATAGAGATGTAACAAGAATAAATTAATAAAATAAATAAAATAATTTTTAAAAAAAAGAAAAGAAAATTTCTTCCAAATTTCACTTTAGCAAAAAAGGAAAGCTTGGCTTATTGAAGCTCAGTTCTATCTCTGCCTCTGTTTGATTTTGTGACCTCAAAGAAAATCACTTCAAATTTAAGTCAGTGTTACAGAATTGATAATTTTGTAACTAACAGATACAAACCTGCCCAATCCATCAGTCAGTATAAAACACAACTAGTGGAGGTCACAACTCCCATGTGGGGTCAGATAACTAAATGTTGTATGACTGTAGTAAGTATAAGAAGTCTCTAAATGTGCAACAGTCAAAACTCAATTCAAAATCATGTATGTGATAAATCCGGACTCTTGATGATATTGCTCAGCCATGTAGATCATAGAAGTCACCATAGCCTTGGTTTTGAATATACGAAAGACACTCTGCTCCATTCATGGCATTATACCATGCAACTCCAACATGCTAGCTAAGATTTGAAACTAGCAATGTGGTGATTTTCAGAAGCTGTATGATACATAAAAATGGTTATGTTCTGGAAACACAGTAGTTCCAATATGGAAAATCAAGACTTCTAAAATTTCCTTAGCATACATGTATCATATTAGTATGCCTTTGAATTACATTGTGTTAGAATGCTTGATTTCTAAGATTACTTTTGAATCTTTGACTTGAGTTTCATAAAATTTATTACATAAATTTTGGCATGGAATTACAAAAGAATTTCTAGTAATTTTTGAAATGACCCTACATATAATTTTGTTATTTTGTACCATGTATTTCTGTAAAGCATGATTCTCAGCATTAATGATTATAAAATCAGAACATCAATTAAATCTGAAAATGTTGAGGATTTAATTCTTTGTGTAAAGATAAATAAGCACAGAGTCCCATTAGCCTATAAATTTCTGTTTCTTTTTAACAACTGGTAAAATTTTATGTATAGCAAATACTTTAAAATTCTTTTTATGCTTATTAGCACTTGATATCTGGTTCATTTACCCATTTTGTGTGCTGATATATCTGAGGTCCTGTAAAATGTTTCACATGACAAGAAGTCCTAAGTGGGAAGATTTTTAAGAAGCCATGATGGAAGCCAGAAAATAAAACAATTGCGTGAGCCCATCATTACAGCACTTAGGATTTTAAACTTCAGTAGAAACAAGTTTACCTTTCCAGGGAATGTGGGTTACAGTGTAAACATAAAACACTAGGAGTGTAGCTTAGTACTTAAACCAAGGGGCATTTTTTCTCTCCTTCTAACCCTCTCCTCTACCGCCTTTGCCCCCCCCATACATATGAATATATAAGAAAGCTGTAATTTCCATTAAAAGACTCACACAGATTCATAGCAAAAGCTAGTTGATTGCAGAGTGGAAGTACAAACAGACAACCCATGAAACAAAGCTCATGCCATATTTGTGTCTAGTTTCTAGATCAGTGTCATCAAAGAGAAAAGGAGTGATACTGATTAATATATCTGCCTGATAGAAATGTGGTGCAATCTGCAAGAACACCTTTCACTCCTACATTGAATCATCTCACTCAGTCATCTACTAGGCGCTGAGCAGGAGGCTTAGGTTTGGGAACGTTGCATGAAAATAAGAATGGTTAGTTGACTAAATTACATTGTTCTAAAATATTCAGCACAGTGCAATGGGACATTGAGGAATCTTCTTGCCTTGGTTTTACCTAAAGTATGAAAACAGGGGAAGATGCCAGCAGGAGCTGTGAGAGTGTGAGAGACTTGCACAAGTAGCGATGGGGCCTATTAGATTCTTCTTTAACCTCTCACCCATGATAATAAACGTTGCCAGAATCATACAGAGAGTTTGATTGGTATGATGATGGGTGAACTTGATGAGTGAACATTAAATTAAAGACTGGCTTCACTTATAGACACTAATAGAATCAGAAGAACATAAAACTCGTCATGGACAGGATAAATCAAGGGCAGACCACAGCAGTGCTGGATTTTCTTAGATTCAGTACAAATGGGCTGTATAAAGGGCACCTTGGGAGGTGCAAAACCAAACATTTCTCAGTTTGATTTTGTTGAGGTTTTTGTGGTTTTGTTTATTTATTTGGTTTTTTGTTTGTTTGGTTGGTTGGTTGGTTTTGGATTTTGAGACAGGCCTTCTCTGTGTAGCTCTGGCTGCTCTGAAATTATCTCTGTAGATCAGGATAGCCTCAAATTCAGATACATGCCTTCTTGGGTGTTACAATTAAAGACATGTGCTACCATGCTCAGCACCAAAAATTTCTAAATTGTGTGTGGAAGGACAAGGAAACCTGACAGCATAAAGATAGAACAAGGAAACATTAATCACATGTCCTAGGAACTCATACTGTGTTTCCCAAGGTACTCATGAAACACCCATGGGGGGAAATGCCATTGCTGTCTTAGAATACACTTCATATTGGCATTACAGAATACTCCAGAGTGGGTATTTATTCAGAGGCTTGTTCAATTTGGTATGCTGGTGACTGGAAAGTGTAAACACATGGCACAGCATCCTAATGAGAGCCTCCTGTCTGTACTGAAAATGACTAAGAAAAAGAAAATGACTGTCATTAGTGGGATAAACTCACTTCCCAGAAGCTCACTCTCTAAAGAACTTATGTAGTCTATGAGATTTGACCTATTCTCTGGAGACAACATATATCCACTAATAAAGGTGGTGGTACCCTATGACCTAATTAACTTCCACTAGCCCTACCTTAGGGATCCTGTCACTTCAGTACCATCATTCATGGACCTAAATTTTCATAACCTAGACTTTTCTGGGACAAACCATATCTGAATGAGACCAGAGTATGCACAATATTGCACAGCCCCAGGTTTGTAGCCATGCTCCCCTATACCATCTGTACTCAAATCCCTCTCCCCTAAGAGCTATTTTCCATGTCCTCTTACTAGTTTCTGACCAATATAGGTGCTCTACTTTAAACACACACATATATAAATATTCAAATCTAGTGTCCACATGAGAGGAAACATTCAGTATTTGTCTTTTTTAAACTGAGTGACCTCACTCAGAATGATTATTTCCTGTTTCATTTACCTGAAATTTTTGTAATTTCATTTTCTTAACAGCTAAAAATATTCCAATGTGGAAATATACCATATTTTATTGTCTATTCATAAACTGATAGACATCTAGGCTGTTTCCCTTTCCTAGAATAGAGAAGAAATAAAGTATATGTAATTTATGCTATAAAGTTCTTTGGATATATGCCTAAGAGTTAATAGAGCTTGATCATGTATTTTACCTATTTCTAGTTTTTTGAGGAGTTTCCACACTGTTTCTATAGTGGTTATGGCAGTTTATAGCCTCAACAATAAGTAAGACACCAGCAATTGTTGTCATTTGGTTCACTTTTATTTAATCTTACCCATTCTGACTAGAGTAAAATGAAACTTAAAAGTAGTTTTGATTTGTGCTTCCCTATAATTTTTAAATATAAATTTTAAAATATGTTTTAAAAATAACCTTTAACCGATTTGGCCTTCTTCTTTTCACAAATCTATTCAGTTAAGCTGGATTGTGTCCTAGTTAGGGCTATTATTGCTGTGATGCACCATCAAGACCAAAAGCAACTTGGAGAGGAGATGAAAGGGTTTATCAAGCTTACAAAGCCTGAGTCATAGTCTACTGAAGGAAGCCAAGGCAAGAACTCAAGCCAGGAAGGTACTTGGAGGCAGGAGCTCTTGCAGAGGCCGTGGAGAGGTGCTGCTTATGGGATTGCTCTACCTGGTTTGCTCAGCCTGCTTTCTTATAGAACTGAGGACCATCAGCCCAGAGTGGTACCACTCACTATGAACTAGGCCTTCCCACATCAATCACTGCACATTATTGACTAATAAAGAAAATGCTTTACTAATAATGTGCCTGCAGTTGATCTTATGGAAGCATTTTCTCAGATGACTACAGCTTATGTTAAGTTGACATAAAACTAGGTAGCACCAGTTATTTGTTACCTTGATGTTTAGGTTTTGATGTTGTTATTCTTTTAATATACTGTACATTTAGATGCAGCTTTCCCATATTGTAGGCTGCCTCTTCCCTCAAATGATGCTGTGCTCTTCTGTACAGACGCCTTTTCATTTTCTATGAAGTCCCAATTCATTAATTATGAGGAGTAAAGGTGGGGAGGCATGGGAGTAGATGTCTAAATAACGCCAATGTGTAAAAGGGGAAGACCCAAGGGTTTACAGAATTCCCAAGCCAGTATCTGTTTCTTGGACTTTTGTCTTTAAATGTCTCCCATCCAGAATGTGAAAAAGTGTTCCTTTTCTTTTCTCAACAGCTTGGTTTTCTATCTTTCCAATCATTCAACTTATTTTTCAGATCAGAGAACTAACTCAATAAGTCCTAGACAACTCTCAGTGCCCTCCTTTCAGATTTTGTGTAAGGTGAGGGATGTCGGTCTAGTTTCTTTACTTTGCATGCAACAATGCAATCTGACAAACACCGTTTGTTGTAAATATTTTCTTTTCTCCAATGAGTATTGTTGACATTTTTGTCAAAACTCAGATGACTGTAGATGTTTAGATTTACATCTAGATCCTCAATTCTATTCTGTTGATCTACATTTTTTTCAGTGCCTGTACCATGCTGGTTTTATTACTATGAGTCTGTGATATAATTTGAAATCAGATCTAGAGATACCTTCCACAATATTCTTTTTTTTTTTTAATGATTGCTTTGGCTATACTTTTGTGCTTTCATACAAATTTTAAGATTGGTTTCCTATGTCTGTGAGGAATGGTTCTTGAAATTTTATTGAGGTAGCATTAAATTGAATTTGTAAATTGATTTTTGTAGAATGACCATTTTCATAGTATCGATCATCTAATCAATGAGCATGAAGGGTGTCTATAGCTTCTGCTTGTCCTTTCAATATGCTTGTTGCAGATACATAAGTGTGCTAATTTTGTATATTGATACCATGCTGAATATATTTATGAACTGTAGCCATTTTCTAATGGAGTTTTCATTTATATATAAAATCATATCATTTGAAAGTAAAGATAATTTGACTCTCTCCTTTCCTATAGGCATCCCTTTCATCTCCTCCACTTATCTTATTACTTTATATGAGACATCAAGCACTATATTAAACAAGAATGAAGATAGTGACTATCCTTGTCTTTTTCTTCATTTTAGTAGAATGCTTTGAATTTTTCAGTATTTGGCATGCTTAGGCTATAGGTTTGCTGTATACTACGTTCACAATGTTAAGATATGCCTGCTCCATGTCCATGGGCTCTCCAAGACTTTTATTATAAAGGCATTTTGATTTTTCATAGGGTTTTCTTCTTCATCTAATCAAATGATTGTTTTATGGTTTCTGTCTTTAAATCTATTTATATTTTGGACTAAATTACAGATGTTGAATCATCCTTATATTTCTGAAGTGAAGCCGATCTAATCATGATGCACAATCTTTTTGATGTGTTCTTGAGTTAGGTTTGAAAGTATTTTATTGATAATTTTTGCATCCATTTTCTACAGAGAGATGGGCCTATAGTTGTTGTTGTTATTGCTATTATTATTTTCTTGGTCTGGTTCTCGTATCAGGATAATACAAGCTTTCTAAAAAGAATTTGGAATTGTTCGTCCCTTTTCTACTATAAAGAATAGTTTGGAGGCTGGAGAGATGGCTCAGTGGTTAAGAGCACTGCCTGCTCTTCCAAAGGTCCTGAGTTCAATTCCCAGCAACCATATGGTGGTTCACAAATACCTGTAATGTGATCTGATGTTCTCTTCTGGCCTACCAGCAGAACATTGTATAAATAAATAAATAAATAAATAAATAAATAAATAAATAAATAAATCTTTTAAAAAAAGAATAGTTTGAGGAGTATTGGTATTTTTTTTCTTTGAAGGTCTGGTTGAATTCTCCATCTAATCCATTTGGCCCCAGGTAGATTTTAGCTGAAAGACTTTAATTACTGTTTTTATCTCATTAGTTTTAATTGGTATGTTTACATTAATTACTTCACCTTATATTTAATGTTGATGAGTAATATATATCAAGAATTGCATGTGTTTTTGTTTAGATTTCCATTTTAGTGGAATATAGACTTTTATGTCCTTATGATCCTGTAAAGTTCTTCAGTGTCTATCATAATGTATCTCAATGCAAACAATCAATAGAAATGAAGAATTAGTTCTTTAAAAAGATCTTTGTCAATATTTTTAATAAACAATCATCAATATTTGTATTTATAGTGAATGTTACATGAAAGTGAGGAAGGAAATTAGAAGGACATAAAGGCTCTCTCTTGTGCTCAAGTTGTTGTTCTTCTGTTTCTGAAATCATTCTATAGTTACATCCTGGTATCACAATATAAGTAGAATGTGTTGACATGTGGTGTTATTGCTCTGGTGGCTTTTGTGACTTGAACTCATACATCCTTCACAGATGAACTGGTCCATGTTAAGCATTATCAAAAGACATCATAAAGAGATTTGTTTAAACTGGATAAATATTATGCCAGAGTTTGGAACAAAAACAGTATTGCTTTTGAATAATACTGAAAAATCAGGATCCATGCAAGTGAGTTTTGATTTTTGTACTCATTTTGTATAAATTCTGTGGTGTTTTCTTAAAATAAAGTAATTCTCCCTGAGTAGCAAGAATCATATCTGTTGATATATCTTGCTGCTTATATACAGACTCTGTTTGACTATATATGTAACATGCTGACAGACTAAAGTCACCGTTTTTGCTACATGAAACTAAGTTAATTATAGCATCGTATAATTCTTTAGTGATAATATGCAATAGTAAAGTTCATGTTCTCATTCTTTATTTTATTCAAATGTTACAAATTATTTTATGAAGCTTGAACACCCTGGTCAAAGGTGATGACTCATAGTTATGATCACTGCATCTTCTACCTATATATTAACAAACGTATCTCACATGTTTTACATTAGTTTCAGGGTTTGTATTTCTGGGATCCAGTGGCCTCTTCTCCTCCATCGTAAGAGATGCATTCTGGTACACAGCTTTACATACATTACTGTGGTATCCACATGACAGGTATTTGTGACTGTTTGCTGAGCTGTGAAGTATTCTGTGCTATGACGCAAACTCTATCAACAGAGTAAAACTGTGTGCACACTACACAGTGAGCAAGTTTGTGTGCACAATTACTATTTACATATGTGGCACACATGACTCCACGTGTACTTTTTATCAAGCTATTCACTTTCTGATACATTTTTTTGTGACGGCAATTTGAGAGGACGTCATGAGGAGAACTAGCTCACAGTTTGCTAAGAGTACACTGAAGCTACGGATGAATGAAAATATGGCCATCCCTATTTAGCAACCCAAACCACATACACTGTGGAGCCAATGCACACGTGTTGAAGGTTTGTTTTGCAACATATTAATAAGCCTCCCTAAATGAACTGAGTCCAAGTGGGTGCATTGTGTGTGCAGTGAGATTGCAAAAGAAAGCTTGTTACTTCGGTTGAATTGAATTTAAAAAAAAAAAACTGTGTTTTGGTTTGGGATAAGACTTGAAACTGAGCAAAATGAAATAATGAGAGAGCAGCACTCTTTAGATTTATCTCACTTCACACTCTCCTGTACCAGGCCCACTTCCTTCTCCGCAAACAGAAACAGGAGGCTGCAACTTCGGTCCCTACCCCACCTCCCAAATGGGGAAAGGGTAAACTTGAACCATGATAGAAAGGATAACGCCATCAGCTACAACAATGGGAATTCTCCAGGAAGATAAAATAAGCCACGTGTTCTCAAGTAACCCATATACGGTGAAATTATGACCCTTCTATCTTTATACACATGGGTACAGTTTTCATGCACTATTATAGTCTCGTATTATATATCCTTAAATCATCTGGCAAAAGTTCCTGCCTCTGCCTAATGCTGGCTCTAATTTAGGATGAACAACTACTCTCATAAAGAAAAACTGCTGCTGCTGCTGTTTATTAGGCTGCAGAAAGGTCTCACTGACTAATGTCTCAGGATTAAATGAATGTGGAATAATAAGAGCTGATTTATTTGTGCTCTGCTAGGATAAAGCTGCCACTGATTTTACAAGAAACTATTCATCTGAGGCCCACTATAGCTAGTAAATTGTGGCTGTTGCTGAAATTAGTCTCCAGGCCTTCATGTAATCTACAGTGTGAAGGAGCAGAGTGGTAATAAAGCCATTGTGGGCACTTGGTTTATTTAAAAGGTCTCCCCTTATCCTCATCTTTAGGGATTCTAAAAATCCAGCTTCTGAGATCTCTTTTAGAAATTTACCATTCCTGGCCCATGAGCTATATTTCCAGCTGAAGACTTCAGGGTGGAACCTAAAAGTATACAGACCCAAAGAATACACATTGAAGAAGCCATATTTGTCATCCTATTTTTTTACCCAGCACACAAGAAAGGTATGTTCCCAGTGACAAGCAGAATGCTGCAATCCCAGGACAAAATGAATTGTAAGAGAGAATGAGGCTTCTGCCTCTTACAGGCATCTTCACAAGACCTCCAGGCCCATCACTTCCAACGTTAAGGACTTTTTATAGAGCTTTGGTATAGGAATTTTCACTATATGAAATGCTGAAGCAAGCCAATGGAAAAGATGGCTTCATGGAAATCAGTAAAGGGAAGTACAGTTGTGAAAACCAAGCTCCCACTCACTATGCTGGCCCAAAGAATTTTGGAGACAGTAGAAATCATCCTATAGGACAGAGCATTTCAGAAGCTAGAATCCTCTTTTAGAAACCACTTCTTAATTTATTCTGCCTTACTCTGTTTTTCAATTCTTGAACAACAACAAGAAGAAACCCAAAACAAAACAAACAAACAAAAAACCACCCAAACTCATATACTACTAAGAACCAATCAAGATTGCAATTGCTTCTCTAGGGAGTGGCTTCCTCCACATCATCACTAGCAGTACTATGAGAAGTCATTTGAAGTTGCTCCTCATTGCATCTGGCCTAGCTTGCCAGATTGTTTATGGGAGCATGAGACTGTTCACAGTTTATGACCAGGATGATGAAAATAGCAACAGCAACAGATCCACAGGGTGCTTTCTGTGTGCCTGGCACCATTGGAAGCACCCAACACAACACATCTCACTGGTGCTCAGATTAGTCTTGGTAGGAAGGGACAATTGTCTGCATTTTACAATGAAGAGATTAGAGGGCAAGAAAACACTGTGCATCTAATTTTAAGTAGAGAAAGGGTGTGTGTGCTCCTTTCTCTGTTTCTTTCTGATTGTTCCTTTGTTTTGCCAAAGTTCAGAATGCTTGGCCATCTGGATGGAATGTCACCAAAATGTGAAAATGAGCTTATGTTAGCATTCATCCTTTAACGCAAGTGTGATCATACTTAGTTTTGATTTTTATAATTTCACTTTCTCTGGTTGCTTAATTTGTTACCCAGGTCTCCCTGCATGCTTCCTTTTCACATATTATAGTTAGAAACAAGTTCCATATTAGATAGAGAGTGTAAAGTGATTCCTGTCCTTCATGATTTCATCCTCCTCTAACACCAGGCCAGAATTCTACAGCAAATACTTCCTCTC
This sequence comes from Acomys percivali, assembly GCA_907169655.1. Lineage (NCBI taxonomy): Eukaryota > Metazoa > Chordata > Mammalia > Rodentia > Muridae > Acomys > Acomys percivali. The sequence continues at coordinate 35,421,009 of OU015757.1, forward strand.
CATCATGGAACTTGGTGCTTTACTTTGGCCACTGTGTCAAAGCTAGAAGGAAGTAGGAGCTTATGTCTATTGTTCAGCCTTCAGAGTCACCATAATGAACAGGAAACCTGCCTTTGCCAACTCATAAAGGTTGATTTCAAAATCTACTTTCCTACTAATTATTATTTTCAGAAGTCTAGTGTAACATTTTGCTTTTATGTAAGAGCTTGCTTTCTTGGTTCTTCCAATGTGGCCCTTATATTAAGTACCATTGGCATCACCAGGTAGTGTCTTTAATCTTTCACCAGTGTTACACCTATAGAATCAAAATGTGAAATTTAATAAGACTTCTTGGAAATTCATGTGCACACTGGAGTTCTGGGAATACAGTGGAGATAAAGGGAAGCAAGAGAACTCTAAAAGGAGCGAAGTCAACCTCCTGTCACTCCTCAGGCCATCCACCTTATTTTTTGAGGTAATGTCTCTCACTTGCCTACGGTTCCAGTACTGTGCTGGGTGACTGGTCAGAAAGCTTCAGGGACCCACTTGCTTCAGCCCTCCCAGGTTTGGATTACAAGCATGAGGTGTTTGGTATTGTTTTTTGTTTTGTTTTGTTTTTGCTTTGTTTTGGGGGGGTTGGTTTTTTGGGGTGTAGTTCTGGGATAAAACTTGGAACCTCATGTTTGAATAGCAAGTCTCTACAAAAAGTCAGTGAAGACCATCAGTTAAAAGACTCCTTTATCTTTTCCCTTTGCAGCAATGTGTCTATAGCTCTTGCACATTTCTGAAGACCACAGGGTTGGAGACAGAAGGGTTAGGTAGTCTGCCCACTCAACTGCCCTCGAGGCTTTTCAGAATTTTTGGAACTGCCACTTCACCATCAGAAACCCACACAGGTCCACATGTGCTTTCTTTCCAGGACTGCGCATGGCTTCTTGGATTTCTGTTGGCAACATTTTAAACTTCTGATGTGTTTTCATTTTCAATTTGATGATTTCTACTTTAATATATTTTAAAAACATACATAATTAGATATACTTATGGTTACACTGTGATACTTCAATACACGTATGACTTTTTCTTCTTTCTAGAGTTACTTCAAATTGGGAAGGTTCTCTTAGATTTCTCACTCAGCTATGCCCATCTTTTCAGTTAGCCTTCCTAAAAATATTGTGCAGGAAAAAATACTGCTATTAAAGGAAGTCATATAATGTTTGTATGCTTAAAATGACAGAGGGGAGAATGTTGACTACTTTCTTTAAGAAAAACTTTAGTCAGTGAGTCACAGATTATTACTCACTGAAGTATCTTAAAGCCATCACATAAGAAAATCTTGGTAGGCATACTTATCTATCAAAGTTTTCATAACTACTCCTGAAAAACTTATCAACAGATAATACAAGGTCCGGGTGCAGACAAAGTTCAACTAATCTAAGGTTTTCTGGGTGTTTCTCAAGTGAATGGACTATTATTTGTTTCATGGCTAATATGAAAGCACAATGGTCAGAAATGTATCCTTTCCAGTAAGACAGACTCACCCTTTAAGACCAACCTTACCAGCCCGCTACCTCGCTCACTCTGGCCACCTAGATGAAAATCTTATTAGTTGATATGAGTGAAACTGGGAGTGGGTCATCCAAATCAAGTTTTTATAAAAGCAGTACATATATTTAAATTGTATCTTAAATTTTTCTCCCACTTTGTTTTAAATATGCAAATTTGGTCTCCATTCTGTAGTGGGTAAAGGAGTCTTTTCTTGGAGTAGAGCATACCAATTAGAGTTCGTCATTGATTTTCTTGTATAATCCTTATCCATAATGCATTATCAATGATTTTCAATTTCTGAACTTGATAAAGAACTTAATATCTAGCAATCAAGCTGAGAGTGAGAAATTTCTGTATTTTATCTCTTCTAAAGTTTTAATGTATTTTGCCTACACTTAATATAGCAATGTTATAGCTATTTATATAGAGGAGCTCTAAAGTTCCCAATATAATTTTCACAGAAATAATGACTATGCCTTTGCATGCTGATAATATATAGTGTTATGTGATATTCAGCTTGAAGTAATCATTGATACTGTGTCTAGACATAGGAACAGGGACCTCTGTTTAGGTCTATACTTTCTTTTTTTTTTTGTAGTAGGTCTTTTTTTTTAAATTAATTTATTCATATTACATCTCAATGGTTATCCCATCCTTTGTATCCTCCCATTCCTCCCTCCCTCCCTTTTTCATCTTTCTCCCCTCCCCTATGACTGTGACTGAGGGGGACTTCCTCCCCCTTTATATGCTCATAGGGTATCAAGTCTCTTCTTGGTAGCCTGCTATCCTTCCTCTGAGTGCCACCAGGCCTCCCAATCCAGGGGACATGGTCAAATGTGAGGCACCAGAGTAGGTGTGAAAGTCATTAGGTCTGTACTTTCATAGACCAATATTGGGTACTGGATTTGCCATGCAACATGTTCATCTAGAGTCTACTTGTTCTCCTTTTCCCATGTTCCTAATATAGGGAGACTGGAACTCCATGAAACAACAGCCACATGGGTTAGGGGTATTAACATATCTCATGAGACCGCTTGCTGTATCCAGTACATCAGAGGTTGGAAGACAGAGGGTGTTTCTGATCAACAGCTGCATGCTTGTGAGAATGAAATACTTCTTGGCTAACACAAACTGTCTAGATCACCAAATACTCTGAGAAATAGAAATTTGAATATGACCATCTTAATTAATGCCATGATTTATGTGTTCAATAACGAGGACAAGACACATTTTTTCCATAAATATATGTTTAAATGGTTAATTATAGTTTGAAACACTTAGATGCAAAGGATGTGGACTTGTATTAGTTTCACAGACTGGGAAAATTAGGAACAGTGATGAAAGTGGCAGAGCCATCTTAAGTTACACATTCTGATTCCAAAGTACTTTGATGAATCCATCCTGACTTATTTCTTTTTTTCTTTTTTCTTTTTTTTTTTTTAAAAAAAAATCTCTTTGGCATCTTCTTTTTATTTTTCTACCTTCCTGAAGTGGTAACCTACCTTACAGCGTGTATAAGGCAAACATCTTGGCTATGTCAGACGGATCACTTACAAGATACCACCATTGTATAAACATTCAAGCCTTACAGCCTACATGATATAAAAATAATTTATAAACTCTTCCTATTTACCTAACTCTCCCCAAGTCACACAACAAATAAATGATGACTCCCAAGCCACAGTGACTTCAGGAATATTCCTGGCCACTGTTTATATATACATCAGTTATTTTGTGTTTATGCTATAAGCACACATTTCAGATTTGAATCTTAAGCAGGCAATTTTACTTCTTTCATCCAAACATTAACTTGTTCATTTAATCTAGCGCTTCACATTTATTACAGCAAACCCTAAGTCATTTACTACTTTCACTTAAGTCAAGGTTATCAAAGAGTTTACAGGGAATTCTGCTATTGCCAAGTATAGTACCTATGAGAATCACAGACAAGCATATTATCTTACTGATCTCCCCCAACTACACCTGGATTAAGATGATCATGAAGAAATAGTCACCCCATTTAAAGAGAATTTTTTTAAACATGGTAAATTATTTATTATAAAAACCTTGTTCTGAGATTTCAAGATTGTGACCCCGAGTTAAATTCAGCACAGAAAACTCCATGGTCCACAGAGGCTTAAATTCTTGTATGAGTCATGAACATTTAAAAATCAAATATGCATAAAACCTCACAATTCCAATTCCCATTGAAAATTGTTAAATATATTCCCCCATCCAATTTTCCCCTGGCACCCACTGGAGTTGGGGAGCCCTAGTGAACTGTCTTATTCCCCACAGTCACTGAGGGATAGATTGTCTTTCATACCTGCCTGTTCACTTACTTAGCTCTAGCTCAGCACAACAAGTATTTGAGTCTAAAACTTCTAATCCACTTAAGCTTAGTGTACAAATAACTTAAGGCTTAATGATTCAAGTAAATCTTTATGGTCACAGATATGTGGGCTTGCCAAGACTTACCAATGATCAAGTTATATGAATTAAAACCCAGAGTTTTACTGAATTTATAGTAAATTTATACCAACCTCATTCCACTTTATCCTTTTTAAGTCATAAGGTTTTTCTACTAGATCACAGCAAGAAGCTCCAATAATCTGACAAGATTTATTCTTTACATTGATCATTACAATACAGCTCATTCTGTGGAATTCCCTAGCCCATGAAGCTATGTTTCCAATTCAGTAGGCAAAGATGATGTGTGATGCCTTCCGGAGTTGCTCAGAGCTGCCACTGTGAACACGAGCAATTCAAATGAGTCACTTCCATAATTATTGCAGCATTTGAAGCAGATTTTATGCAGGTGAGCAAAACTCAAGTAAATTTGCAGTTGAAGGTACGACATCATGACCAAGGTTTATTTGTATCGTGCTTAATTTCAACAACGGACGGCCTCTTAAGTGGGAGTGTGGCTTTCTGATAGTAATAAATAGGAAAAGAGTAAAACCTGGTGTTTTTTCTCCTATCTTCACTAACCATACTCTTAAATCAATTGGTAATATGTTCCTTGGGTCCCTTGATTTTAGTTCCAACCCCTAAATTATTTTTAAATCACATAACAAAATAATATTGTGATGGGAATTCTTTGAAAAGAATTCTAGTCCATGTAATTCGGTGTTCCTACAAATATATGCTGAAATGTGATGAGCTTGTTTGGGTCAAAAAGTTTAAAAATTATAACAGAATGAGACAAAATTCTATAAGAAGGCATTTTAAAATTGTAATCCTCTCATCAGCTTTCTTCTTAGATAAGTGACATTTGTAAACCCAGTGGTTATAGCTGTCACTAAATCATTTAGGTGGACCACTTATCACCAATTTTTCTTGCAGCTTGCCAAAATGCAACTCCAATAATATGCTTTTGGTTTGCAAGATGCAAAACAACCATGAATTCAGTTTTCCCTGTCAGTTGGCTTCATCCAAGCAGTTGTCAACAGAATCCAGTTTGACCTTCTGAGGAGAGAGCACAGAGACATGTTGGATTTTATATCATTTAACGAAAGAAAAGAAAAATGGGTGTTGGGTATGATGGAACAGGGAAGCCATATCTGAAATAGGTCTTTTTCATTCCTTAGGAAGTGGGTGTGGCAGAGGGAAGTAAAAAAAAAAAATAGCCCACTGATTTTTACTTAATTTCAAGATGCTGAATGAAATGGGTTGAAGAGATTAAAAAAAAAAATCTCATCCTCTCCCCAGTGAACTTCAGCTGTCACCATTTGCTTGTAGCTACAGTTTGCTTTCACTCTCCATTGTGCAAAATCTACCAACCATATAGGGTACAAGCTCCTTCAAATATGTCCATCTGTCTTGCGAATATGCCAGAAGCACATTTTTGAAAAGTGTAAACCTTTATGCTGGGCTTTTATTCAACTATGAAGTGGAACCAAATGACAAAAAATATGGCTTTTAAAAGACCAGTTGGGCTTATTTTCATACCTAAATATATCTCTAGAGTTCTTATAACACACAAGGCCATTAAGCTTTTAGAGTTGTTTCATTGCATTATAGAATACTGATCATACACAATTTCAGTATTTTTACAAAGCAAACCATCTCTGTCACCTTCTCATTGGCAAGTTATTAACCTGCACTTCCTGTCTACTCAGGTAATTAATTTCATTCCTTATCAAGTCTTTGATGGGGTTGAAGACCAGATAGTTTAGTCTTACAATTAAGCTTAGTTGTTTAGGGATTAAGATGTTTTTAGGTCTAGATAGATGTTTTAAGTAGATAAGGATGAGATATAATAGATATTGATTCACATTCAGAATTTTAGACTCACCAAGATAGGAAAGATATTCTCTTTAAGGATGCCAAATACAAATACCCAAAATACTATGAATGTTTATATACATATATATGTATATATATATATATATATATATATTTCCCAAATGTTTGATGGTTCTTCTTGCTGTATGTAGTTTATTGTATATATGTGTAATAATATAAATATATGTTTAAAAATATTTAATAATAATTTTTTTAAAAAAGAAAAATTTTTAAAAAGAAAAAAAGCTTCATGTGCTAGTGTTGGGAAGTGATAGAATCCATTAGACCTGGGACCCAGAAGGAGCTCATAGAATTACAACCCTCATGAATGGATATGCTACCTTAAGGAATTGTTCTCAGAAGATACATTGAAACTTTCACTGGTGGTAAATAGGTTCTGCTATCTCAGCTCACTCTCTCTGCCTTCATGACTTAGCATGTGTGCTCTCCCTTTTACACAATCAGATTGTGATGCCTGTCACCACGTTCTGATGCAACCGTAGGCTCTCATCAGAGCCAGGAAAATGTATGGCATGTCATTATATCTTAAGAACTGTCAGTTAAATAAATTTCTTTTCTTTACTATTTACCCATCCTCTGGCATTTTCTAATAAAAACAGAAAACAGACTAAAACATTATGATAACAAAAACTCTTATTTCTTTCTTGTACACAGAGACAGGCAGGGCATAAAGGTGAGTGAATCATCCTGAACAAGTAGCTCCTTCATACTCATATTACAAAGTTATTTTCCCTGTGTAAGCCAGCAAGGTAGAAGGTAAAGTGGTTAAATGTCACTTTCTCACTGGCAGTATAACTGAGAAATTAGACACAAGGAGACACTACACATTCTGAACTGAAAGAATTAGGCAAATATGAGGAGGACTCCAATCAGTTTTCAAACTGATGCGGTCAGCAAGCTCCTTAGGAAAGATAAGGTAAAGAGAAATGAGAAAAACATGTTACACAGATTATTACTCACACAAAGGCTTAAGAATAATTTAACAAGCATGGAACACAAAGAATTAGTTATGAAAAAATATACCAAGACATTAAATCAACATAGTGTGTTCTAAGAACATTAGTATGGGCATTGCCTTGATGAAAAGGAGGCACACATGTGCATCAAAGGCATCCTGCAACCGTTAATGTGCACTGTAATAGCTTCTACCCCATATACTAGTACAAGTCACATCCAACACAGAGGTCTGACATCTTAAGATGTGTGACACAGGGAATACAATGATGGAAATGGAGCAGCCATCGCTGCAACTCCACTTCGTGCACAATAATCACAAGAGAGCAGGCCCTGGCCATCGAAGGGACACATGCAACATTCGTCTCCCAGTCTTTCATCTGATGCAGCTTGGGATTTTCCCTTCCACACACTGGCCCCCTTATGTGCTAGCATAAGAACAAAGCACCTTGTTCTTAGAACTGAGCCTCTACTGCGCCTCCTAATGGAGAGAAGAGGAATTCATGGGTTGAATAATGCCATGCCTTCCATTTACAGTCCATAATCCCAGGCATACATCACATAGATTTTCAAGAGAGACTGGCAATAATCACTGGCCATTAAACATCTATACCTAAAAAAATGTTTTCTAAGGAAGGACCTGCATCAGCCAGGGCAGGAAAGCTTTGGCTTCTAGAGAAGCCACGGTTGGACAGTGGGAATGTTGAAGTAAAAGTTTGGTCAATAGATACATTAAATCTGCTATCCCTGTTCCAGCAGGAGTTTGTAATTGGTCATAATGTAACAGCATTTCCAGAGTGGCTACCTACAGTTGAATCTTATCTTGTAGAGGAAAATTTCAGATAGCTTCTCCTCCAGTGTATATTTCTATGTTCCATCCTCCTCTGCATCTATCTTCCCAGGACCAGAAGTAGAAATGAAGCCAGACATCCTGGGCTTCCTTAACACCCAAACTGAACTAAAATGAAGACATTTGGTCCATCTTAAGAGAAAGTTTACTTCTTTGTGACATCTTAAAGAAAAACTAAAATAATTACTCTGGAAACAGTAAAAAAATGACAATTTATCAGAATTGCAAGACAAGGGCTGAAGAGCAGTGCTTTAAAATGCAGACTAGACACGGACCATCAGCAGAGATCACGCCACAGAAGTCAGAACTATCAGTGCTATCTGCCAAATGTTCTGAGTCCCCATGGGTGAAAAAGTAGATGTACCAACAAGCTCATTATTGATCAGGAGAAGCCACATAACTAATTCTGATCAGTCGGTTCCAAGGAGGAAGAACATGCATCATTTCTGGGCATATTTAATTGCAATGATGAAGACTTCCAGAATATTCCTTTCTGCCATCATAATTTCCAGATAATGACCAGCTACCAAACCTTGATTGCACGCTGGGGACAATGTTGACTTGATAGTAGATCTACCTGAACATGAAAGACAACAGAGAAATAAACCTTTAATGTTATTCCACTAAGTGTGAGGCTTGCATGTTATCAACCTATGCTGACTGAGAGAAACCCTCCACCTCTAAATCTCTTTCTGGATTTAATAGGAAATTAATGACCACTCCTTGTATGCCAGGTACCCTGAAATTTGCATGTTCATAATAACTTGCTATTTTACAGAAGAAGAAAGGGAGGCAAAGTTTCTGTTCGTGTCACTGGTAAATGCAAGGTCCGAAACCTTGCCTGAACCTAGGCTGGATGGTACAGGCCTGCAATCTCAGCGCTTGTTAGTAAGAGAGAGAGTGGGACCAGGAAGTAAGGCCATCAGGGATGCACAGAAAGGGAGGAGCTAATCTATATTTCATGAGACACTGTCTCAGAAGAAAGAAGGGGGGGGGGGGCGACCTGAATTCTGACTTCGCCCTTAGCCCTCATTCAATTGCACCCAGGATGCCATTTTTTCAACAAATCTTTTCTAATCCATTTTAGACCACTACTTTTAGCCTCCCCAAAAGTTTATAGTTCCCAGTATTCCTGTGCATTAGAGATATTTTCCTCTGGAAATTGGCACATACTGGTAAAATCTAACCTTTAAAAATCACTGTCTTCGGAGAGCACAGAAAGAGCTCAGAAGTGAGAGTTAAAAGAACAATTTTCCTTTTAGTAATGTCTTCCCTCCAGACAAGGGGGACAAAGGCAGCAATCTGAATGATCGGCTCTCCTGGACTCCCTATTAGCTGTCCCCAGCGAGAGCAGGGCATGGGCTTTGCAGCACGCTGCCACCATCACTATAGAAGCACTCATTTCCACATTCTGTGGCTGAGCAGGTGCTGGATTCAAAGCTGGACGGTGACCCAGTTTACTGCTCGGCAGAAACAGAACAACACCCCAGCTGGGGAGAAGACATTCCAGCTTCACTCTTTTCAAAGATATTTGTATAGATAAATGGAAGTTTATGTGAGCACAGAGAATATATTGTCCTCCAGATGCACATGTGTAACTTCGATTCAGCCAGCAGTCATCATTATAATAACTGAGGTTTATAGAAGGTTCTTTTTCTAGAAGGATCCCAAAGAGCTTCACAAAACCCTCACAAATTACCGGCAAAAGCCTTCTTTCAGATCCACATGGAGAACCTCTGTGCTAATATCGCGCTTTCCCGGAACAACACATCCAGATGTCAATGAGAGACTACCCACGTATCAGAATAGAACATTGGAGTCAAAACTGACCACGGAGCCAGAACAAGTGGAATTTTGCCCCAAATACATATAATAGCTATGTTTCTTCTCACCTGTGGTATTGTAAATGACAGCTGCTTACAGCTACCTGCTAGCTTGCACAGTGGGTCAATGTTGACAGTAAAAGAAAGAATGGCATTGTTGCACCCTCCCGGAAACTTCATGGGGGTTAGACATAGAGAATCGGCCTCTGCCTTTTTCTTCTTGCTACACAGACACAGGTTCACTTGTTCCAGCTTTAATAATATGGGTAAAAACCAGCAACTCAACTGCAAACTGTTGCTAAAACAAAACAGCTCCAGTTTAACTGAATTTTGGTTTCTACTCGATAAATTACTGTTTGGCCTGGGCTCCCTCCCACCCTTATAATCAGGACTTGAGTTGGAAGGGAATTTAAGTTAAATCTTGCAGTTCTTTCCAGAGAATTGAATCATTTTTCTTTGATGTACCTTATCTGCATTCACACTGACCCACTCATACTATATGTCAGAGGCTGAGTTGAGATTCACATTTAGTTCTTTAATTCAAGGCCCAAATCAAATTTAAATATTCTAACAAATAATTGTGTTAACATATACTATGTGTGTTTCATTAAAAATTATACATTTGAAATATTTGTCTTTTAAGCCAAACAGATCTTTGATGCCAAACTATACTTTATTTAAGCATATATTCAAAATCATCACACATTTTCACAGCAAAGTGAGTCTCCTTGTTCAGCTAAAGTGATATGTTCTGAGATGTCATTGAATTGCAACGGGAGTCTTAAAATCATATAATGGGGACTGGATAAGTATCTCAGTGATTAGGAGCACTTATTGCTCTTCCAGAGGACCCAAGGTTGGTTTCCAGCATCCATCAGGTGGTTCATACATAACTGCATACAACTTCAAGGTGTTTTATGTTCTCTCTGCCCTCCTAGTACCTTCTCTCTCTCTCTCTCTCTCTCTCTCTCTCTCTCTCTCTCTCTCTCT
>OU015757.1:35431467-35459666 GCA_907169655.1 Acomys percivali
CTCTCTCTCTCTCTCTCTCTCTCTCTCTCTCTCTCTCTCTCTCTCTCACACACACACACACACACACACACACACACAAACAAATAAATAAATAAATAAAACATTGAAAATAAATCTTAAAACAATATATTTTTAAAAACTTGTAAGAGCTACATTAAATAGCATAAAAACTGGACAGCTTCAAATTATATCATAAAGTCTATATCAAAAAAATCAATTTAGGAAAATAAAAAACAAAATAGTCACCCATATGGGTATTTTGAGGTTTAATAACCTATTACAGTAATAGACAAGCAAACTAAAACAAGACTGAAGATTTTCTTTTCTTTGTGGGAGAGCAAAGAGTAGAGTATGCAGTGGCTAGTGTGGCATATTTTCAGTTTATCCTAGGCACGTCACTGTGAGCTTTGGGAGTGCCAGACTCTGAGTAGCTTACAACTAAATCCCTTGAGACATACTACATTACTTCTTTACCTGGAGCAGCCCACACTCGATTACATGCAGATGCTCCAAGGCCAGCCTCCCTGCTGCCGATTGGCATAAATCCATACAGTAACCCCAACTTCAGGGTTGTATGTGTGACTGGCTGAGGCTTTGGTGGGTAAGGCAAAGAAGTTCAATTTTTCCCATCCAAATTCTACTTTCTTTTTTACTAAGTTACAAGTGCTAGTCCCAAAAGTGTGCTCCCCATGCCTTGCAAACACATATCCATCTTGATTTTATTTCTTATGAAAACTAACTTAAGACAGTGCAGGTGAAAAATCAGCCCACTGCTAGTGGTATAAACTGGCATGCAAGATACTCAAAAACAGAGCTACAAAATTCTTTCTCCCTTTGCTAAATAGCATGTAGATCAAGTACCCCACTCAGTGTTCCAGAGCACAGCTCCTTGGCAGTATTAGACCCATATAATTCAGAGTTCACCTTCAGTTCTCCATGGCTGGCTATGGCCAGCTAAACTTGTGGGAGACTCATAAGTAACCTCTGTAGAGTGCAGGGAGCTGCCTGGGTTTGTTCTTGGCAACACACATTCCTTTAGAGCATACCACTGGTCCGTGTGAGAGATGATAGAGTATAAAACAAAGTATACTTTCAGAGATCTGTCTGGGAGGGTAGGAATAAAAAACACAGTTATGCCCATGGGCTTTAGTGTAGTCGCTAAGTAGCACAGCTTGAAAGAGGTGGTCAGAATAGCTGGCCTAGGAAAGCCCGCAGTGGTAGAATAGCAGCACTGGGAGTGGCCAGTACTAAATAATTCAAGGGTAATTTTTCACCCATATTCTCTTCTGAGAGGAAAATCTTCTCTGTTTTAATTCCATAGAAAAGTAGCCTGGTCTTCAGACACTGAATGTAAACTGTGTGTATAGTAAAGGTGTAAGCCTGGGTCCAGGAGGCTTCTATATGCCAGTCTTCTGAAGTAAATGTCGATCTGCGCAGTTGACTTCCCAACTTCTTTGGAAATATATATTATATATAAATCATAATTCTGGTAAGCCTTGAAGTGAATCATCCCCATAGTTGGGTTGAATATTTTGATTATTTTTAACATACATGCATATACAGCTAACAGTTTGGAAAGCTTTATCTAAATATGTGAGGTGCAAAGCAAGCTCATAGTGTACATTTTATCAATATATCAAATAGGCTACAGATGTTTGCACTGCACAGTAGGCAAATTTCTCATGATGCCCATTACTAAGCAAAATAAACACTATGGGCACCCTCTCCATTAAACTTCTGCCAGGAGATACCTGCTGGTTCTTCCTAGGAATTTAGGAATTACTGATGCCTTGTTTGCAAGGACCCTGTGTCAGCCAATGAAAGCTTTGCTTCAGGCCAAAAGCATACCAGGCAGTGATAAATTTTTTATGAGGCAGAGTTTGGATTGATTCCTAATTTAAATAATCTTGTACATTTCTACGAGAGTAGAGATGAGACGTGACAATTTAATTTTCTCTACCATTTGAATAAAAGAAAGATGTTGTAAAGTATATTCCATCACTTGGGACTAGCCTAAAATTACTCAGGAATGATGTCACCCTGGGCGTCTCCCCATCACTAGTGTCCTTACACCCCTTCCTTTCCGCTTCTGACTCATGAGCATCCTGTGTCTGTAGCTCCTCTGCTACAGCTGTCATATCACTGTTGACTGCTCACAATCGCCACATCTCCTCCAGAATGTATACTTTTCACTGACTTCTGAGTGTATAAGTCACTTTGTAGTTGCTGTGATAAAATAGCATGGCCGAGGCAGCTTAGAGAAGAAAGAATTTATTTGGCTTAGGGATACAGAGGACTAGAGTCCCCGGTGGTGGGGACAGCACAGCGTCAGTTGGTAGACATGGTGGCTAAAAAAGGAAGCTGAGAGTTTACATCTCAACCACAAGCACAAAGCAGAGAGCAAAAGGAAATGGTATAAGGGGTTTTCCTTCAAAGTCCACCCTATCGATGTGCTTCCTCCTGCAAGGAAAGGCTTCCTTCCCAAACAGTGCCACCAGCTAAGGAATAGGTGTTCAGATATCTGTGAGCATGGGGAACACTTCTCATTCAAACTTCTGCACTGAATGTTTGCATTTTAGCTTTGTCTTGAAATTCTTGCTTTACTGTTGATGGGGATATTGAAACTGCATTCCAAATGCTTAATGGGATATCTGAAACCCCATTTCTTATACTCAGTTCCCTTTAAAAAATAAATAAGAGCCACGTAAGCATGTAATACATAATGCATGCAGGGAGGAATGCCCCTGAGCTTCAGAATGTGTGTGAGTGTAGGTGTGTGCGTGATGGGGGTCTGGTGTTATGCACTTGAGGAGCCCAGAGAAGAACAATCTCCATCAATCTCTCATTCAATTCCTCCAAAGCAAGGTCCCTTAGTGATCTTAGATCTCAATGTATTTCTGCTAGGTTGGTTGCCAATAAGCTCCAGTGATTCTATTATCTCCACTCCCACCCCAGTGCTGGGGTTACAGGCACATGCAGATATGCTGGGTTTATAGCATCGGTGCTACAGATATGAACTCAGCTCCACATGCTTATGAAGAAGGCACTCTTATCCTCCAAGCAATCTTCCCAGCTCCAAGCACCAGAATCTTGATGTCAACGTTAAGATCATCTCACATTGGATCATGTCTAACATATACCTGGAAAGATTAGTTATTGCATTAGTCTAGGTTTCTATAGATAGATAGATAGATAGATAGATAGATAGATAGATAGATAGATAGATAATAGATAGATGAATTTATTTAGTTGAGTTTGAAATAGTAACAACACCAGCATCACAGCTGAAAGGTGAAAACTAACAGTTATTCCATCCTTAAGACTGGGTACGTCAGCAATCAGAGCAGTCCCACAATGGCAATAGTCACCTCAGCAGTCCCAATCTGGCCCCATAAACTAAAGAAGTTCCTTGTCCCTACTCTATCATGGTAGACAAAAATACTGGTTCTGAGAGCAGTGAAAGAGTCAGTAGCAGCAACAGGACAAATTAGCTCAGCAGCAAGAACGAAGGACAAGGCGTGGGCCAGGGGGCGGGGGGCAGGGAGGGACGGGAGCATGGGGAGGGGGCTGGGAGGAGTCCAGCTGATATTCTTTCTCCCCTGCATTTTTAATCTGGACTGCTACCAGATGGTGCCACCAATAATCAGATTGGGTAGGTCTTCTACAATCAAGACAATCAGAACACCTCCTTGGGTTGAGTGGGAGGGGCGTTCCCTACTAGGGCTATTCTAATTTGTGGAAATTTAACATTAAAACAAACCATAATCATTATCTTAAGCACAAACACCACGGACTTGTGTGCACTGGTTTTATGCTTCCATACTGGACATTCAAGAACACCAGCAGGCAGTGCTAAGGAGGTCCAGATGAGCCCCTGGAAGCATACTCCGTGCAGCAAATTCTGCCGACCTCGCTCTCTATGACTTCCTTCTGTGGGAGCTGTGAGTACTCACTGCAGGGAATATCATCAACTCAGGCTTTCGTTGTCAGTGATTTGAGTTTCCGGGTGAGATCTCGATCTGCCTTGTTAACTGTGAATGAGTTATTAGTGTTTCCAATCTGCTAACATGCATTTTTATTTAATATGGAAAACTAAATGAATAGCTTTCCTCCTATGATACTTTGTGAAAGGCCTGTTTAACTAATCCATTACTTTGAAACAGCTTTTGCCACTGTGGGGTACAGGGCATCTACCACAGGCAGAAGCTTCTAAATAGTCCTGTCCACCTTTCAACATCTTCCTCGCCGTGCCAAAATGTTCTAGTCATAACCTCCAATACAGCACAAAATGAGCATCCTGTGGCATTTGAAAGTAAGGAGAATAGCGGTAGGCTTACCATTTTAAACCCAATTAGAGCTGCATGGGTGTTGTGCAATCCTGAAAGTAATCACACCTTCTGTATTTCAAACATACAGAATACAGAAACCCAAAGCTTTGCTCGTCGCAAAGAATGTTTTTAAGTGCCTATAGGAGGGACAAAAACATATGAATAATCTCTCCTCTCTGTCTCTGTCTTTGTCGTCTGTCTGTCTGTTTGTCTGTCCCTCCCTCCCTCCCCCCTCTCTCTCTCCCTATCTATCTATCTATCTCTATCTCTGTCTCTTTCTCTCTCTCTGCCTTCCTCCCTCTCTCTCTCTCCTTCCAAGGAAGGAGATAATAGTATATGTAACTATGACATAAATCAATGACCATTTCTTTGAGTTAGAGATGCTGTCATGTACTGAAAATGATATTTCAATCAACAGAAAACTACACATGAGATGGTAGGCCCAAAAGATTATAGTGGGAGTTGAAAAACTCCTACAGCATAGTGACTGCACAGCTGTGATGACGTAGATATCATGGATTGTTCATATGTTTATGATGGTGCCCGTGCAAACAGACCTACTGAGCTTCCACGTACTGGCTGTTATTAGAATATGTGCAAACACACAGTCCTCTACAGTGATTAGGACTTGATAATAACAAATGACTGTGCTCCTGGTGTCCAGCATTTACTATGATTTTTATTGTTGTTTTATTACATATTCTTAATTTTGAAAAGTTCACTGTGAAAAAGCACACAATGTCATACAGCTGCCTCATGTATCTCGTTTTACCAACTTTCTTGACTACATCAAGAAATCACATCAAATGCTCAACCTTCACCATCTGTATTATGTACATACATTCTATCATCTTCACATACAGGCAAAAATGATACATTTCTCTGCACTTAGGTCTTCATTTAGGGACAGATGGTGAAATTTGCAAAGTTTGATCACCGTGTAAAAGGCAAAGAGGGAGTTAGTGGCAACATGGGATAAAAAGGGTCTTTGCATTAAGCACTGCTATGTCTTTAATAGCACCACAGGGGCATCCGAGAGCATCACCTTTTGTGATGGACACACATACACAGCTCAGGACTTTAAAGCTTCTATAGATGCTGAGAAGCATTGAGAGAGGAGCAGCACCTTGTCCATCAGCATCATTAGATGCCCCTAAGATGCAATGAGCACATGCTCTTATGTCAAACTGAAACTTCATATTTCTATGAAGTGCATGTGCCATGAACACCCCGACACATAGTAATGTATGCATCATGAACTAAGACAAAAGAAAATATATGTCATTTTAAAATGTCTCATTTTGCTTTTCTCTAGCCCTTATTTTATTTATAATATTTTATATTATTTTCTGAATATAATCTTCAAAATTCTTACAGCTACTAAAGAATAAGCTGCATTGTTTATAATAATGGTAAAATTAAATCACTGACCTGGTGCATCCTATATAAAACACAGGCTAAGAGGACACTTTAGAACAAGAGACCATCTGACTTCACACACTCCCAAGGACCACCATTAAAATAAATTTTTCTCACATGTTAAACCACACTTCCAAGTAACAAGACCCATAAATCATCAAAGGAAGTTTTGAGAGCTTCAGTTCTTGTTAATTTACTCACTGGCATTTTGAAAATCTTAACACTGTCCAATCAGTCTTAGAACATATGAGAAGTTACTTATAATTGTATCTGCTTATTATTAATGAATGGAAATTATTAGTCCCTTAAAAACAGTTCTAAAATACCAGCAATAAAATAGTATTCCTCCATCCAAGGCCAGGTAAATTAATATGATGCCAAAATAGAGAAGGAATTCTTAGAGGGAACAAAATCTAAAATGTATAAAATAAAATTGTAGCTACATAGTATGTAGTTATGTTCATGTGTGTAAACTTATAAATGATTAAATTATTTAAGTTCCTCTAATGTCATATAAACAAACAGAGAGAGGAGAGGGGGGAGAGTGGGGAGGAAGAGATTACAATATAACCATTGGGAAATATTTTAACATATAGAGAACAGGGAAATATAGGCATTGAGCAATCCTAAAAGTAAATAGGAAAGGATGAGGCTTAAAAATAATTTTATAAAGAATATATACTCTCAAAATAGAGGAAAAGACATGCAAATCATGAAGAAAAAAATTTTAAAGACTGACAGCCTCACAAACTCTAAGGGTAATCAAATAAGCCCACACTAGTATCATCTGTGAGACTTGCCACATCTGCACAGTGCTAGGTGGCCAGTAAAGAGGAAGTCGGGGTAGGTTCTGATGATCAGGTTGGATAATTAATAGTATAAGTGTCCCTAAAACACTTATAACCAAAGAAATGTGGTTTTGAAAAAGTCCATTCTCCACAAGGAAACAATGCAAAGCATGTTTGCTGTGGTATTATTTGTAAGTACTACAAAACTACAAAGCAATCCAGAGCTCATGATTAAGGAGAGCACTGCTGAGCTAGATAGAATGCATCAATTAAGCGAGTAACTTACTCATACACCGCAAGATAGATATGTCTCAGAGGCATGCCCAGAAGAAAGTGAAATTACATATTAGGTATAATAGCATTATGCAGATACTTACAACCCAAAACTCTACACTATGGTAATCATCCTTATTATTATTGCTGTAGAACAAATCACTCCAAAATTTAGGTGACTTACAATAACATGTTATGTATTAAATTATGTCTTCTGGATTTCTATTCTAAAGCCTCAAGCCCTGGTATGATTATATGACAGAATTAGGAATAACAACAAAGTTAAGGTTAAATGAGGCTACAGTGTGGGACCCTGACAGAATGTGATTAATATTTTTATAAAAAGAAATACCAGAGAACTAGTCATAGTCCTCCTCCTCCTCCTCTCCCTCCCCTTTCTCCCCATCCTCTTCTGCTCCCTCCTCTTCCTTCCCGTCCTCCTCTCCCTCCTCCTTCCCTCCCTCCCCTCTTTCTCTCTCTTCTTATTTCTCACACTCACCTTCCAAGTCTCCCTACAACAACATGTCACAATAAGAAGGAAACTGACACAAGGTAGGAAAGATCTTCAGTAGCAGCCAAACATGCTGGTACCCTGAGCTCATCCTTGATTACTGGGGATATACAAAAAATACATTTGTTAAAAAAATTTTTTTAAAAAGTATCAATAAAATGGACTCATAATGATATTCTGCTATACTCATAGATCAATGCCTTGCTCGGTCATCATCAGAGAAGCTTCCTCCTACACAAACAGGAATAGATACAGACATGGAGGAGGGGAGGGAGAGAAGAAGGGGAAGGAGGGAGGGATAGAGAGAGTGAGTCAGAGCCCTTCAGGCTCACAGCTCTAAATGGGATACGTCCACAAAATCCCTCCCCTCAGAGCTCAGGGAACCTGTAAAGGAAGAGGCAGAGGGAATGGAGGACACCTGGAGAACAAGGTCCCCTGGGTCAACTGAGCAAGACTCAGTCACAGAGACTGAAGTGTCATGTGCACAGCCAGCACGAGGTCCTCTGCATACACATTTTAGCTTTCAGCTTAGTATTTTTATGGGACTCCTGAGTGTGTGAATTAGTGGGTCTCTGGTTCTAGTGCCTTCTCTTGGAGCTCTTTTCCTCCTGTTGCCTTGTCAAGCCTCAGTGTGATGGTTTTTTGTATTATCCTATTGTATTGTATTTTGTCATAGCTGGTTGTTATCTCTTAGAAGCCTACTGTTTTCTTTCTTTTCTTTTTTTTTCCCCTGAAATATCATTGTTTTTAATAGCTGAGTAATATTCCGTTGTATAAATGTACCACATTTTCTTTTCTCTTTTAATTTAATTAATTTATTCAGAGTACACCTCAAATTGTTATCCCATCCCTTGTATCTTCCAATTCCTCCCTCCCTCCCACTTTCAACATATTCCCCTCCCCTACGTCTGTGACTGAGGGGGACCTCCTCTCCCATTATATGGTCACAGCCTATCAAGAAGCCTATTCTTTTCTAATGAGAGACAAAAAGAAATGGAGCTGGAGAAGAGAGGGGGGAAACTGGGAGGAGTAAAGGAAGGGGAAAGTGTAACCAGGATGCATTGTATGAGAAAAGAATCTATTTTCAATGCAGGGGGAAATAATTTGCATCATCTAAGCCACTACTCCACGATGGATGCATTGCTGTAGCAGGCTGTGTCAACAAACACAGCACTTAACATTCAGGTTGGGTATGCGTCGATGGAAGATGTCATCTATTCAACTCAGTCACAGTTAGGGTAGCTATAATTAATTAAGGCTTGATCATTTCTCCCTAGGCACCTGGCACCTGAGGACTGCAAAGTCCTGAGCCCTCAGCATCTCTCTATTCTATGCATAAGTGGGCTCTTGAGTAAGGTAACATCGGCTGAACTTCTTATGTGTTGACTCAGTCCCATGATGAATATCCCAACAAGAAGACAGCCAGGAAGAGGCTATGGTCCCTATCACGATGTAGCTTTGGATGTCAAGAGCTGCTCTATCATACTCTAGTTGTTAGAAAGAAATGGAAAGTATAGGGACTATTAGACACTGCCTGATGATTGGAGGCAAAATTGGCAACAGATTTTGAAAAGAATTTTCAGAAACATTTAAAAAATTACCGTGTGTGTGTGTGTGTGTGTGTGTGTGTGTGTGTGTGTGTGTGTTAAAGTACCATTGTAGGTATGAATCTAGATAGAACTTAATAGGGGTTAACCAAGCAATTAACCTACCATATAAAATATTCCTGACCTCCTTGTATATGTGTGAGCATTTTATCATATTACTCCCAACAAAAATATAAATATGATATAAAAATAGATGTGAAGAGTTTAAGATTTTTCTTATAGGTCCCATTCATATCAACCAGGACAATTTCAATTAAGAATTTGGCATGTGTTTATTATATTTAAAAATAGGTTATCATAAATTTGATAAATATATATAGTGTGTGTGTTTGTTTGTTCATGTGTATACACAGATGTGCAAACACATGCATGCTGTGAAGATCACAGGTTGATGTTTATTGATTTTTCTCAATTGTTTACCTTAATTTTATAGACCATCTCTCTCGCTGGCCCTAGAGTTGACAATTCAGCTAGACTGGGCGGCCAGCCCATAGGTTCTTTCCATCTCTGTCCAACCCTCCAGTTGAAAAACAATCTCATAATTATAGTACATGCATACATACACACACACACACACACACACACACACACACACACACACACACACTTTTAAAGCACCATTCTATGTATAGTTTAGTCAATAGAAAACAATGAGTCTGTAACTGTGTCAGTTCTGTTTTTAGTTTCCAGAGGTCATGTCCACTTCTCTCTTACTTTTGGATGCCAGCCTCCACCATGGAAAAATTCTGAATTGGCTTACTGGAGAATGAGAAGCCATGTGGAGCAGAGCTGAGGGGTCCCAGCTGTGGCCATCAGACTGGCCCATTCCTTCCCTTGACAACCTGATTTGACAGCTGATCACAGATACATGCACAAGCTCAGACCATCAGAGCTCTCATGTATCTCCACACTCAAAAGAAACACAAATTGGTGTTCTAAGCCATTGAGTATTAAATTAATATGGTCCACAGCAACAATAAATTATACAATGTTCCTGATGTATTAGTCTCTAAGTTTTCTATGTCATCACTATTATTTAAGATAAGCCAGAACAAGAATGAATGAAAATGAAACAAGATGAAAAATTAAGGTTACACTGATAGAAGGATCAAAATCTAAAAGGGCCAATATTTTGGTCTTTTATTTTGACTGCCATGATAATAAAATTCGCAAGCCAATTATTAAACCTGTACTTGGTAGGAAATTATATATCATGAACCAAATACCAGTTTAAAATATTAAAACAGGGCCTGGGGTAATGGATCTGTGCTTCAGAGCACTGGTTTCTCTTCCAGAAGATCCATGATCAATTTCCACAACTCACAACTGTCTATAACTCCAGTTCTCAGAGATCTGATGCCCTCTTATTTCCTAGGTAAGTACAAGGCATGCTCATGGTACCCAGACATACATGCAGGCAAAACACCTATACACATAAAAACCAATACATATTTAAAATATCAAAACAATAGAATCACACCAATTGTAATTAGAAGTACAATCCAGAATGTGCATACTTGCTAATACAAATACTAGCTGTAGTTAATCTTCATTTATTCCCTAGGATAAATAGATATAAAGTAGACAATTGCTACTTCTATTCTGTATGGTGGCAATTCAAAACAAATTACCCTGCCTTGAATAGTAAAATAGGGCTTAGTCAGTTCAATTTCCCCAGCCAAAAGTTCTCAGGATCGGCAGTGAGATTCAGAAATAGAAACATTTTTTTTATTTATCCAGTAACATCTTTATGACTTAATCTTTTTAAAAATTGATTTAATAGTATGAGGACTTTTTCTGGCACATGGTTCATTGTTTGGTAATTAAATAAATAAATAAATAAATAAAGATAATCTCAACAGCACCCTCCACTGGTCAGGACTCAGATAATGCAGATATACTCCAAAGATAGAAACACAACAGGGAGATATGAAAGACTGTTCTTCACATTGTCTCTACAAAATATGTATGTTGGGATATTGTCCAGATAATTGAGAACCCAGCATGAACTCCAGTGATAAAGTCTTCACATTTACACAAGAGCAGGGATGATTGTAGCTTTACAGCTATTTCATTTTCATTTAATTTTGCTCTTTAGGAAAAAACTAATCTTATCAACAGCTCAACTCAAAACCATCGTAATGTTTCATCTGTGCAACTTTTTAATGTCAAAATATTCACAAATCAGAAAAAAATAAAGCTTTTTTACAGACTAGATGTCCTAAGGTTGTGGTTGAATTATTTAGATGTGTGTAGAGAGAGAGAAAGAGAGAGAGAGAGAGAAAGAGAGAGAGAGAGGGAGGGAGATAGAGAGGGAGAGAGAGAGTTTCAGGGCCTTCAGTGAGGCTTGGAACATAGAACAGATGAAAACTAATTGTGAAGTGAGGCAGCCATTATGGTCTTGTCCTCTTGGAGCAATGCACATTAAGACAATGGTGGGAAATCAGTGTCACTAGGTCAAGGGCACTTGACAGTTCAGAACCAATAAATGCTCTTCAATCATATTTACGCAGGACACATCTCTTTAAGAGAAAGTGATTTCCACAGCCATAATCTCTACTCATGTGAAAATCTCAAGGCTTTTGTGGAAGTTCCCATCCAGTACATATTTCTGCTGTCAGACTACTTCTGTCACCCGCATTTAAACCATGAAGTGCATTCACTGCTGATTCGACTATTATGGCAGGAAAATGACCTGTAACATTCTTTGGAGGAGCTTGGCACTTTGCATATATTAGAGGAATACAAGAGGAAATACTGTGTTAGCAACGAAGTTTATGGAAAGTCATGCAACTACACTTTACATTTCATAGAATACAGAGACTGCCTGATTTGTGAGACTAAGGCAGGGGACCTGTCAAGGAAGAAAAATCTACATATTCTCATATTTTCAAGGGCAGTTGTCAACTTTTTTCCATCTACAAAAGCTTGATGGTAAGTGACAAAATGAAAAAATGTGCCAAAATGTATTATTTGATCTTTTTTTTTTAATGGCTCTGATGTTCAAAGAACTTAATAGATGGGAAAATGGGAACATATGTTTTACTAGGATGGGGAGGTAGACAAAATTTGAGAGCAAACTGATTGCAACTGATGACAAATGCCTCAATTTTTATGACACTTTAATGGAAGTTACCTTGGTTTGACATGGGGGGGGGGCATTGGGGCAGGCTAAACTTGTATATCTCATAAGTAACATTGGACTATCTCTGATTAATTTGTAGCAACCGAATAGATCTGACAGACAAATTTCTGGGTCTGCACCACACCCTCGTGCATGAAAGTGAGCATTCATTGTGAGTATCCCACACCCATGATAACCTGTGTGTGTGTGTGTGTGTGTGTGTGAGAGAGAGAGAGAGAGAGAGAGAGAGAGAGAGAGGTCAGCTCTGGGCACTGGGCTCTGTTTACACCAAGAAGCTTCACCTAGACTCACAGCCTTAGAGAAACTCAGCCCCTCCCAGGTGATTTCCAGATGAGAAAAGGGAAGGAATAAGAAGTGATTAACCATTTCACTGCTAACTGAAGAGAACTGATCCATTCAAAAGCTTCTTTCTCCCAGTTCACTGGTCAGGTATCAAAGCACAGTCTTGCTTCCTGACCCAGGATGGAATTTTATTCCTTAATCATATCCTCCTAGCTGCTTCACTGGCTAGCTCCAGAGAGAGCACAGCCCATTATTTACTAGAATTAAGGAGCTTGGGGAGCCCAGGTGGAGGGAGACAGAGGGCATTTTTATCATAGTAGCACTCTCCAGCATCAATACAGCTAAAGGTCAGCCTGCATTTCCATCAAAACCTCCCGATTTCCAGCCATTTATAACTTGGCTATAAAAATCACTCTTGGCTGCAATTCGGTAAGTGGTGCCTCAGCTGAGCGGAAAATTGTCTGCTCTCGGCGGCTGTTGGTTTGTTTTGGTTTGCCTTTTGTTTTTGTGATTTGAGAAAAACAGTTATTTGAAAGACACCATTTAAACGTAACCCTTCTGAAGGAGAAACGTGAACAACTTAAAGCACTCATTTGTATTTTCACCACCAGTGGTTTCAGCTCCACAGTGAAGGGTGGACTGGTCCCATTTACTTTGGGCATTTCCAAGAAGCCAAGAAGGCTTTGTACTTCAAAGGCAACTGGTTACCAGAAAGCACTGTCTTGAGGTTTGTATTGCGGGTGTGGATGACCAGCTGTAGAATGATGGCTGCAGCCTAATTTCCTCCAATTAAGACTGAGTCCTTGTGCTGCCTGGAGCCCTGTTTTAATTTCCATAGGGTTCTCTTGGCAGTGTAGGAATGGACGCAGGACGATCCAATAAGGAGCTTGCTGGTCCTCTGGGTGAACCCAATCATTCCATCTTGAACCTCATGATTTCCCTAGGTTGTTGCACCAGACCTATTACTAGGCCTGGGTCTGGGTCAGGCTTTCCTTTCTCTTACACTTGGTGGAAACCTGGCAGGCAGCATAGATCAAAGACCTCACGGTTGCCCTTGGGGATGCTGGGAAGCTGAGAGTTGAAACAGAGCAAAGTGAGGCCAGCCCACAGTGTAAGCCAGAGGAAGAAGGTACCAACGAGAAGTTTCCTGTTGGGCATCCCTAGCCCCCAAGGAACGGTGTTCTGGGGGAGGATCCTGGATCCGTTCTGATCAGCTGCCTGACACTCCATGGGATCTGTTTCCCGTGTTTCTAGGAGAGAGGACCACTTATGTTTCACGAACAAAGAAACACAATAGAAAGGCCTCCGAGGTTTTGAGGAACAGTGAATAGTCTCGGGGTATCTCTGGAACTTTAGCCTGCCCAATCTGGGGCTAGAGGCTACCTTTTTAACTATTTCCTGAGTTTTTCTAAACGAAAAGAGGGCATTCTAACTCTTTTCTCTTGGGGCAGTGCACAAAAAGCTGGGAGCCACAGAAACTGCAAGGCCAAGAGGATTTGGGTCTCCCCCTCTTTCTCCACCCCTGCAACTATAAATGGAAAAGCTCTAGGACCTTGAATCTCCTGCCAGATGTGTTATCCTCCAGCTGTTCTGAGGCTGTCTTACCTGGGCTGCCTAGTGCTCACTGGACCAGTAGAGCTGAGGACTTAGAATGGAGAAGCAAAGCGCTTGTTTGATGTATGGCCGGAGCTTGAAGGCTCTGCATGCAGAGCAGGATAAAGAAGAGTGAAGAGCCAGCATGATGGTGGCAAAGGGGCAGCTCTCTGCAGTTGCTGTGTTAACCGGAAGTCTAAGGGCCTACCTTTGAACCAGCTCCTCAAGCGTGTTAAGAAGTCATTTTGAACTAGAGGCTAGCAGAAAGCAATCATCTGTGAGGATGCTGACTTTTGAGTATTTAGAGATTATTTATAATCTTGATGTAGGTTCTTTGAAGCAAGGAGGTGGGCTTCTTGCAAAACCACCTTTGGCCTACGCTCAGCATACCGGGAGGATTCAAGGTCCCAGGTGTAGTCTAATTTTATGTCACTTGTTTCTACCACTGAGATGAACAATCTGTTTCACAGTTGCCCCACAGTCTTCCGCCACCTTAGTTTACATTTGCAATGACTTGTTTGTTTCTGGTTCCTTCCTCACTCCGTGGCTTTGTCTAGCTCTTATGTATACCCACAGCACTCTCCCTTGTTAATCTGGAAATGCTAATATTATTCTCACGGTTTCTAATGATTGTTTTTCTCTTTATACATATTACAATAAAAATTAATTTATCCAATTAGTATATCAAAATGAATAATTAGTCATAAGCACGGGCTGAAGAAACCTTTGGAAGGCACACTTGCTTATTACTCTGGTTGCTCTCTGGCCTGTTTCCAAATTCAAGACTACACTAAGCTGGTTTACTTTGGGACTGTTATAGTCCTTTAATTGCTGTATTTCTCTTCCAACCCAAGAGTTCTTCTTTTAAACTCATTTTAAAAATCCCTTGTTTTAAAGTCTAAGCCAGTTTTTAAATCTCTATCAAATACAAAAGCAAATTCCATTTGGATCCAATATTAAGTTCGTCATGAAATCTGTTTAGATCTATTTGACACATTCTGGAAACATTTGGTTGAGCTTTAAAAATGGGGGAAAGTGACTGAGCTGTAACAGGTGAACACAACACGCTGGTTAAGAACACAGTAACCAATAGGCCTCGGGATGTACACAGAGGCAGAGATGGGTAAGAACGGTGTTTGTCTGGAGGCAGGGACCATGCCAAAACTACAGGTGAGAGCAATGCAGAAGCCAGGAGATAAGGAATGACAACAGATGCAGGTGCGAATCCAGACCAGGACAGTGTCATGATTAATATTGGGACAGAGAAGAAACTCCTTATCCCCTCAGCATTTAAAAGATTACATAGTACTTTTCATGGCAAGCTAAGTACTACTACCATTACTTACACATAAAAAGGAAATTGAAAGTAAAAGTTTTCTTGGTCCATTGTGTATAAGGCTGAAGTAGAGAAAGGCAGCTTTGGGGCTCAGAGTCCTTTAATACTCTATACAGAACAAAGATTTTTCGGGGTGGTGGTGGTGGTGGTGGTGGTGGTGGTGGTGCTAGTGGTGGTATGTTTTGGTGTGTGGGTTTGTGTAGTGGTGGGATTTGAAACCAGAACCTTTCCAGGTGGGAAGTGGATCTCTGAGCTGTATTCCAACCCCATAGCACAAGGTTTGAACACAATACAGGTGAGGAATGATAACAGGTCTTAGCTGAAACAGCTGGGTTCAGCATTTCTGGCTTCCACCTTGTTCTCTGATGCATCTGAGGTGGGAGCTCCAAGATGGAGCATTAACTACACCTGGCTGCCATTTCTTGAACAGCCGTTTATGGGCATTCCATAAGTCTGAGCTCTGGCAGCACCTCAGTCACATCAAACTAGCAGTGGATCTGACAGTCCTAACTACTGCCATGCAATTCGCTAACCTGTGCAGGACACAGACACTAAGAAATGCATGTCTCTTAAAATACAATACAGGGAACTTAGCTACTGTGGCCGTAGGGAGCAGGAAAAAACAGTGCTCTCAGGGGCCCAAATTGGGGGGAGGGGAGAAAGGAGATGATGTATGCTATTTGATAAAATATTAATCTTCCTTGACACTTCTGGATAATCACCTGGAGTCATTCTTGGGAACAATCGCTTTTCAAGGATAGAAGGGGATGAGCAGGGAGGGGCTTATTCCATCTGCCAGTATCCTGATGACGGGATGCTGACTCGCTTGAGTTTATCGAAGGCCACTTGCCAATTAGACTTAAGCATTTCCTGACAAGGCAGTATTTGTACAACGTTTTGTTTTCTATTTATCTCATCCACCCTGGAGTTGTCTCAGGAGAAGTGCCAAGGCTGTGTGTAGGAGACCCCTAACAGGTCAAAGCTATTATCCTCCAGGTTGACATTGTGAAACGTTCCCTGTATCCCTGAGAGAACTGGCATCCTCTGCAAGTCTCTAGGCCAGCTGAGCACAGAGAGACAGTGTTTGCCTCTGCCTCCATAGAGACAAATGCAGGATGACTGATAAACCATGGAAAACAGGGAACCTGGTACCAGGCAGGACATCATAAGAGATGTAGTGACTCAAGTTAGCTGCAAGGCAAGAGGAGGTGGCAATCCCCTACACTAGAGTACAAGAGACAGGAGAAAAAGGAGCATCACATGGAAGTCACATAAGAAGGATAAAATATTAAATCCAGTCTTTTCATAGCAAAACTGGATTAGGGAGTGGCCAGTTGGGAAGACTACTGCAGTCTGGGGTTTTCGTGAACATGCTAGTATGTCAAGCATTTAAATATAAAACTGAAATTGTTATTCAATTCATTACTCCCTTTGTTAGAACTCAATTCTCTGTTTTTTGTTTGTTTGAAGATTTTTTGTTGTTGTTGTTGTTTTGTTTTGTTTTTGTTTTTAAAGAAACTTCTCCTTGCTAGGGAGGCCTTCTGGCACTCAGAGGAAGGGGAAGCAGGCTACTAGGCTGAGACCTGATAGACTGTGATCATATAGAGTGGAGGAGGTTCCCTTCTGTCACAGGCCTAGGGGAGGGGAATAGGTTGAAAGAAGGAGGAAGGGAGGAATGGGAAGATACAAGTGGGATAATGAGATGTAATATTAATAAATTATTTAAATGAAAAAAATTTTAAAGAAAGAAAAATAGCCTGTGATTATCTGCATTCCTCAAAGTGCTTCTGTCTTGCTGCTTTTCACAGCTCTGTCCTTGCTTTGTAACAATCTCTTCTCCAGAAATTCAGAAGCGAAAAGGTTATGATGGCTTTGTTGAAATATCCAGAGTCAGAAAATGGAGAAAACTATGGAAATGGCTAAATGACATAATAAGGCATGGAGGTGGATCTGTGAAAAATAGCATGTGAGCATAGGCAGATCATGTGACCATTCCAAGCTCATGCTGTTTCTACTTTGGAAAGAGGGGAACTCAGCTCCTGACCCACGTCCAGAAAGCTTTCTATTAAACCAAAGGAAAAAAATTGCAAGTGAGCATGGGGAGAGAATCAAAGGGGGAGGAAAGATATCCCCAGAGAGATAGACAGACAGACAGAAAGACAGAGATAGAGAGAAAGAGAGAAGTAGGAGAGCAAACAGTCAAATTCTAATCAGTCATATTTCTTTTCATTAATTTAAAAACTCTAAAGGTTGCAAAAATGCTCTTTTGCATCTGTTAGAGATGTTTTTCCACTTATGCCTATATAGTGATTTTTTTTCCGGTCTCTAAGTCCCAAGAGCCACTCTTGGCTTTTTCTGTATCTCGCATTGATCATAATCAGCAGCCTGGGAACACCATTCCTTTCCTCGTGTTCACTCCCCAGCTTCTGTATGCTGTAGTCTGTGGGCTCCATCAGGTTCAACTTTTCCTGAACAAGCATATGACAGCTCAGACACAGGAATGCAGAGTCTCCTCAAAGACAATCACCAACGAAGAGGTTGCAGATTTATTCTAATGACACTGCGATGGCTCATGTCCCCTGAGGAACGTCCCTTTTTGCAGCTACATTTGATATGTGCAATTCCTTTAGTTTTCAATTGCTAAAATGGTGGTAAAACTGTACCCTTTTGAGGTTGGCTTTGATTTTTAGAAACAGCCAAAAAAAAAAAAAAAAATCAAGTGATGGTTTGCATCTAAAGCCTTTAATTTACTGACATTTCATAGTAGCTCATAACCTGATTCGTTGAGTAACTCAAAAGTATTTGAACAGTTATTAGAAATACAATAAAAGCACGTTTTGCTATGTTGACCTCTTTAATGAAGTATAGAACTCTATTCTTGCTAATCAGAGGAGGAAGATACTTCCTTTTTAATGGAGATATAATATTTATGCACTTTTTATGGGTTATCTTATAGTGGTTTTATATATCTATATAATATATAATAATTCATTCCTTCAAATATTAGTCTTTGGAGACTTAAAGTTTAATAGACTGAAATATACATTTTTGGGGCCCATAGTTATCCTAGTGTGCTAGAACACCAGAATTCCTCTCTCCTCTCTGTGTTTGATGCAACTTTATTTAGATTTTTTGCTTTTCCCTTTCTTTCTCAGTCTCCAGTGACCACCATCCCATTAATTTTCTTCAAAATCAACTATTTTGTTTCCACAAATGAGTGCGCGGACATGTGGTGTTTGTCTTCCTGTGTCTGGCTTATTTCACTCAGTGATCTCCAGTTCCACCTGTGTTACTCAAAGTGACAGGATTCTATTCTCACTGAAAGTTAAACAACTTGCTGAGATGCATACATCCCAGTCTGCAGCTGGGCTTTTGCTGTTATGGATGGTGCTACAGTAAACACAGGAGTGTAAGTGCCTTTTTTGTATAGGATTTCATTTCAGCTGGACACAAGCAGTGGAATTAATGAATCACTTTGTCATTCTGGATTTAGTTTTCTGGGGAGCCTTCATGTTTGTTTTCATTCCAGCTGTTCTAATTTGCATTCCTACCCTGGAATGTTCCCCTTTCCCCACTCCCACTCAGACACTTACTGTTTTGTTATTCAGTAGTAGTTATTCTGACTGTAAGACGATAATTTCTCATTTTCCTGTTGATTTGCACTTCTCCTATAATTAGTGTGACACGGCATTTTTACCCCTTACGATTCTTGGCTTCTTCCATTTCCTCTTTAAGAAACCTCTACTGAAGTCTTCAGTTAATTTTTAAATCTCATTTATTAAGAAATTCCACTTAGAGTGCTTACATGCTAACTGAACACACTCTCTCTCTACACAGCCCAGGCCAACCTAGCCCATTGTCTTATTAAGGGTTTCTACTGCTGTAATAAAACATCATCACTAGAAGCACCTTGAGGCTGAAAGGGTTTGTTTCACCTTCCAGTTCTCAGGTAAGGAACAGTCACCACTAAGGGAAATCTGAGCAGGAATTTAAGCAGGGGAAAAGCCTGGAGGGAGAAACTGAGGCAGAAACCATGGAAGAATGAAGCTCACTGGTTCACTCAGCCTGCTTTCTTATACTACTCAGGATCACTAGCCGAGGTTGTCCCCATCCACAATGGGCTAGACCCTTTCATGTCATTTATCAATAAAATGCCCCATAGAGTTATCTAAGTGTGGTGGTTTGAGTAAGTAAAGCCTCTATAGACTCAAGTGTTTGACTGTTTGGTCCTTAGGGAGTGGCACTATTAGGACTGTAGGTTTGTTGCAGTAAGTATGACTTTGTTGGAGGAACTGTCGGAGTGGACTTTGAGGTCTCCTGTACTTAAGCTCTGTCAAGTATGGAACCCAGTGTCCTTCTGCTGCCTTTGGATCCAGATGTAGAACTCTTGGCTCCTCCAACACCATGTCTGCATACATATGGCCATTCTTCTCCCCACAATGAAAGTGGACTAAACCTCTGAAAGTGTAAGCCAGCCCCAGTTAAATGTTTTCTTTTATAAAAGTTGCCTTGGTCATGGTGTCTCTTCACAGTAAGGAAACCCTAACTATAAGAGAAGTTAGTACCAAAGACTGGCGTGTTGCTGTGATAGGTCTGACCATGCTTTTGTTTAGACAAATGTGGATTTTGAGACTTTGGCTTAGTAAAGCAGTGGGTTGCTTTAAATAGGGCTTAATGGGCCATACTAGCAGGAACATGGAAGAATGTGGTGCTGAGGGTAATCTGAACTGTGGAGGCCTACCTCAAGAAGTTTCAGAGGAAAATGTTAGTATGTTGCCTAGAGATTGTTATTGTGGCATTTTGGTGAAGAATGTGGCTGCATTTTGCCCTTGTCTGAAGAGTCTGCCTGAAGCTAAAATGAAGAGATTTAGACTAATCTCATCAGCAAAGGAAATCTCAAAAGAGCCTAGCATAGACTCTGTCTGTGATTCATTCTTGTGAAGAGTATTTTTATGAAACAAAGCAAGCTTAAAAAGGAAAAATATAAAATATGTGGTTCAAGGATTAAAGAGGCACCAGAAAGTGGAATGGGGCTAAATCCTATGTTCAAGGATATAAACAGACTAAAGGTATTAAATGGAATTGAAGGAGTGGTAACCTTGGGGCAAGATACAACCCAGCTAAGCTTCCATCTTGTGAAAAGGAATTTAAGAACATCTTAGGTCCAATCAGGTTGGTATACAACTTTAATCACAGCAGGAGGAGCTTTTAATCCAAGCACTCAGGAGACAGAGGCATGCAGATCTCTGAGTTCAAGGTCACTCTAGTCTAAGATCAAATTCCAGGACAGTGAAGCTTAGGCAGTGAAAAGAAACCCAGCAAAAATGAAAAGCTGGTGAAGATGTAATAGAAAAAGGTGGGATGGGAGGGGGGGGGTGGGGAGGAGGGTTATGTTCAAGCTCCAGCAAGCAGTAGAACTTGGCAGCTTCAGCTATGTGGCTCTGGATTTAAAATCAAGGATAGAAAAAAAAGAGCTTAAAGAATTTCCTTGCTTGACTAAGGAAAGTAGTTGAGGCCAGGTGTATGGCAAGAGTGTCCTTGCATGGGGGCCTAGAACAAAATGGGTTTTGGAGTCTCCATTCCCAAGTAACGAAAATTGCTGATGCCAGACATGTGGTAAGGTGTACCTGAATGGAGGCCCAGAGAGGCCACTGCATGAAGCTGTGAAGTTGAAGTTGCTATGGAGACCTCAACAGGTTAAAGGTGCCAAAGTATTGGGATACCTGTCAAGGAAAGCTACTAACAGGGACTGGACCATCTCAAGAGAAACAAATGTGTTGCAGTGAACAAAGCTAAAAAGAACTGAGATATAAAGAACATTTTGACATCAGACATGGAGATGGAGAATTTGAAGTTTACCCAGCTGGTTTTTGGCTTTTTGTTGTTGTTGTTGTTGTTGTTGTTGTTGTTTTGTCCAGTATTTCCTTACTATGCCCCCTTGCCTATGTTTTGGAATGATAATGTATAGTCTATGCCATGATATATTGAATGTATGTGATCTGATTTTTTATTTTTATTTTATAGGGGATTAATTACAGAAAGGACTTTGAACTTTGAACTGTGATAGACTATTAGGACTTTTGAAGTTGTACTGAATAAATTTTGCATTATGTAATGGCTACAATCCTATAAGGGCCAGAGAGTGAAATGTGGTGGTTTGAATATGTATGGACCCATAGACTCGTGTGTGCAAATGCTTGGCCCATAGGGAGTGGCACTATTAGGAGGTGTGGCCCTTTCTGGAGTTGGTGTGGACTTGTTGGAGGAAATGTATCACTGGGGGAGGGGCTGCTTTGAGGTCTGTTATACTCAAGCTCTGCCCAATGTGGAGCCCAGTCTCCTTCAGCTACCTTCAGATAAAAATGTAGAACTCTGGGCTCCTCCAGAACCATATCTGCCTGCATGCTTCCATGCTTCTCACCATGAATATAATTGACTAAACCTCTGAAACTGTAAGGCTGGTTCTCTATACTTAATATGCACAGAGTAAAGATCTATGTAAATCTTCATTCATGCCATACAACAAATGGCATCTAATATTACTTCACATGGATTCTATAGCCAACAAGAAGCATTGTCTATACATAGACATTCACGTCTCAGCCAGTCACAGAGCTATTACCATGTAGCGGGATTAGCAGTATAAATTACCTGTTTATTCTGCAGTTTGAATTCTTCACATCAGGATTGTATCACCTCCCTCATTGCCTACCAATCTGCTCTCCCTCCCTCAACTCATTTTCCTCCCTCCCCTATTCCTCAGAAAGGGGAGCCCTCTTCCCCTAACATCTGACCTCTACCTATCATGTCTCTTTCTCTGTGGCCTGGCAAGGCTGCCCTCCCAGGGAGAAGTGATCAAAGTTGGGGAGCCAGAGTCCACGTCAGAAGTAGTTCCTACTCCCCATATGTGGGACACACAAGGAGACTGTGCTGTCAATCTACTACATCTAAAGAAAGGGTCTAGGTCCACATTATATATGGTTCCTGATTGGTGCATCGATCTCTGTATTGTAGTGTAGTTATCCTGAATTATGTGGTTGAAATCCACTTATGAGTGAGTAAATGCCATGTATGTCCTTCTGTGTCTGGGTTACTTAATTCAAGATGATGTTTTCTAGTTCCATCCATTTGCCTGCAAATTTCAAGATTTCGTTATTTGTAATAGCTGACTAGTATTCCATTGTGTAAATGTACCACAGTTTCTTTATCAATTCTTCAGTTGAGCAAATGTTCTTGTTGTATGGTGGAGAATATCTTGCGTATATTCCTTGAAGGAGTATGGCTGGGTCTTGAGGTATAATTATCTCAATTTCCTGTGAAAAAGCCAAATTGCTTTTCAAAGTGGTTGTACAAGTTTGTACTCTGACCAGCATGGTTTTCCTTGATGTAGGTGGTTTGTTGTATATATGTGTAATAATACAAATGTATATGTATAAATATTTAATTAAATAATTGTTAAAAACTGCAAGAGACAGCACTTTCTGGCAAGGATGTGGAGAAAGGGAAATACTCCCCCATTGCTGGTGCGAGTGAAAACTTGTACAATCACTTTGGGAATCAATCTGGAAGTTTCTCAGAAAATTGGGGAATAGTTTTACCTGAAGACCCTGCATATACCTGAAAGATGCTCCAGCATACCACAAGGACAATTGCTCAACTATATTCACAGCAGCTTTGTTGGTAATAGCCAGAAACTGGAAACAGCCTGCATGTATCCATTCTTAAAGAAACATTTCCTTTTATGTTACCTATAGCTTTGCCAGTCATGTGAGATTACTATGGATGGCATACAGTTGGGTCTTCCTTTTACAATAACATCAATTCAGAAAGACAGTGTCTGTTGATTGGTAAATATAATCCAGTTACATTGAAGGTTGTTATTTTTATTTTTAATTAGCATACAAAGTACTATCTTTCATTATAACATTTTAATATAATTTTTGATTATCCTTCCCATCCTTGTTTCCCACTTATACCCTTCTGTCTCCAGTAGCCTCTTCTCTTCTTACAAGTCTTCTACTGTCCTTCTTGTCTTCCTTGACATACTTTTTCTCACTGTCACAGTCACCTTTCTGGTTTCAGGATTATTGTTGACATTTTTTGACAGAAACTTCCTCCCATCATTTTGTATCCTGCTTATTTATAAATTATGTACTCCCTTCTACCTTCCTGTTTACGCCCATGACGTGGTTGGTTTACATCACACTAAGGTTTGATCTCTTTTCCCATCCATCCCTACACTAGGTTTTGTACACTGGCATATTTCCATGGCATACCAAACATGATCATGTTTAGCAACATTTGTCTCTAGTGTAAGACTTTACTTTGTGACTAGATGGTCTATAATGATCCCACCCCCCAGTTCTAATTATCATTTCTCCATCATTCATAAGGGCTTCTTGTTTGTGGTTTTGTGTTATGTTAAGAGTTTTGAATAAAACACTCATTCTCATTTAGCCATTAAAGTTTCTGCTCAGAAACCTGCCGTAAGTCTAATTTTCTTGTATCTGGCTCAATGTACTCTCCCCTTGCTGCTTTTGGAATTCTGTCTCCAGCCTTTGACAGTTTAACTATATAATGTGCCTTGCTTGGTGATGGTATTTTGGGGTTGACTCAAGTTGCAGTGCTTTGAGCTTCTTGTATCTGAGCTGCTGCATCTTTTGTAAGATTTTGGATGTATTTTTCAGCTCTGATTTTATAAAGCACATTCTGTGTGCTTTTGTTCTTTTCTTCTGCCTCTGGGATTCTTTTCAAGGAAACATTTTTTTTCCTTAACACTGTCTCATAAATCTCATGGGCTTTCTTCATTTTATTTATTTTTTTCCTTTTTGAATTATGTTAACAGAAAAGTTCTGTCCTTATCCACAAGTTCAAAACTTCTTTCTTCTACCTTTTCTGCTACATAGTGCAAGCTTTTCATGGTATTTTTATTTCAATGATTTTGATTTGGTTTCTTTTCTATGGTTTCTGCCTTTTTGGAGAACTTATCATTTATTACTTGAGTTAATTTTCTCAACCATTTACATTCTTTACCTGTTTTCTCTTGCATGTGCTGAGATGCCCTGAGATTTTAGATGGAAGTTCTTTTCACGCATTTCATGGGTATCCTTCAAATTGGGTTGTACTTGGAAACAACTACATTTTCCTTTAGAGGTTTCATGTTTCTCAAGTGTCCATCATGATGCCTGTGTACTGGGTAGAAGAGCCCCTTCTTCTAACTTTGCAGAAATAGCTTTTGTAAAGTATTTTTAGATAAGATTTGAAGCATTAAGTGCTTTAATTTTTGATGTAGGTGGGCTCAAAAGTATCCTCTGTTTGATTTCTTCAGATTTGATCCATATCAACAGTGTTTGAGTCTTGTAATAGTCCTGACTGTGGCAGTTCATGGAACTGGCTAGATGACTTTGCAGTTAACATAGGATTCCATAATTGCATTTCCCGGGTCCCAGAGATGGAACCCCTTTGGCAGCCAGTGGTGGAACAGGTAATGAAAAGTCTGTTCCTAGGCTCTGTGGGCCAGTCATAGATGATTCCAAGGACTACTAAGGAAAAGTTCAGCCCATAGTATGTAAATGAGACCATCACCAGACTCCTGATAGGGAATTGGGGGATGTCTGGGCTTGCTGTCTAATCAGTTCTGGAACCACAGGATGAGATTTTACAGATGTCCTGCGAGAAAAGTGAAATTGGTTTCTGCACAGGTTTCAAGTGCAGGTTGTGAAGGTGATCTTTGTGTAGGTCCTGTGGGATGGTTTTAGGTGATAAAGGGGCTTATAGCATTGGTAGCAACTCTTCAAAATTTTGGGGATTTATATCATATTATATCCAGATCCCAGAAACAACCATAAATAACACCAAGAACTTTTATACCAACTGATATGATACCCAGTCTATATGCTATGAGGAAGACTCCCTAGACCAGTGGTTCTCAACCTTCCTAATGCTCCAGCCCTTTAATACAGTTCTTGATGTTGTTGGTATCCCCAACCATAAATTTATTTTTGATGCTATCTCTTAACTGTAATTTTGATAGCATTATGAATTGTAATATAAAAACATCTATGTTTCCTGAAGGTCTTAGATGACCCCTGTGAAGGGGCCATTTGATCTCCCACAGGGATCATGACCCACAGATTGAGAACCACTGCCCTAAACCCTCTGGGGCTTATGCATGCAACACTGGGTTGTAGCATGGGTATGCATAATCCTAGAGGATTAGGATGTGGTTGTCACCTTTCCTAGGTCTCATGGGTTGGATATAGTAGACTGGAGCTTTTTACTTCCCACCTCTGAAGTCCTAGAGTTGTAGGACATGAATGATAATGTGAGCTTAAGATTGGCAAGGGCTGAGGTGGGCAAGATCTTGGTGTTGGTAGTTACGGATCTGGAACTTCAGGCCATAAATGGGACTTTATGGTGGCAATTCTTTACGTACCAGAGTTGTAGTCTTAAGGCCTTGAGCTGTGGATACTTGTTTTGTGGCAAGCGCAGCTGATGATAGATTTTTGGCACTGATAATTCCCGTCCTGGAGCTAAAGGGTTCCAGAAACTTTTTCATGTGTATCCTTTCTAAGTGACTGATACCGTTGAGGGTATAACCTTTTGCATGAGTGGTTGCAGTCCTATGCCGTGGCTGGGAACAAGAACTCCATGTGTTCCTACAGTTCCAGCATAGGTGGCTGGTAAAAGCTTCCCCACTTGCTACCTGATAATTCATTTGCCTTAAGGCTTGTAGAACTGATAGTTGTGTCAGTGGATCTGTAGGATACACTTGGGACATTCCTCAATTTCGAAGGCACAGATGTAGATGATGCTGGAGTTTTGTTACAGCTGCCACTGTCCTAAGGTGGTGAGCTAGGGAGCAGAGCTTCCTTTCTTCTAAAAGTGTAGGTGCTAATAGGACTCATGGTATTCTACTTGAGTCTATGGCAATCTTTGGACTTAAATGCTCAGAACACTGAGGGGTGTTTAATTCTCTGCCCTGTGGTGTAAGCACAGACTTAAGGCTTTTAGCAACACCACAGGGGCCCATGCTTTCCCCCACATCAGGATGGTGTCTAGCAGAGGCTATTGTTGCAGTCTGGCTTTGGGGCATGAGTTTCTTCTTTTGTGCAAAGCAATTATTCTTTATCTTACTAGCTTGCTACACTGGGTTTATGAATCCTACAAGGACTGTATAACTGTCTTTCTGGTGGAGCTGCATGGAGGTGGGCTGCTATGATTGAGGTCACGGTCACTTTCCCACTTCCCTTCTGCCCCTCACCCATCCCTACTTCTAACCAGCAAGAGAGCAAGGAATGAGATTGAAACTGACATTTTACCTTGCTGATTCAGGTTCTTATGCTTTATGCTGACTTCTAGAATTTTCTCTCAGCCTTTCTCCTTGCAATATGGTGCTCCTTTCCATCACCAAGGCAGAGTCATGCACTGAGCACTGCTCCTCAGCCATCTTCCTAAGCTAGTTTATCTTTTAATTCTTGCTTATTTGTATTTCTCTTTCTTTCTTTTGCTTTATGGTGTCAGGGATCATACATGGGGCCTCAAAAAATACTAGGGAAGTACTGTGCCACTGAGCAGACCCCTAGCCTGCTCGAAGTGAATATTAATAATAATAGAAAAGGTCCTGAGAGAAACATGTTAGCCATCAAAATAGCCTTAACAGTCAGCCCCTAAATAACTAAATGTAATGGATTCTGAATATTGGTGCAAGGAAACCAAGAAGCGCAGTGAGTAGGTGAGCATGGAGAAAGGCTTATGACTCACAGTGAGTAGGGAGAACAAGAAGTTATTGCAAAGCTATGAGTATTTTGAAGAAAGAATGCATAGGATTGTATTATGGTGCCTACACATAGTATATATTAGCACATCTAGTGCTGGACAATTCTAAGCACACTCAACGTAAAGGCTTAGGGCCATGGTTAAACGAGAATGATGATGGCCAGAAGCTGCGCATGCTCAGGTTGGATTTATAGTGAGCTATGTTCATTGTAGGTCACCTGAAAGAGGACACAGAGGGAGTCGGTAGCCTAAGCTGGTTCATTACAGGTTTTTCCAAATAGTTTCCACTGACACAGGAATAGTTTTGAAGGTTCCACCATGGTCTTCTAACTAGTTCTTTTTCAATCCCCCATGTTGTAAGAATTTGTCCCCTAAAGAAGTCTGCTGTACTTAATAAACACCTACTTGAATGTACAGACTAAATGTTTATCTACCAGAAAGTGCAATGGCTTTGGATACTTGCAGAACCCAGTAGAGCCAAGATGGGTAGGAAAGTCAGTATTTCAAATTTATAATAATATCTGAGATGACTCTTAGAAATCTAAGATTCTTTAAAAGAAAATGAAATGTGGTAGAACTTTATTATCTACAAGGGAAAAACAAAGCACTAAAGTACACTTAGATGACAGTTTCCAAAGAGAAAACCAATTCTTGTCTCAGCTTCCTTCATCCCTTACTCAGTACCCTTACCTCCAAGATCTGGTCCTCCTTCCACAATTGGTATAACATCGTACCCTGGAGCTTATGCCAATCATGGAGTCTTTCTGTTTTTTTCCAATTATTCCCTCTAGTCATTACTCAGTAAAGCAAGGGAGGAATCTAATGTCAGATAAGCACTGCACAGGTCTCCTAGGTGTGATAGAAAACAGCTGTAAGAATTATATGGGATTTTTATTCTTGTGTTTGTGTGTTTATTGTTCATCTACATCAGTTCTTCCAAAGTAATAGTAACAAACCATGCATCCACATCCATATCACAGAGGAGATAACTGTAGGACACTAAAATCCCCCTCTGATGAGTGTAAAGTGGTCCTGTTAGAAACAACCTGGGAGTTGTTCAGAAAGTTAAGTACAACTGTCTCAGGACCCAGCAACTGCACCCCTGAGTAAATGTACTGTATCAGTTTATTTCTGCAGCT
>OU015757.1:35459676-35479705 GCA_907169655.1 Acomys percivali
GAAAAAATAATATGTACAATTAAACGCCCTACACTTAAAAATATGTTCAATGTATGATCATACTTCTATGGAATGCCCAGAACTCGAGAACTCGAGATTAGTAGCCAAAACTGACGCCTCTAGGGGTGGGAGATAGAGGGTGAATACCAATAGCTACAAGGTTTTATTGTGAGGTAATTACTGTCAAGAGCCATCCTCTTAAAGGAGCTCACTAGGCATGTGGGCTGTCTTGGAGATGCAAGGTCTGTACTGTGATATACCCCAGAACTGCTTTCAGCCTCTGACATGCTTTCAGGAGCCATTGACTTGGGGAAGTTCAGTAGGCATGATAGATCTCTTGAAGGGATACTGTATTTTGCAAGGTCTGTACCGTGACGCACCCCAGAATTGCTTCCAACCTCTGACTGCCCTGTCAATTGTGCACTGCTACATCTCTCTAAAATCTGGCATTAGAGCCAGGCATGGTGGCACATGCCTATAATTGCAGCACTCAGGGAAATGGAGACAGGTGGATCAGTGTGAGTCTAAGGCCAGTTTGGTCTAGAAAGCGAGTCCAGGACAGCCAAAACTACATTCAAGGCCAGGCTTGTCTACAAGTTTACACAGAGAAACCCTGTCTCAAAAAACCAAAAAGAAAAAACATCTGGCATTGGTGTGAACTGTTACTTTCTGAGTATTGACCAGCTCTAATTGAGCAAACTTCCCACAGGATCTTGTTTGAGAATGTACTGTTTGTCATTCAGATGAATCAATCCCAAATAGTTTTAAAAGTTAAAATATTTTAGATCCTCTAAAGCAATTTTAGAGAGTTTATGGCTGCAATAAATACCTTTGTGGACCTCCAGATGCCTCACTAGGGACAGCCTAGTAGCAGATTTGTGGCTTCAAATAAGCCTCCACTCCAGATAGCACCAGGAATCCTGGTACTTCACCATAAATATGTGCAAGTTGGTTTAAACTTTCCTTTAACCCAAGATGGAATGGGGCTACCTAGATATGTCTAAGCACAAACTTTAATGTCTATATATACAAACTGTTCTGTTATAATTCCTTATACCTTGTCACTTAGTGGCATCATATGTTGTCATTTTAAATTTACTCTGTTCTTTAGAATGAAAGACAGATAAAATTATTGTCCTGAACTCATTATGAACTAAGAGATAGCTGGATAATGTATGGTTAGATCAGTCCTAATTGAAAAGCTATATATTACCTTTGTCACACTGAACTCACTGTGAACTTATGTAATGGATACCTGTTGTATTTTAGAATTCATCTGTTTTTGTGATTAATTGCCCTTTTTTGACCATGAGGTAATTCCCCTTTCTCAGAAGTATAAGCACAGTGACCAACAATAAATGGCATTGAAATTGGGAAGCTTAACTTCAGTTGAAGTTAAGATGCCTAACTTCATCCACCTTTTTTCTTGAATGTGTGTGTATGTGAGAGTGGTTTATTTTCTATCTCTCTCTTATTTCTTATTTCCCTGTAGATTCACAAATAAGTTAGCAGACTCAGGGCTTTACCATCAGCCTTTTAGGGCCCATCAGGTCTAAGTTTACATTAGCTTACTGGAGATCTCTGCAAAGAGGCCTATTTCAGATCAAAGAGCCTTCTTTTACAACACCCTTGCAGTTTCTAGCCAGAAGTCGCTTTTACAGCCTCAGCTATAGAAAAATTGTGGTCAGTTTAAGTTTTCCTCCTCGGCAGACCGCAGTACAGCCAGTCTCCAGAGAAGAAACCCTGGGCCTCCTTTTCTCTTTCTTCTTTCAATCCTGATTAGCAGCCTGAGCCATCAGCTCTGGCCATCCTAGAGATAAAGCGAACTGGAAGGGCATCTGCATTCAGCCCCAGAGACCCTACCCTGGACCTCTTCAGAACCGTAGCTGGGCAATAACAAATTACATGTTCTAAAATGTGTCTTCATGGTGATTGTACAACTCTGTGGTATGTTAAAAGCCACTGAATTATATATCTTTAATGAATGATGCATGTGTTATAAGAAAGGGTCAGTTTCTCAAGGTCATCCTCAGCTATAGAGTGAGTTTGAGGCCAACCAATGATGCATGATACTCTGTCTGGAATAACAACGAAAGAGTTATATCTTAATATCTTAATGAAGCCATGAAAACCATGGAAAATGAGAGCACTTTACCATTTAAATTACTTTTAGCATTAATTTTTACAATTAGGCATTCCAACCATATCATGGCTTGGACTGTTATGTATATTGTGTCTGATCATCACAAGAGCTTTTCGAAGGAAATAAAGTAAAGAAACTTAATTTAGACTAGTGTTACATATACATTTGGTGTACATTCAGATAAAGCCTGTAACCACAGTATATAAATAACATCAAACTCAGAGTAAAAGGGAATAATAAGTAAAATTAATAGACTCCCAGAGTTGACCAGGAAAAGAAGCTTAAGAAATTGTAAACGGAAAGGTATTGTCTAAAGATTTAATACTATGACCCCTGTCAAATTAGTAGCACCTTAGTCACTTTCCATTGCCTGCAGCCCATGGAGAAACGCTTGATGTAGACACTGCCACCTCATCTCTGGTCTCTACTGCCCATTAAAAGGGGCCAGGCCTCTTCAGTGACTTTTAAATGTTAAGAATCAAAGCAAGCTTGGGAAATCTTGTTACAAAATACATCTGCTTTAATAAGAGCTGCATGTCCAGGGCTGATTAGAGCTGCCTGCCTGTGAAAGGCCATGAGCTCGTAATGATTAAAGAGGATGAAATTATAATGTGTGCAAAAATAAATCATTATTTACTATTGTGAGGCAATTGACCAGTGCCAAATTTCGAATATATTTCAAAAGAAAGGTATGTAATTAGAATGAATTCAAGAACAATATAAACCAACCCAACTGGTTTAATTGATGCAGTTCCTCCCCCTCATTAGGTAATTCAAAAAGTGACTATTGGCACAGCATTAGATTTTGTGTATTTTTTTTCTGAGATGTAAGGAATGTTTTCAAAGCACACAAAGACTAGGTCCATAGAGTTTCCACTTACTGAAGGGAGTGGGAAGTTTGGCTGCAGGCAGGGACAGTCTTTCTCGGACTATATGTCTGCTTAACTCTATTTTACTTTAAACTAAGACCCACATTTTTGACTATGTCAGTATTCTCCATCTATTTGCCAGAGTCAAAACAAACCTTCACATCCACCTCACTCTGCCAGCAAAGTCAATGCTATGACTGCAAAGTAAAGGAGCAGAAAGTATAGGAGGGTGGGTAACCTAGATAGTTCTAGGTGGATATGTGGATACGTAAGGTAAGGGTTTTAAGGCAGATTGCATCTCATCCTTTCTAGTCTGGGAATGCATCTTGTTGTTACTATAGGAAAACCACTGAGACATAATCTGAAATAAATCCTTAAAGGCTTGGGTCATCTAGCATTAACTATATTGTATTTGTGGAGGGCATTTGATTTGAAAGAGTCACCATGAAAACAAATGGGTTAGTATTCACAAAATTCTTTCAAGTGACTTATTGAATATACTTCCTTCAGAAATGTTTTAGAAGCCATGTTGAAATCATTCATTTACTGGGGTAAAATATCTGATAGAAAACTCATTCACGGCATCAACTGAAGTCCTGAGTGTGATTTCAAAAATAATGATTAACTTGTAGAGAACATTAAATTTCTGCTTCCCTCAAATCAGTGTGTAAATTAGATTACCGGTGTTCCCTTGCCAAAGATTGCCAGGAACACCTTGGTGGTTGAACCACTGAGTTGAATCCTCATTTCACTGATGAATATTATGCTTCGTGAAGATCTGTGTATGCCAGTAAGAAGGCATTGGGAAATACTTAATGATGTCTGAGGTCATGCTACCTGATATGGTGCAGAATTGCAGAACACTATGCATGGCTGTACATTGCTACTAGAAGAGACTCTATAATTTGATACCATTTATTTAAACATGTCTGTGTACAGGTGTCTTGTGTGTCTATGCATACATGTAGATAGACAGGTGCATACAAGTCTATCTACCATATGTGTACAGTGCCTGCAGAGGCCAGATAATGGTGTCAGATCTTCTGGGATTAGAGTTATAGACAGTTGTGAGCCACCATTGTAGGGTTTGGAATTGAACTTGGAAAATTGAAACTTGGTCCTCTGAAAGAGCAGTCAGCATTCTTAACTACTGAGCTGTCTTTCTGGCCTCTATAATTTGATACCCTAATTGATCTTATCTGAAAGGAAAATTGAAGCCAGGCTGACTGTAAATAGGAAAAAAACTCTAAAACCTCATGAGAGCCAGGAAGAGAATATTGGACAAGTGATATATAACACCTCTTGTTCTGAACCAGTTTATTCCTTTTTCTTTTCCATATAGTCTTCCTTCTTGGTTAATCAATTTACCAGGAAGGTATAGTTGTGTGTTTTGATTCCTTTCTTGTGGCGCCCGCACCACCGCAGTACCGAGTCAAGGGCAAGGGACTGCGGATTTAACTCATGCACACACACACACATACACTCACACACACAATAACACAGCAGTTTATTCTTCTATCCCCCTCCAGAGTTCCAAAGAGCCTTCTTATAGGCAGCAAAACAGGAATCCTCCTCCCAGGTGAAATCCCTCAATAGGTGATTGCACACAGGAGGAAAAGTCTCGAGGATGGGAGGGGTGTGTTCTCAGAGCAGTAAACATGACTAGCTAACCAAGATAAACACAGACATGGAAGCTGCTAGAAACAGGACATGAAACAGCAAGACAGGCAGGCAGCCCAGTTGGGCCTGGTTCCCACACTTTCTTATATTTCTGGGATTCTTTTATTGTAGAGGTTTGCTTCATGATAATATATTTGTTGCATGAGTAAATGGGTCAGACTTTGTGTATAAATAGGTATCCTCTGGCTGACAGGGCATTTTGTTGAAAATAAAGACCTTGACAACCAAAACCCCTTCAAAACAGCTACAAAGCTGTATTGATGAAGTTGCATTGTAAACGTTTGGGCTTATTTTTGTAGGACTTCATAGCTGAGACTAGAACAGAGCATTGGGACTACTGTTGGAGTAATGCATGCTCTAAATAAACATTCAAACCTTCAAAAAGCATGCAGGAGGCTTAAAATTAACTTTCACTCTAACGGCATACGTCTGGGGCAATTTTATATGACTACAGAGATAACCAAAATGAACAAATGAAAGAACTAAAGAAAATATACTAATGATAAAGTTAATTTTCCATCAGTTTATCTCCAAGTTTTGAACTTTTTCTTTTCCATTTTCCATTATATTAGGGTATTGTAAAGTTGTTCGTGTAATTACTCGGACCAATAAAATTTAAACCTTGCCATGTTTTCTTCTTATCAATTGATAACATTTTCACAAAGTTTGATAAATTTCCTTTAGCACTCCATATATATCCTGTCTTATAGTGGTTCTTTAAATTTCTTTAATGTGCTGTGGTCATTTGAATGAGAAATGTGCCCTTTAGGCTTGGGTGTTTGAATACTTGGTGTTCCCCCCCTTCCCCCCCCCCCCAGTTGCTGGTACTGTTTGGGAAGTGTAGATGCATCCTCCAGTTGCTGGTACTGTTTGGGAAGTGTAGATGGTACATCCTCCAGTTGCTGGTACTGTTTGGGAAATGTAGATGGTACATCCTTGCTAAAGGAAGTACTTCATTGGAAGTGGGTTTTGAGAGGTTATCGCCTCCCCCTACTTCCTGTTTCGTCTTTCTGCTTCTGGCTTGCATTGAAGATGTGATCTCAGCCTCCTGGGGCCATGACTGCTACTTAGCACAGATATCCCGCCACAGTAGACCCTTACGGCTCTGGAGCTGAAAGCCCACATAAAGTCTTCTTTCCATAAGTTACCTCAGCTGTGATATTTTATCAGTGCAACAGAAAAATAGCTAAAACGTGTAAATGCCTTTATGTCCCCTCATTTCTAACTTCTGGGAGCAGTGTTCTTGGCCCAGTGTTTCAGTACGGTGAGATCCACCTATTCTCTTTTTTTTTTTATTAATTAATTAATTTATTAATTTATTCATATTACATCTCAATTGTTAGCCCATCCCTTGTATCCTCCCTTTCTTTCCTCCCTCCCGCTTCCCCCTCTACTCCCTTCCCCTATGTCTGTGACTGAGGGGGACCTCCTCTCCCTGTATATGCTCCTAGGGTATCAAGTCTCTTCTTGGTGACTTATTATCTTTCCTCTGAGTGCCACCAGGCCTCCCCATCCAAGGGACATGGTCCGATATGGGGCACCAGAGTTTGTGTGAAAGTCAGATCCCCTTCTCCAC
This sequence comes from Acomys percivali, assembly GCA_907169655.1. NCBI lineage: Eukaryota > Metazoa > Chordata > Mammalia > Rodentia > Muridae > Acomys > Acomys percivali. Next base: position 35,465,945 of record OU015757.1, read on the forward strand.
TTAACGGTGGAGAATATCCTGTCCATCGGCTAGACTGTGTAGGGGTTCGAAGTTTACTGCTATATTTTCCTTGGCTGGTGCCATAGTTTGAGGAGGACTAGAGGGCCCAGACCTGCCTGTATTTTTCCAGGACCCACTGGATCCTTCTATTTCCTCATTCTTCCAAGCTTCTCACCTCTAAAGTCTCAATAGGATTTTCTCCCCTCTGACCCACTTTCTTGGTAGGTAAAGTTTTTCATGGGGGAGTACCCCTTGGCCTAGTGTCTCGATATAAGTGAGTATATACCATTTGACTCTTTTTGCTTCTGGGTGAACTCACTCATTATGATAATTTCTAGTTCAATCCATTTGTCCACAAATTTCGGAAATTCCTTGTTTTTAATAGCTGAGTAGTATTCCATAGTGTAAATATACCACAGTTTCTTTATCCATTCTTCTACTGAGGGACACGTAGGTTGTTTCCATGTTCTGGCTATTATGAATAAGGCAGCTATGAACATGGTTGAGCATATGTCCCTGTTGTGTGGCTTGTGGGAATGCAAACTAGTACAACCACTTTGGAAATCTATCTGGCGCTTTCTCAGAAAAATGGGAATAGGGCTTCCTCAAGACCCAGCTATTCCACTCCTTGGAATATACCCAGAAGATCCACCTATTCTCTTTCCTGGCCTGCGGAGTTTCCACTAAGCCGTCTGCTGTAAGGTGAATTGGAATACTCCTGTGTAGCATTTGTTTCTCTTCTCTTCGGCCTAGAGACTGTTCTTTGTCTCCACTGTGGAGAGATGGATTACACAATGCCTTAAGATAGGCTTCTTAAAGCTAAATTGGACAGGTGAGATTTGGCTTTCCAATACTTAGATATTTTTATCCTTCTCTAACTTTCAAAAGTTTTCTGTATCACTTCTTTGAATAAGCATCTGCCCTTGGGGCATTTTCAAGCTCTCCTTGAACTCTAAATCACTCACACTTGTCCTAATACTTCTAAAATTTCTCATAAATTATCTTCATTATTTTCTCCCTCAAACTGTGTATTTTTAAATAGTCTGTCTTTGAGCCCACTAATTCTCCAATTTGTTTCTACCATTAGTGCTTTCTTTCACACTTTTATTTTGTTGAGTGTAATTTCAGCTCAAGGGCCTATTTGATTGGTTAATTGCCTCCATCGCTTTACATTTGTGTTTACATTTGTGTTTTTCCCCAACTCATTAGTTTCCTTAAAAGCCACTTTAAATTCTCTGAGAAGTCCCCCCACACTGATTACTATCTGGTCAGTTTCTGGCACCTAATTAGGCAAGGTCTTGTTTTTCTGAAAGCTTCTGGTGCTTTCTGGTGTGCAACGTCCTCCGTGCATTGAAGGGTTGGGTGTTTGTGCCACTCTTCTCAGTCTGTCTTTGTTTGAAACTCTCTTCCCAGGAATTCTAAACAGGCTTTCTCAAAGCCTATAGTTGTGGCATGGTCTGGTGCTTAGTATTTAATTCTTAATTGCTTGCCCCCGAGATCTTCACCATTCTATAAACAAACCCTCACATATACCAAGTGATGTTGTATAACATTGCCTCCAAATTCTGGGGGGCTGGGGAGGGCAGAGGATCATGGGAGAGGAAGAGGAGAGACAGGAGAGGAGGATAAAGATATCAGAGTCACCCTGGGTTAGGCAGGAACTAGAAGCATGTGGCCAGGTGGAACTTGCTCTGAGGATCAGTGAATGGAGAGAAACATCCCCAGCTAGAAAAACATATGCAAATATTTATGGGAATTATGGATGGGAGATAGCTCAGATAGGAATAATTAAACAAGTGACATGGGATGTGGGCTGGGAGATAATCAGATAGCTTAGGGGATTATCTTCTGCCAAGTTCCAGTGTACAGGCACATTCAAAATCTAACAGGTGTCTGTGTGCTTTTACTTATATAACAGTGTGTTAAATAAAACTACCATAATCATTATGCCTATAGTGACTAACACAGTCTCAGGACTGGATGCTATCCAACTTGAGACTTGCTGAGAGTGTGCTGGTATGTCAACACTGTTCCGGTAATATAGAGCACTCCAAACTCAGGCATATCCCAAATATATTCATGACATGGCTGTTCAGAAAGAGCCAGGTGAGTAACTAAAAAGAATAGTATGTCTCACAGATGTTGGGGCCCATGGAAAGACCAGGCCTAGCCACAATTGCTGGCCTCTAGTCAAGGCCTGGAAGATTTACCTGGATCTGCATAGTCACTATGGATAAGCACCCCAGAGTTCCTATATCATACTGGTGGCTCCCAATGCTACCAAGCTGAGTCCCTGGGTCACTAAGGCTAATGCTGCACTGAGGTTAAGCCCTCACCTCTTTAAACTGTCTGTTCCAGAGTTTAAGATCACTGCAACCAGACTCAGGTGGAACTAACTGGAATACACCAGCACGAGGAGTGTCAGGCTTGGCCACATGTGGGCTTTACCAGCCCACAACAGCTAACTTCAAGGACAGAGTCTTTTATCTACCTATCCTACCCCTGAGACTGGGTCACATCTGACGGGGTGGAGGGTGGGGGTGGTACACAGAATTCTAGGCTGCACGAAACATGAGGCACACTGACATTAATGCTCAAGTGGATGCTAACTCCAATCTAGAGCCTTTGCTTGTGAGCTTCTGGTTATTGCTGGGAGCTTGGTCTCATCATGGTGGATCTAAGGGCTCTAAGCCAAAATCTTTCGCTAGACTTTATATACCCTGCTCCCCACAGTGTAGAGCCATGCTTCCCCTGGTGCCCAAAATTGGAGGAATATTGGAAGGTGCAATCAACCACCTGGCCTGACAGCTCTAGCAGCTCAGGTTTTGGGTATTGACTCACTAGTAGGAATGGTGGAGCTTTTCCATCACTGTGATGGATCCTAGTAGGAGGCTCCAAGTCTAAGCCCTGAAGCTAATTCTCTCAGATCTTCCCATGGGAAATGTCTTTCTTATACTGGGGTGCTTGGCATTGAGGGAAGAATGATGTGAGCGACTTCTATCTTCTTGCATCCTTCAAGAGTGTTTTCATAAGGGTACACTGAACGCAAGCACTTTGCCCCCCGCCCCCCACTCACCATTTCTTTTGCTCTTACAAATGTAGTAGGTGGGTGAATATATGATCACCAGAGGATCTCACTCAGCTGCTGTCACAGAACCTTCTCCTTTTATGAGTTTGTTCTTTGGGACATTAATAACAGTGGAAGGCAAAGCCAACACACCTGTGTAATCCTGTCCATGTGTATCTGGGGCTGAAAAATGAGGATATCTCTGAATTAACTGCCAGGATTGGTGCAATGTCTACTAAAGGATATATAATTACAATGTGCTAATTTGAAGTTTACAGGTATAATAGTAAAACTCAGTAATCAGGATATTATTGTCTTCAAAATGTTTTGCATGGCAAAATTCACTTAAATTAAACAGCAAAGCTACTTACTGAGATAAAAGGAAGACATGTGTTTAAAAGTCCTATGGTAATATTAACTCATTTCCTTCTGGATCGGGTTTGACTAAAGCCCATAGTGGAAACACACAGTATCTCACCCTCTGTGCCTTCTCTCTTTGCCTCCTGCTTGGGGTTAGAATCCTTCATACTATAAGCTACGGAAGTCCAAGATAACCCAGCCTAAGCAATAACCAAAGGTATTGAATTATGTTCCTCTGAGGTCCAGAGAGTGGATCCTCAGGTACAGTTTGAGAATGAGGAGTTCTTTGACCTTTTCCTCTTCTGTGTGTCAGTTTCACTTACAAGCTGCATTATCTCATAACGACAAATGGCTGCAGCGACTCCAGAGGTTGTAGAATAGGAGGAAGTGCATTTGTTTTTGTGATGTATTTTTTTAAAGCCCTCAACTTTGCTCTGATACGTCTTGTTTCCCCCCACCCACCCACAAGCTAATCAGTGTCAGCAGATAAATGCCTTTGGAACCTATATTCTTGGCAAAGAGTTAAAGAATTAAGTCAATCAGTTATTTCCTGGGAGTTGAGTACGGTAGGATCAATACAATCCTGAAGCACACTGTGTACAATGAGAGACCATCAGAGTAGCAGGAAGGATGCAATCACAATGTCTCCATTACTGTATACCCCAGGCCACCTAGCCTCTCCCACATCTCTCTTTTAATAGCCTGAAAGCAAAACAAAAACGATATTAAAAAGTAAAATAACATAAATTATGTATTGGAAGCTTATCATAAAAAGGAAAAATGAATAATATTTGGTTGATCCAAAAACAGACAGAAAATGAATAGAAAAGGGCTCTGTAAAATGTTGATAGGATTCCATACAAAGTAACTGCAATAACAAAAAAGTATGTGACTATTCACAACCTACACTTGGGGGAATCTGGAGAGAGAGAGAGAGAGAGAGAGAGAGAGAGAGATATTAAGGGAGAGATTGAGAGAGAGAGACTGACAGGATTAAAGGTATGATCAACTACATGAGAATTCAAGATTGACTTAAAAAGAAAATTCTGGCTGTTAGGAAGGCTCAGCAGATAAGAGCACTGGCTACACAAGTCTTGTAACCTGAGTTTAACACCAGAACCCAAATAAAAATAGAAGAAAACTTTATGGCTCTGTAAGGTTGTCTGTACCACACATGCACCATGGCACATGCAAACACACACAAACACACACACACATACACACACAAACAAACACATATATACATAAAATAATAAAATAAATCATGTTTTCTTAAAATTTTAATGATATCATTAAAATGTCACAAATAAAAAAAATACACACTGAAATAATAGACCTAAGATTTTAATGAACTTCTATCCAGCTAGAGTAGCCATTCAGAACAAAAGATGAAGATCTTCACATTGGATTCTATGCTTTCAACACGAACAAAAAAAGAGGCTAAAATTTAAAAGACAAGGATGGAATAAGAGCAGGTGATGAAAGAGGATACAAAACTAACTATTTCTCTAGTTCTAACTCTGTCATTGAGTTTTAATTTTTGGTGGTGGTTAAGTGCATCAAAATATATTCAATATTAAAAGCATAAATCATATTTTTTAAAAGTTCACTTAGTGGTAATGAAAAGCAAAATGACTTTTTAAAAATCCTAGTTGGGCTGATTTGTTAGCAATAATAAGCATTAACACACAAATATTAGATCATATAGGTATGGTAAGACAGATACATTTTCAGGATAATGTTGTTTTGAAATTATTTGCATCAATCACAATCACAAAAAGCTAGAAACAAAAATTGCTACTGAAAATTAACGAATTAAAAAATCATGTGAGAGCCTTGATGTTCTGTCTTCATAAATAATGGCTCAGCAGGCTAAGTAATTAACAAAATCATAGATTTGATCAACATAATTATGAATCTTGTCCTAACAGATGCATGTCAAACAGTACATTACAAAGCTAAAGAATGCATATTTTCAAGCACATTTATAACAACAATTAAACCTGAAGATACACTAGCCCACAGATCTCACCAAATACTAGCAAAATCAAAAGTTTAAATTAGAATTAAAATGAAATTTTGAACAACTTTAAACCACTAAGTGAATCAGCCCTTACTTAAAAGGAGAAGAGCTAATGAAATTAGATAAATCAAAATAATGGATGAACTTAGATCTAGACACTCTATTAAACTGCTGGTTTGGGATTTTCCTTTCCCAACCAAAGAAATCCACTAGATACTCAGTTACTTGGAAGAGTTCATGGGATACACAGCCATCAGGAAATGCACTCTTCTAGAATGTGGGAAAGAGCTGTGCATTATCATATGTATTATTAAATCTCTGGAGCCAATGTAAACAACATGTTGTGGTGGATGTAAACATAATTTTTGTTTCAATCCCAAGTGTGGGGTGTAAAACCAACTTGTATGAGAGTTTGCATTGTTTTCCCCCTGGAAACAGACTTGTGAGAGAATAGGAGCATGGTCTTTGCCACCTGATAAACATCCTAGTATGGTCTCTGTGAGGAGATGTATATATTTGAACCCAAAACAAAGGCTGGGCATTTTTGGCTTTTTTGGTCTTGTTTGTTCATCACTTCCTTTCAAGACACTCCTAGAAAGAACCTCTCCAACAAATGCTTTGAGGTTCCAGCTGCTGCACCAGGTTCCAGCTGCTGTGGTTGCAGTCAGCTTTGCTGAATTGCTGGTTTGCTGTTTAATGGGTCTGCTGGAATCCTGCTGGCTATGCCATTGAAATCGCTCCATGGAGCTGAGTTTAAAATGGTCTACTTCTCCTGTTTCCATCTTCATCTATTCTCTCCTTTCTAGGGTAGGTGTGTTAGAAGGTAGGTATAAACATTAAAGAAGCCCAAATAAAGTAGGTTTGAAAAAGTTCAAAGCCTACAACATAGAAGAGAATCTAAGCCTCCTTACTAATGAGAATAGCCTCAAACGCATTACAGAACACAGTTAGCTGACATGGTGCAGAAGTATTTCAAAGCCACTGTCAAGGGTCAATGCCAAGGCTACTAACTGACTTCACTTCAGGGCATCTTGGCCTTAGAGAGTCAGTGAAAGAAAAAGTAGATAGAAGCCCTTGTGGGGAATGTCAGGATGGATGCTTTCTTATACATAGGCAGTTTAGAAAAAGATAAGTTTTGGGAGCTGGAGAGGTGGCTCAGGGGTTAAGAACACTGGCTGCTCGTCCAAGGGAGCCAGGTTCAATTCCCAGCACCCACATAACAGCTCACAACTGTCTGTAACTCCAGTTCCGGGGGCTCTAACACCCTCACACAGACATGCATGCAGGCAAAACACCAATACACATAAAAATAATATTTTAAAAAAGGGAAAGAAAAGTTTTGATCATAATTTCTTAAATGAACAGAAATAACAATAAATAATACTTACATTAACATGTACCATTGACTGTGGCCTAGAAGATGTCTGCAGGATGAAGATTAGCATTAATGTTTTGTGAACGGTTCTATTGGCCTGTGTCTTAAAATCTCCAAATCTGACCAGAGTCGTACATAAACAAGAATGCCAGCTCTGCTGGCTTTAAGAGGTCAAAAGCAAGATTTTGCAAGATCTAAAGTAAACTGTCATTTATTCAGGGGCCACTAATACACACAAACAGAGCAAACCTCTTAGAAAGGACCTACATAATCATAATTAAAATGCAGAGTATGGACTTATCTAAAGTGCTTGGAACTTGATGCGTTATGGATTTTTGATGTTTTTGGATTTGGGAGTATTTATGCACAGTGAGCTGTATATTTCATGGGTTACAAATCTGATTTCAAAGTTGTTTTGCAGGTACCGTATGTGTATAGACTGGTGGTGATTTTATACAGTAGCTCCAGTAAATTTTTTGCATGAAATGTTTTCTATAGTATAGCTACTGGAGCTGGGTGCCCTTCCTCCTCAGAGATGATGGATGAGTGGTGGGTTGTGAGTTTACTTCTGGCTGACACCAGTCCCAAGAGGTCAGGTACCACCTTGGTACTCAAAGTTTTGGATTTTGAAGCATTTCAATTGTATTTCTTTAGAATAATGATGTGCAAACTGATTAAAGAGGAAAAAAGCTCTTTCCAGCATCATTGTTCTAGCGTTTAGTATCAGCAGTAATGGAACCGAGACACACCTACATGCTATTCCCCTCAGCAGACTGAGGAATTCCCTCAACATTCTAGAAACCAGAACTTGGGCAAACCCAGGACTCATCGTTTTCATGCAGAAAAGAATTTGGGCATGCTAAAGAGGTGGATTCATGGGTACATGCACTTGCTGCTCTTCCAGAGGACCACAGCTTGTTTCCAGTACCCATGATGATGGGCAGCTCACAACCACCTGTAACTCCACCTCCAAGGGACACAAGGCCTTCGTCCAGCCTCTCTTTAGGCATCTGTACTCACGTGCCCATTCCTCCACAGAAACACATATACATATTAAAATATAAGTGGAATCTTTAAAAATAAGAATTTCAGACTTGTCAGTCAAGAGCAGAGTTGGAGATTATTAAAGTTATCTTAATATAGACTGTAAGCGGGAGGTTAGGAGAGAATCACTCAGAAGTAAGAACAAGATACAAGTAACCGATATTGGGTATGGGATCCTTTTTTTTTTTTTGGATTTTTTTTTATTAATTTATTCTTGTTACATCTCAAAGGTTATCCCATCCCTTGTATCCTCCCATTTTCCCCTTATTCCCCTCCCCTTTGACTGTTCCTGAGGGGGATTACCTCCCCTGTATATGCTCATAGGGCATCAAGTCTCTTCTCGGTAACCTGCTGTCCTTCCTCTGAGTGCCACCAGGTCTCCCCCTCCAGGGGACATGGTCAAATGTGAGGCACCAAAGTACATGAGAAAGTCATATCCCACTCTCCACTCAAGTGTGGAGACTGTTCTGACCATTGACTAGATCTGGGTAGGGGTTTAAAGTTTACCGTCTGAATTGTCCTTGGCTGGTGCCTTAGTTTGAGCAGGACCCCTTGGCCCAAATCTGCCTATCATAATGTTCTACTTGTAGGTTTCTAGGACCCTCTGGATCCTTCTACTTTCCTGTTCTCCCATGCTTCTCTCATCTAGAGTCCCAATAGGATGTCCTCCCCTCTGTCCCAGTTTCCTGGTAAGTGAAGGCTTTCGTGGGACATGCCCATTGGGCTAGTATGCAGATATAAGTGAGTATATGGGTATGGGATCCTTAAGGGAGAGACAGTTGTCATTAAGTCTTACCATTAGCTAAATGGGATGGTTAATGTTGGCTGCCACCTGGACACGACCTAGAGTCAGTGAAGAAACACGCTTCTAGTTGTGTCTACGTAGAATTATCTAGACTAGGTTAATTGACCCAGCTTAACCTTGGATGGTACCAGTTCATGGGCTTGAGTCCTAGACTGAATAAGAAGTAGAAAGTGACCTGAGCATAAATAATCTCTCTGTGTTACTGGCTGTGACCACAATGTGACCAGATGCCTCCTCCAGTTCCGGCTGCCATGACGTCCCCACAGTGATAGGCCTCTGTCCCCTTAGACTGTGAGGAAAGCAAACCCTCCCTTCTTGCTTAGTTGCTTTTGTCAACTTTTTTGCCATATCAGTGAGATTAGTAACTGCTACCCCAAGTATACCATTTTGGTCTTTTTCAAATGTTATTTCAAAGGGTTGCTAAGAAATCTTTTTGTTTGCTTGTTTTCCATTCTCTTTCTTTTCTTAGAAAAGAAATTGTGGGGTGGCTGTAGAAATTCCTTGGGTGTAGTTATAATATGATAGGTACAATCATGAGCCATAGGAGTTTTGAAAAGAGTTTAATATTTGTTCTTTCTCATAAGCACCATTTCTGGTGAGAGTCCTAAGACATTTCAGGTTTGTAACAAGGAAGGAGAACGGGCTTTTAGTGATTGGTGGATGTGCTGGGATCCTTGCTTCTCTACTGGCAGGAAGCTCCGACCAGATTCCAGGACAAGGGGCTCCTTTTCTCCACCATGTTTCATAACTCCCCTGTCTTCTTATCCTGCCTCATTAACACTCCTAGATAAGATCATATATTGAGTATGAAATATAAATGATCCTTCACTAATAGAGAAAGTGCCTTACAAATGTTTCATGGTCTCACAGTCGTCCTGAACTGTGGTTATTCTCAAGCTTCCCCATGGTCCCCCCTTCTCCAGGATGTGTCCAATCCAGGAGGAGGCACACTACACCTGCCCTAGCTCAACCTATCTTAATAGTCCCTGAAGAACATCACCTAGGTGACAGAATCTTAAAAGGAAGAAGACATTAAACTCAGGTTTGATGAAAAGCCAGTCTATCCTATCTGAAATATTATCTATGTTATCATATTATGATTGGGAGAAATGTGGCCTTCGGATGCTTTGAACTGGGGATGGTTAGAACAGGCCAAAGACCCCATGAGCAGCATTATAGCCACGTTTTACATGACTTGGTGTGCTGCCAGTGTTTGTGGGAGTCAGATTTAATTTTAGTGACACTATGAAGTGTAGTGTGCTGTGCATAAAATATTAATGTAGCACATAATTGGGTAGTGCAAAGTAACAGAATCTGTGCACACTAAAAAACACTGCCAGTGAAATGTTCTGTCGTTTATAGACTTCCTGCCCCACATGCAAATTAACATATCTATTCTAACTCCATCTTTGCTTCAGCTTCCTCTGTTTCCCTTATGCACTATAAGGACCCAAAAAGCTGATAAACACACACCTTTTTGTTCAGATAATTCAGGAGTGGATCTCACAACAGAGACATCCATAGATTCCACTGGGATAAAGCAAGAAAGCTTTCCTGTATGGCTTTTTCATCACAGGTAGGCAAAAAAAAAAAAAAAAAAAAAAAAGCCTGCCCTGGTACCTGATTCATGTGCAACATATACAAGACTACCAAAATTTGCTCATAAACAATTACTTTATGTGGCCAGAAGAAAGAGCTTGCCTATAAATGTGGTGGTAGCAAGAAACTTTCAGTAAGTAAGTACATTTTGCAACCCACTTTCCTCTAATCTGAGGAAGCCTGGTAAAGGACTTATTTCCACAACATGTAAATCTGCTCACAAAACAACGCACTGTGTGAGGAAGCAGTGATTTCCAAGATTCTCTATTTGGATGGTGTTCTTGTATGTAGGAATAAGATGTTTCTATTTACCTCCCATTTGATTTTTAAAGCTTATTTATCTTCGTTTCTGCTTTCTGTTCTGACATTTCTGCTGTCTTCCTTACTTGGAACTATGTGTTAATGTCCCCATGATGGAAAGATATGGGGACATATGGACTTCCCCAATGGCTGAGACATGTTTGGGACAAGTCTCTTGATGCTTTATACTGCTGTGTATGAAAAAGTATGGTGCAAGGAGGGTCAGATCCTCAGAAGCAGATGCCAAGGGACTCAATGATCCCTTTGTAACTTGTATGGTTTCATCATAAATCTGAAAGTTGGGTAAATCCTCACAGGCATCATAAGAAAAAGCATGGGTTCTAGATCACAATAGTATTAACTACACAACCAGTTTGTGTACTTAAGGACTGCTAAAAAGACAGTATCCGTACTGAGGGACTACAAAAAGAATATTGTGTTTTCTTCACTTTTCCAAAAAGATATTTTTAACTTTTATCTTTTGTGTCTCTAAACATTTGAAACTCAATGTTTTTCTGAGCAGAGACCTCACTCTAAAGTTGTAGAGAAGATAATAGGCCCCCAGATTCCTCTGGTTTCCCCAAGCTCACTAACATGGACACCCATCCCATTCCCCTACTTTCCTGTCCCAAAAGAAATGGCTGTGACTTTCCACCTACCTTTGGGTAAATGCTCTACTTCTTGGTATCCATTTCCATTTACTTCTGAGCTATTCCTCCCTCCATAGAGCCCTCCTCCCTTTTATCTATTATTATTATTATTATTATTATTATTATTATTATTATTATTATTATATTTTAATTAAATATTTTATATATAATTACATATATGTATATATACATATGTATGAATATATATATATGTATATATAAACTACTACATCAAGAAGAACCATGACAAAAATCAGGAATTACATAAATGCTACATTCTTAGTGTTTTGACTGTTTGTATTTGGCCACTTTGAAGAGAACATCTTTCCTATCTTGGTGAGTGTAAAATTTTGAATGTAAGTGAATATTTATAATTCTCATCATTATCAACTTAAAACATCTATTTAGACCTAAACACATCTTAACCCCTAAACAACTAAGCTTCATTGTAAAACTAAACTATCTGGTCTTCAACTCCATCAGAAACTTGAGAAGGAGTAAAATTGATTACCTGAGTATCCGGGGAGTGCAGGTTAGTAGCTTCCCAAATGAGAAGATAACAGAGACAGTTTGCTACCTGAATAGTCACCCAAAACTTTCTATAACACTGGAGCTTCATCTTCAGCCTTCTGGCCCAATATAGCTGACAGACATATCTGTGAGGCAGAACTATTGAGGACTTGCTTACTCTGTCTTGGCAGAGTTTGGCCGTCAACTCTGCCTGCATCCAAGCTTGCCCAATAGTTCCTCTTTCAAGTATTAATACAGTACTATTAAACTATAAGCATCATCCACTTTCTTGCTTCTGTATTGAACCATACCTCATAAAACATAAGCACTGTTAGAATGGGTTATAGAAGAAAAAAACCACTTGCTTCTTTATTTTCACTTTATTTATAAATTTTCATTTTACTTATAATTATAGCCTAATGAATTCAACCCATGCCGTATTATGTTGAATAAGGTTTCATTCAAAATATATATTCAAAAGTTTTATTTGAGTATAGCCTAATAATGCCTAATAATATAAGTATTATGCATGCCTGTTTTGTGTCACAAGCATAGTAGCAAAGCAGAGTAGTTAAGGCAGGATCCACTTGACTCACAGGCTGAAATATTTATTATACAGTCTGTTATAGGAAAACTTGACACTGTGCTGTTGCACATTCTCTGTTCATTCTAAAATGGATATAACTCACTCTTTTTCCCAAAATACTCTTCCAGTGCTTCTAGAGAGAAATTCAAACTTCTTAGACATTAACTAAGATGACTCAAACTTTGACCTCCATTTTCCTTCTCAGAATCATTTCTCATCTCATCGCCTTCTGACAAGTTCTGTTCTCTGGCCTCCTCAGCCGTCTGTGTCCTACAGAATGTGCTGTGCTCACCTCAGGACCTGAGACATCTGCAAGGCATGCTCTTCTCTTATAGCCTGGCCTTGCCTCTCTTGCATTCATTCTATCCAACTCTTCATTTAGTTTTTTATTTAAAATTTCAAGGAAATATATTTTGATCATATTCTTTCATCTCTCCCAACTTCCTCCAGATCTTTCCCACCTCTCTACCCATCCAACTTTCTCTCTCAAAAAAGGAAAGAAAAGCACACATAAAGATAAAATGGAGTCAAGTCTGCTTTTTGTTATTCCTGAGCAAAGGCCTGCCCTGGAGTGGGGGTGACAGACTCTCTGATACGCCATTGAAGAAAGCTAATTTTCCTTCTCCCAGCAGGTATCAATCACAAAGAACTTCTTGACTAGGGGTGGGACATTTTTCTCCATGTTGGGATTTTATCTAGCTTGAACTTGTGCAGTTTTTATACATGAAGATGATCTCTGTGTGAATCTTTACATGCATCATCCTTGTTGTATTTGGAAAATGGTGTTTCCTTGGAGTCATCTACTACCACTGGCTCTTAAAATCTTTCTACCTCCCTTTCTTACAGATCTCTGAGCCTTCAGAGAAGGGTGTGATGAAGACATGCCTCCTAGAACTGAATGTTCCAAGATCTCTCATTCTCTTGCCCAGTGTTCAGTTGTGGGCCTGTGTTAATTACCATCTACTGTAAGAGGAAGCTTCTCTGATGAGTGTTGAATGATGCACTGATCTATGGCTGTAGAAATGAATCATTAAGAATCATTTTATTGCTATGTTCCTTTAGCAGAATAGTACGATTTCCCCTAGGACCCATGACTTATTTAATCTCAGGCTCTTCATCTCATTAATGATGTCAAGTAGTTTCAACCTCATATAGTGGGTCTTAAATTAATCAAAAAGTCTATGCCTATTCCTATAATATTTGTGCCACTATTGAACCACAATATCTTGTTGCTATTATAGCTCCAATGGTTCATAGAAGCATGATACTGGTGATTACCCTTGGCCAACAGCTTAAAAAGATGTAATATATTCCTGTTACTGGAGATTTTACTTTGTAGCACATATCTAGGTGGGGCTTTGTAAAGTAACTCTATTTAAAATATTACACACACACACACACACACAGAGAGAGAGAGAGAGAGAGAGAGAGAGAGAGAGAGA
>OU015757.1:35479715-35494850 GCA_907169655.1 Acomys percivali
GAGAGAGAGAGAGAGGAATTTTATGATAGTAGGCTTCCATATGACTCTTCAAAAAGGCCTTTAGTGATAGTTGTTTCTCTCTTATTCTCTCCTTTAGCCTGTCCTCCCATCCCCATTTGATCCTTCTAGTCTCTTCCCCACTTATTCCATTATAACACCATATTTTATTTCTTCTTATTTAAAATAACATTTCTTCCCCACTGGTGTCTTATTACTACCTAAGTTCTGTGGTTATTCTTAATAAAACATACATATCTAAAAGTTAAAAAGCCAACATTTACATATAAGAAAACATGCAATATTTGTCTTTCTGGGTCTTGGTTACTTCACTCCAGATGATTGTTTCTAATTCCATCCATTTACTTAAAACTTTCATTTTTCTTAACAACCCAATACTATCCCATCATAAAAATATACCACATTTTTTATTATCTGTTCATCAGGTGATGGGCATCTAGGTTGCTTTTGATTTCTGGCTATCATTAATAGAGCAGCAATATACATGGATGAGCAAGTATTTTTGTAGCAGAGACTATGCTTGAACTCTTTGACACAGGAAAAGACTTTCTGAACAGGATGCCTGGACATCAAGAAAAAAAAAACTCAATTAAGTAAAATGGAATACAGAACCAAATAGAGTTCTCAAACAAAATACAAATAGTTGAAACCATTTAAAAATGTTCAACATAGTTAGCCATCAAAGAAACTCAAATTAAAATTACTTTGAGATTTCATCTTATGCCAGTCAGAATGGCCAAGATTAGTGCTGGTGGAGAAGAAAGACAGGAAACACTCATTACTTGGGGAAGTGTGGTCTGGCCAACTTCTACTGTCTCTGTAGGACTCTAATCAAGCTACACCTCCCCTAGGGAGAGGTCCTTATTTGCAATTATTCTCCTTAGCTCTGTTCCTCCCTACAGTTCCCCTCATATCTCACCTGCAGTAATTGCCTTGACTTCCTTGTCTTTGTCTCTTAATAACAAAATTCTTGTAGGGGAGCCATAACCATAGTAATGATCACAGTTTCTGACATGTTAGCTATGCTTAAGAAATACTTCCTCACTAACTAATAAATGCATGATATTTGCTGATTGTTTAGGTTAATTTTAATCAGATTCCTTGTTTGTGTTTGCATTGAGTTTGGTTGTTTATAGTGTGTGTGTGTATGTGTGTGTGTGTGTATCTCAAACATATATGTGCATATATACATGAAACATACATCATATGTGTATATACATACATATACATATAGAAATAATATGCATATTTATATAAATATACATATTTATAAATGTGTAAATATATACAAATGTATAAAATTAATAATAAAACATACATATATGTGTTAATCCAAACATATATATATATATATACACACATATATATGTGTGTATAAATATATATTAGGTTTTACTTTCATTCTTTGGTAAGGAAAAGGTGAATAGTTTGCTTTAATTATTTTTGCCAATTTCTGCATTGTTCCCCGTGTATTTGGGGCTTACCCTCAAAGGCTTACCTATTCAATGACCTGCAATATTTCCTCTCTGCCTTTGCCTCATGGTTTCAGTCAAGTCTCATTTTTAAGTTTCTAATTCACTTTAAGGTGACTTTTCTAAATGATGAGAGATAGAATCTAGTCTCTTGTCTCCACATGAGGCTATCCTAACCATTGGTCGAGAATGCCATTCTTTTTTTTCCGATTCTTAACAACATGGTTTAAAAGCAATGGGCTATGGGTTCATGGTTTTAATCATAAGCTCTGTTCTGCTTAGCTATGTCTGCTTTTATGTCAGTACTAAGGTGTTTGGGGTTATCACAGTTTTGTGCTCATTCTTCTGACTATCTCTCCCTTCAGCCTCTCTAATCTCTTCATGGGTTTGGCTCTTCTGGGTTTTGTGATTTTATATATATATATATATTTGTAATTGGTTTTTCTCCTAATTAAAAAAAATCACTGGTAATTTGATAGGACTTCCATTGAAGTTCTAAATTTGCTTGTGTAGTGTTAAAGATGGTTTCTTCCCAGGAACATGAGATTTTGTGTGTATATGTGTGTCGCCTTCAGTTTCTTTCATCAATATTTTATAGTTTTCATTATAAAAGACTTTCATGTCTTTGGTTAAATTTACCCCTAAATTTTTAATTACCAGTGTAGATTTTGAATATGTGAGTAGTTTCTTGATTTCTATCTCATATAATTCACTATTAGCATACAACGATGCTGCTATTTTTGTACGTTGGTTTTGTATCCTGTAACTTAGCAGAATTCACTTATTAGTTTAATAGCTTTTAGTCAGTGTTTGGAAGTCTATAAATAATATATAATTTATGAAAAATTAACAATTCAAATTCTTTTATTGTATCAATTACTTCAAAAGTAAGCAGTTTAATTTCTTTGTATTATATTTTAATGAATTCTAAAGTTTTCTTCTTATTATTGTTTTCTAATTTTATTGCACTATCAGAAAAAATGTTTAAATGATATCATGATTACTTTAATTTAAATTTTATTTTTATTTTATGTATATGGGTATTTTGCCTACAGATATGTCTCAGTATCACTTGCATGCCTAGTGCCTGAAAGGCCAGAGAGAGTCGGAGCCTCTGTAACTGGAGTTACAGGGGTTATGAATGAACATGTGGGTGTTGAAAACCAAAGCCAGGTTCTCTAGAGGAGCAACCAGTGCTCTTAAGCGCTGAGCCATCTTTTAACTGTTAATTTGATTTTTTTAAGATTCATTTTATAGCCTATCATGTTATTGGTTCTGAAAAGTTTGCTATATACTACTAACCAAAATGTTTATTCAGCACCTGTTTCTGCTGGGTTGCACTGATTTTGTAGATTGCTTTTGGTAGGGTGGCCATTTTCACTATATTAATTCTACTAGTCTCTAAGCATGGAAGGCATTTATATCATGTGGTGTCTTACTGAATTTCTTTCTTTGGTATCTTTACAGTTTTTATTGTAAAGTTCTTTAATTGATTTGTTAGGATTAGTCTCCTACATTGATTTTGTGAGTGAGATTGTTTCCCTGGTTTCATTTTCAGTATGATTGTCACTAGTAAATAGGAATGCTACTTATCTTTGTGTGTTTTATGTCCCACCAATTTGTGGAAAGCATTCATTCACTGTATTTCAGTGCTATCTTTAAGGTGTATAATGCATATACTTATATCATCCACAAAGGTGAATAATTTGTCTTCTTTTCCTGCACATAACCCCTTTACTCCTTATCTTGTCTTACTGGAGGAGGCAAGATTTAAACGAAGATAAGAGTAGAGGATGGGAGAAAAGCTGGGATGTAAGGAATGGGTTAACTAAACCTAAAGATGTATGAAGAAGTCATTTCAAAACGTACTATCTTATAAGCTAACTTTAAAACAGCACTTAAAAAGAGACTTTGAACAGAGGTATCATGTATGAATGGATAATTCTGATCCCAGAAGGCATGGGCTATTAAAGAAAAATCCCAGTGTCGAGTCTGGTGCACATCCTTAGAAGCTTTTGCCCAGGAAGACCTCAGAGGCCACCAAAACCATATAGGTTATGCCCATTGCTATTGATCTCCCATCAGAACTGGATAACAAGACCCCGTTGTTGAGCAAACCACACAGCTTGGACGCGTAATACAAAGGCAGCATTCCTGAACCAAGCTGAAAGCTTTCTCACTAATTTTTGTCTTTCAATGTTCCAGAAATTACCAAGCATATAGATTCATGGAAAAGTCTGCCTACCCAATGCCACTTTCAACTTTGCATGTTTTCAGGAAAGATGTGCTTACTGGAACAATAGTGGCACAACTGTTATTGTGGTTATCAACTGATTCATTTTTATTAGATTTGAAGCTGCTCTGTATGAATTTTCTTAAGGTGATTTACATTTAATAATTTTAAAGCATTTTATAGGCTCCCTTTAAAACTGCAATCAACTTCTCAAGAATTATTACTTTTAAGGCATCATGTTTCTTTCTATGTTCCTTGTACCCCCACACTCATGTCAGAATATCTTGGCTTATAGTTGCCCCTTTTAATTTTATGGAATAGCTTTTGTGAGAAAATATTTTTCTGTTTAGGTAGAATAATAGGTGTTAGCTTGACAGGTCTTTGGATTTGATTATAATTTAACTCATGGCTCTGATTTCTCTTATATTTCTTCAAGTCCAAAGGACCAAGCATATGTTCTGGAGCTTTTACAGAGGACAGCTATGATCCCAGTTCTCTGATCTATTGTTTCTAATTCCCCAAGGGACATTTGCAGGTGATGGTTGGGCTTATACTGTTTCTACCCACACTCCTTGAGGTATATATGGGTTTGAAGGGAGACAGTTTCCTGTGCCTATGGTCCCACATGGGTGAGTCCGGGGCTTTTAACGTCACTGTCAGCAATCTTAGAACTTATAAGCATGGATAGGAAGGTCTCTAAGTCACACAGAAAGTGCTAATGCAGTCATGGGTTGTAACAGTCACGGATCTGGATTAGACAAACTTGAGTGGTAATGGAAAAATTGCTCTAGTAGCTAATCACAGACTTGCAAGGCTTTTGCTCAATTTTGAAGGTCCAGTGCAAGTGATAGCAGCTTGGGACATGGATAGCCACATTCCTGGAGTTTTAGGATACAACTAGGACTCTCCTTTGGTACGTAAAGCATTTTCAAGGCATTGGCCTGGGGCAAAGACGGTCAGTGGTCCTGCTAGCTGAGCGCAGAAGGGATGTGGGTTAGTGACTACAACAGCCATTGCTCTGAAACTGTTGGAAGCTGAAGCAGCTGTTTTCTCTCTGGTGAGGTACATTCTGACTAAGGCTCGTACTAACAGCTAGTGGTCAGCTGTTAGCCACTAAGGCAAGCTGGGAGGTTAGCCATGGATGCGTGAGCACCTGGAGTTCTACAGATTGCCAAGATTAGAAGAGACTCAATGTGAGTCCTGTCTTTGTAGCAGAGTGGTTGCTTTCATATCAGCCAGCTCTCGGGGAGAATTTTCAGCCAGTGGTTACTCTGGGGTCCTCCTATAGTTGAAGCAGCTAGTTTGTGCTATTAATAGAGTTGCTGGAACTTTTTTTCCCCGGTAGTAGTTTTTGTGCACCATACCCATATCACCAGGGAGCCAGAGTGTAATTTGCTTAGTTCTTATGTCTAGATTGCTTTTCTGACTCTATGCTGCTCAGGATTTCCATTGCTTGCTTGCTAATGTCCAAAGTTTTTCTTTAATCTTTGTGCTCAAATTGTGTTTTTTCTTTAGTTGCCTTGGTTCTTCTCAGTCCAGAGTCGTCTGTAACTTTCTCTTTACATCCATCCTTATGTAACCCCAACCTTCTTAAGAATACAAATGCCTCCTATTTCGTGTGCCCTACACACACATACCAGGCTCATATCTTTTCAGAAGGGGGTGAGGAGCAAATATTGTGAGAGGAAGAGATGGTTGAAAACATAAGAAAACAGTGCTTTCCAGACACAACAGGCCAAATACACATATAAACTCACAGTGATTGTGACAGCTAGCTCACAGGAGGCCTGTGGAAGCTCAGGACAGTCAAATTCCAAGTATAGAGACAAGAAAATGAGAAGAAAAACCCACCACTAACTGTTAGTGTGTGGGACAGTATGGAAGCAGGAAGAAGTAATAGGAGGAATTGGGGAAGGGAAGGGAACATATTAAAATATCTTTAAAAGTTCACAAATTCATTTCCAGAAACATCCACTAAGCTTTCCTCATGTCATGATCCAGAATTGAGCAGCCCTTGTGTGGGTGACCTCACCTCAAGCTTCAAGGAAGACCAGTCATCCCTCCCTAAGGTCTCTTAGGATCATTTCCTCTGAGACATGGGTTGCAAGGGATAGAAGTACATTCTTTAAACAAACAAACAAATAAAAACAAAACAAAACAAACCCCAAATGTTTGTGATTCTCTTGGGAAGTGGATGAGGAGTAGTGAAGACTTTACAGATGAGCACCAGTATTGGTATCTGAGGCCATTGACCTCATGGCTTTGGCACTTGATTAAGAGATCCATATAGAGGACATTGTGTGTGCATTTAAAACATTTCAGTAGTCAAAGACATACCCTCTGTGTCAATCAAGTTAGGTTTCTTTAATGCGTCTTAAATCTCAGCCACTTTTAATAACACAAATGTGTATATGCATGAAGAGTGTGTGACAATATTGTGATAGCGAGTACTGACTGTCAGCTTAATGGAATCCAGAATCAACTGGAAGACTGGCCTCTGGCCATACCTTGGGGTGATTTTTCTTAATTGAGTTCATTGAGGTGAAAAACTCGTGCTCTATGGGCAATGAGATTTCCATGGGGGAAGAGGAGGAGGGTGGGATCCTGGGTATACAAGTAGAGAAAGTGGGTGGAGCAGATGTTCATGTTCATTGCTCTCGGCTTCCCCATGTGGGTATGATACTGTAATTCTTACGTTGTTAGAACACAGAAATCTACGGTGCCAGAGATTCTCTAGGATAAATTTTTGGAGAAGTGTCCACAAAGGAAATGGCTTCAGGACCAACGAGGGAAAAAATATCTAGGCACTGAACCCTAATCGCAATGTAAAGACCTATAGTTTAAGGATGACATAAGAGCAACAGTCTCCTAAGCACATACTAGCAGATTGGTAAGCACAGAGATATATCAGTGCCCAGTAGTATATATGTCTGGTCACATGTATGATAACCAGGGGGGTCGAATGCTGCTCTGATTATGAATAAGATACTGTGGTGAAACCATGTTTTCCACGTTAGGACTGTTAACTCCAACGATGTCTAAAGGTAAGCTTTACCTAGACTAGATGTGTGCACAGACTCACTGTTCAGTTGACTTTAATAAAGTAAAATTATTTCTTCTATACTTACCTGAGGAACTAAAGCAATTCTGTGTATTGAAAAGAAAATTGCATAATAGATTGCATTACTAGAGATGTGGGATGAGGTTAAGAGATACTTGGTGAACCCCTCACTCTTCACAGCGGAGTCTGGCTTTGGTAATGCTTTACACTTGGTCTCATAGCTTGTTAGTGGCACACAGCTAGACTGATGCTGAGGGATGCTGATTCCTCTCAAGCCCCTTATATTATATCCATAACGCTTCATCTTTTGCAAAGATAAATTATAAAAAATTGTGTGGATTGGTTTCTGTTATCTCGATACAAATCTAGACATATTTGGGAAGAGGGGCTCTTAACTGGAAAAGTGCCTCTATAAGACTGGTTTACAGGGGCTGAAGAGTTGGCTCAGTGGTTAAGAGCACTGTCTGTTCCTCCGAAAGTTCTGGGTTCAATTCCTAGCACCCACATGGCAGCTCACAACTGTCTGTAACTCCAAGATCTGACACCCTCACACCAATGCGCATAAATTAAAATTAAATAAAAATATTTTTAAAAAGAGACTGGTTTACAGGCAAGTCTGTGGAGCATTTTCTTGATTAATGTCTGATATGGGTGGTTCCATTATGGGTGTTGCCATTCCTGAGCAGGTAGTGATGTATGGTATGAGGAAGTAGGCTGAGCAAGCCATCAGGACCCAGCCAGTAAGATGCATTCCTCCATGGTGTCTGCTTTAGTTCCTGCCATCAGGGTCCTTGTCCTGACTTCCTAAGTGATGGTGTGTGGCCTTGGAGTTGTAAGAAGAAATGAACTGTTCCATCTCCAAGTTGCTTTTGCCATAGTATTTTATTACAGCAATAAAGCCTTGATGGAGGCATGAATGTACGTTTGAAAAAACGATTGCTAACTGCTCCTAATGCTCAGAGACTATTTATAATTGCGCTGAGCCTTTGATGACAGCAGCACTTTCTCATTACATGAATAATGTGGACTTGGAGACATCAGAAGATCCCATCACAAAGATGTCATAGCAGGAAGAAGGTTCATCTTCCCATCATAGCATCAAATGACCTCTCAGAGCTTTGCTCTTTTCACAAGCCGAGACCACAGGAGCCAGACACACCGTCGTCCTTTGTTCTGGGATCTGACACCTAGACTCCCTCAGTGCTCTTAGCCAACACTTTACGTTTGCCTTTTTTGCTTCGTTCATCTGGAACTCTGAGATGGTGTTATGAAGTTGACTGCAGACAGGTCACAGAGTGGCAAGAGGCATCAAAAGTGCTCATGGATGATTCTTGTGGTGCTCTTGACGTACTTCCCTCGGTGTTTAATTGGAAATATCAGCAAGAAAGAGTCATCCCATCTGCTGCTCAGTAACCCATCTGTATGCACAGGGGCCAAAAGTCTCTGATACTGAAGGGAAAAGCCACCTGGCTATACTGTGTCTCTAAAAGATGGACTGGGTCCATTGGATTTTGAGCAAAAGCAGGGTAGGAATAATTCCTCCCCCCGCCCCCGGAAAGCAGAGATAAAAGGAATTTTTCTAGCTATCAGCAGTTTTAGTTAATGTAAATAAAAGTTATGTAATATTTCTCAGTGGTTGGCATAGTAGACTGTATGCAGAAACACCAGATCTCTAAAACATCCTGCAAAGGAGGAAAATACAGCATGTTTCTAGAAAACCACAATGCTTTTGAAGATAGGCCTTGGAAGCCATATAATAAACAAGCAGGAGATAGGAAAACATGTAGAACTTTATTAAAACCAGGAGTTTGTAAATTCCTTTGCCCTCCTAATACGTTTTTTTTCCTCAGGTGTGTTTCGATATTAATTAACTGGTCTTCTGACAGCATGTATTGAGGGAGGTGCTGAACTGACAAGGCTTCATCAGGACAAGGATGAGCTGTTTGCTACCGCAGTCTCAAGCTTCAACACATACCCAACTTCCAGGAAATGTCTAGGGATCTGACTCGATGGAATAATGGACCAGGAGACCTCTGAAAGCCTTTCAATCCCCAAGACTCGGTGAATCTCTTTCACTTTAAATCAGCACCATTATTTATTATCCTTTGTACATATCATTAGACATAAACCATAGTACCTTCTATGTCTGCTACTAAACACGAACGCTACCAAGTATATTAGTCAGGCTGCTTGGAGTCCTTACGTCATCTGTGTAGTAAGATTATACTCTCCTGTGCAGATGAAAAAAGAAAGTTTCAAAGACCTTACACTGTCCCAGATACATCGCTAAATACGTCACATGCAGGATTTGGAACAAGGCACATGTGCTTTCTACTGCATCGCACTGTTTCTCTAAATCATATAAGTCTCAAAGGAAAACCCAAGGATATATAGCTATCACAGCAGTGCTGACAATTGAAAGCATGAGACCATGTGTTTGGTGGGCGCCCCTGTAGTCGTTAGTAATAATTAACACAGAAATAAAAATCTTCCTCTGGTCCGCCAGCATCAATTACCTTTTATTTTCTTCATCCTGGGAATAAGAAAAGAGGAGACCGCCATGTATCTTCTCACTCCTGGTCTTTGTACTTGCAGTTACTTTATTTCTAGAATGCAGGTCTCAGGATAGTTTATCTGTCAGGTCTTAACTTCCATAGTGCTGCTTTAAAACAGTTTTCCTGCTGAGTGACGTGTATGGCGCTTCCTGGCCTGACTTACAGGCTATATGCGAACTCTTTCCAACTAGTTGTGGATGCCCTCCCAACTTCCTTTCTCTGGTTCCTGTGTCCAATTAGCAATGTCTTCAGTGATGGCAGTGGTGGTCCTTCATTCTGGGTTCCCAGACTTGCTTCATAACCCAGCTCAGTGCATAAGACTTTCCTGGAGAACTCTAGTTCCTCCAAGACACTCATTCTAAAGATTCTTTATATTTACATAGTCTCTATTTCCTTTTTTCCCTCTGTCTTTGACATTGGGTCTGCTCAGGTGGGCCAGAAGGTCCCACTCCTCCTGCCTCAGCCTCCAGGAGCATGCCACCACACTTGGGAGAAATCTGGATTGCTAAAAGCAAGCAGATGGTCCTGGTGGCCCTGGACCACACTGAGTCTGCCAATGCTGACTGATCCATCCCCTCATCTAGTTCAGTAACTTTGCTCCCGAGAGGGCTTCATCTCTGTCATTTTCATTCTCTCTATATCACTTTACAGAACTGCTATTATTTCACTGCTTAATTTTTTTCTGTCTCTCCCATTATTATATGACATAAACCCCATAAGACTAGGGTTTTCTTCTTTGTTGTTATTTTTTAGCTGTCAAATGCATAGCAGTGTCTAAATTGATCAAAGGAAACAGGTCGTGAACTTCCACAACGCATCTTCTGTTACGCCCTAATCTCAAAAACTTCCTGTTGTTAGTGAGACACTGAGAACAAGAAATGTTATGAAAATCTAAAACTAAAACGAAGCATCGTCGCCATCCATCAGCTCCTTCTACAGGTCCAGATTATCTGAAGGAGGCCCAAGAGGCTGCTGACCCTGAAAGGAAGTGCCTCTGTCTTTTGTCCTGATTTCAGAGCTGTGAGATCAAGGTGCCTGACTCCTTAGTGAACCACGCCCCTCGTAACCCAGCCTGTATTTAAAAGTGCATGCAAAGCTCATGACTTGCTGGAAGCAACCATCATTTCATAGAGTCTTGCATTTATATAGATTCCCATTGGGTGATGGTAGCAAAGAAGAATCCAAGATTAAGTGGCACATTCAGCACATGCCAGGCTGTTACCACCACTTCTGTGAGTCAGTCTTTATGCTTCTGTGGCCGACAGGGGGTGGGACAACATAAAAGAACCCACAGTAATCATTCTATCTACCTGTAGGTCTCAGTAGTTGCTCATGGTTGATGGGGAAAATAATTTGAGCATGAAAACCTCTTGTAGGAATTTGAATTGATCAAGAAATTCTTAGAAAGAGACACAGACTTACTTGCAGTGATATCTATGGAGCTCCCTCAAATACTACCATGCTCCTCTATGACCCTTCCAAAAGAAAAAAATCTCAGAGAGCAACACACAGAGATACACACACACACACACACACACACACACACACACACACACACACACACACACACGCACACACAAAAGGGGCGTTCTGACAGGTGGAGATGAAAATATATAACTGGAGTACAGTTTTAAAATTCTGTTCCTGTACATTCAACAATTTTATAATAGAAAATTGACTATATGACCTTCATTTAGTACATCTTAAAAGAATCCCTCTGTGAGGTATCAAGTAGGACATCAAGCAGACACCACAATGCCCAAAGTCTAAGGCAGCCTCGAGGTGCCTAGGATGGAGGCCCATGTGCCTCCATGCCTTTACAGATGTTAGCATAGTGGAATGGAATAAAGTAGACTCTCAGACATGATGAGTGTGAGATAGAATACATTCACAAAGGTATAAATGGGGAGATGTTTTTAATGCTTCATATTTCAGAGTTTTCCCTCATGTAAAATATGATCGCTTCTTCTGTTGAAGGTATTTCATGTGTCTCTGCCACTAAGCAATACCGTCTTTTATCCTTTCTGTAATAATTTTAGTAGGAAAAGATTGCATTTCTACTCAAAAAAAAAAGCATAGAAATCACAATGCCCCTGAATTCTCACTGAAAGTAATTAATAATAGCAAAATTACCACAAAAGTTTAATATCAGATGAAAAATTTATTAGAGCCAATTCTAATTTAAAGTCAGTCTTTTGTTTTATTTTTTATTTTAAAAAAATTAAACTGAAAAAATGTCAGTGAAACAAGATAGATGCCTCAGATTAGCTCATTTTATTCCAAGCTTGCTTGCTCCATGTCACCCAGACCAGGCCCATGATGGAAGGAGGGGGTGGCCCTGATTTCTCAAATGCCCCTGATGACCTTTTTGCAACAGTTAAGAGTGCCGGCCAAGTTAGGCAGAGGCTGGTCTTGGGAGTCTGCAGGTTAGGGTTAGGATTCTACCTCTATTTCTCCTGAGTGGTATGACCTTGAGCAGTTTGCTCTCTCTCCCCTAAATCTCATCTGTGAAGCAGAGAATGCCATTAGGCCTTTATATCATTGAATCACAGTTGAGTATTGATCAGAGGAAGATCTATGGTTTGGAAAGAGAGTAGATTGCACGGGAGACACTTTGCAAGGCCACCTGTCCTTGGAGTAGGGACAAGAAGGAGGAAGACGCGGTTAAACCAGAAAACAGTGCTACAGTTTATATCCTTTTCCTCCGGAGGAGGATAGCCAAGAGCAAAGACGGGTAGAGAGTGTGGAGAGCTAGTTCTTAGTTCAGCTATACCAAGCAGCCTCTGTCACCCAGGTGCCCTGGCAAGATTCCTCTGATTTATGCTAATTTCATTATAATGAGGTACGATGTGAAAGTAAATAAGCCATAATTAGGGTTGGCACTAGATTCTACTTAGTTTCACCTGGGAAGAAGAGTCTAGGGAGGAGTTTATGAACATCAGACAAGGAAAGAAAATGAGTACACTATTACCGGGTCAGCCTGAGCCCTTCCATCAGAAAGAAAGCTTTATATGCCAATGGCTATTACGTTTACTAACTGAGTTTGGTCAGCGTACTAGTGTGAACTGTGATGTCACCACCACACACGAGCAACCTAGAGCTTGAGCAAGAGAACAGCTTCTCTTGGTGCCCTGTTCAAGCTCCAGAGGAACACAAAGGGCAAGGTGAAAAAAAGAAGATGGAGACACTCAACAGTGGCAATTTCGCAGTTGTGAAAGTAGAGTAAGGCCATGTATGTGAGGTACCTGGGGCAAATCCACCCTGACCCTCAGCAGACACCTGCTATCACTGTCCTTGCTGCAGGGGCAACCACTGCCACTGCTCCTGCCACTGCTCTCATGATGTGGAAAGAGGTTTCTTTCAGTTTAATCAACTATTTTTACCTTCAGCCTTAACGTCACAGTCCTCGCAGACTGAAAAAGTAATCTGCTTGCACTCATGGCATTCTGGGAAAATGGAGAATTACTGAAGACATGAAGGGTCTTCTGTTCCATTTCTGCTCACAAAACCTGCAGATCTCTATTCAGCTATACCAGCAGTTCTCTCCGTAGCTTTTTCTCTCTTAACTTACCCAAGCTCCTAGGACTGATTTACATATTCCTCTAGGAGAAAAAAAAATCAAAAGAAATACCCAAATGAAGACATGGAGGCCTTGGACGCAAGAGACTCTCTTTATAGGGTGCAATTTGAACTAAGACATTTATATACAAAGCAGCACTGTTAGTTCACATCTCAACCTCACAGCCATTGCTTTCTTTCTTGTCTCATCTACCTTTTCCCCTGAACTACTTATTGACAAAGCATTGTTGCCAGATCACGTACCAAGCACTTTTAATTCTGGTTTTTAACAGCTGTTCTCAGGTTGTCTGCGTGTAGTCAACAGTCTCCATCTCAACGTCCCCTCACTCCAGGATGTCAATTAGTTCATCTGAAACTCTGATCTCCGCTTAGGTTTTTGTGGGACAAGGTATTTATTAAACCAAGTTTCTGTCCAACTTGAAGCCAGACTCAAAGTAAACATCCATCATTTCCCAGTGTCACGGTGGTAGCAAGTCATACCATAGTCTGCAAACACGACCTGCATGTTAGTGTGCCTTGCACAGCACAGGCTCAGGCGTGTGCAGCAGAACAAAGCAAACCCGAGGGCTGGAGTTGCCTTCAAGGTTCAAAAAGCTGGCTCATTGCAATGAATAAATCAGTACCGTCATATGACAGATTATTCTCTAGCCCATGCTAGCTCAGTATTCATTAATTGAGATGCATCAAAGCACAGTATTCTTCCTTGTGGCATCTTCATCTGAAGACTTAGTTCTAAATATAAGAGGAAGAAAAGGAAAAACGAGAGCAGACATAACCCAGTCAAAACCTTGGATTTATGGAGTTCAGCCTTGAAAATATTTTTTTAAAAACATCAAGCATGTGAATTAAAGCTCCCACCAGACAGCTATAATTTAGACCACAAACACTTGGCAGGTAATTCAAGCATGCTGTGATACAGGCACCGAGGGGATCATCTTTGCAGAAAACCAGACCCCTTTGTGACAGGCCAGGGGGCAAGAAAGAAACACATTTGCTTTGCAGATACAAGGTGTTTCCTATTGAGTGGATGTTTATTGATCATGATGACGATGGTGAGGATGGAAGACAAGGTCTAAGATACAGCAGTTCCTTGCCACAATGTAAAAACAGCCTTATGGAAAGCAAAGCCAGTGAGGCAAAGGCAGATCCTAAAACGGTGGCCCCATGTGGCATGTCAGAAAACCAAATAAAAGAGATAGAAAATACAATTCAGCTGTGGGGTTTTGGTAGTTTTTTTTAAAAAAGATTTTAGTTCATCTATTAGATATTTTCCAATCAATTCATTCTATTTTAGGGGTATATAAAACATTCTATATGCAAAATAATATTTACTTTTAATTTACCATTTTATTGCAAGCAATACAGATTGTGTTTCCATCTCTGAAGTCTTAGACTGTATTTCAGAGCCAGCCTGCATCCAACCACAATCCTACATACCAAAAATCTACTTCACACCTGAGTATTGAAAAAAAAAAGTGTGAAGTCTACCCAAAACATTTTATTTGCTTACAATAGATGATAGAACACAGCTCCCTTGTTTACCCTGATCCCAATCCTCTATATAAAATTGGTGGGGAACTCCTGGGATGAAATATTCTGGTAGACCCAATGGTATCAGTTGATTTCAGGCAGGCAATCTCTATTCTAAGCATCCTCTGTGCCTATAGAAAACTGATTTTTATGAGTAGCTGTCCGGATAATGAGTTCTTTGACTGGCCTCCACCCTGTTTTCAAGTCTGTTCCCTACCAGAATGGTCTGGGCTCTGGTCCCATCAGTTGCTTTCTCGCCATTGCCTCTTTGGAGATTTGTGCTATATTATCCTCTACTTTGGAGGTTTTGTTTCCCTGTCCCTCTGCTTAATGTGTTTCTCACAGGACCTGGAATCTGGAAGTTCTAAAGACTCAGGAGGCAGGTGAGGCCATAGCAGCAAGGCACTAATGGATTCTAACTCAGGATTGGCATTGACTCATTATATTCAGTGTGCAGTTTGCATAGCTGGAGGGGGTCAAGGTTTGGCAGCAATGCCAACAAACCAGACGCTGTAACCTGACCATCCTAGGACACTGCCTGCTTTAAATGTATGTGGCCAAAACAGTAATTTCTTAGACTGCAATCTTAAATTGCAGATTGACATATTCTCTTTAAAGTGTGTCAGATCTCATGAAATAGGTGTGTGTGTGTGTGTGTGTGTGTGTGTGTGTGTGTGTGTGTGTGTG
>OU015757.1:35494860-35525051 GCA_907169655.1 Acomys percivali
TGTGTGTGTGTGTGTGTGTGTGTGTGTGTGTGTGTGTGTGTGTGTGTTGAGAGGCTGGGCTCTCCAGTTTCCTGCATCTCTGCCACTCACCATGATTCATGCCCACTTCACTCTCTCCCTGTCTTTGGGTTACCTGCCTGGAAGGTGGATTAAAGCATTTGCGTTTACAACCCACAGTCTGGAAGAGGCAAGGGTAGATTAGCAAGTGATCCTCAGGCAACAAAGAACACAGCAAAGGCTCCGACATCTGTCAAATGGTGAAGGTTTGAATTCGTAGGCATATTTACAAACGGATCACAGTCTCCCATTAGTTAGGCAGTCTCCCTTCACTGGTGGATATATAATAGATAAATAAATAGCAAGAATACATGTGATACATATTTAGATTGCACATTAGACTTTAAAATCTATGCCTAACTGAATGCATTAGCTAGTGTTTTCTGTTTATGTCTCCACAATGCCATGGAAACACAGCCCAGCATCTTAATAGCCTTCTCTCTGCAATAAATAAACAAAGTCTTTGTCTATTCATGTTTCAATTTCTCATATATATATATATATGATTTACAATTTAAAAAGAAAAAAGAAAAAGAAAACTGACCGGTGGCATTTTATTGCTGTTTTCCTATCTGCCCCTCCCAGTTTCCTGTCTTGCAAAGTATGTCTGTCCAAGCCCACAAAATGCACCTCTGGCAGTTACTGAAA
The DNA here is from genome assembly GCA_907169655.1 of Acomys percivali. NCBI lineage: Eukaryota > Metazoa > Chordata > Mammalia > Rodentia > Muridae > Acomys > Acomys percivali. Next base: position 35,495,566 of record OU015757.1, read on the forward strand.
TCAAACCAATGCCAGCAGCAATCAGGGCAGGAGGCTCCCAGCTGGGCTCATCTTTCCCCTTCATAAAATGCCATGATAATTAATTCTGTAATGAGGTTCCTTAAGCATTTCAGCCTAACCCAAAGAGCACTTAATATAGTTGTTTAAGGTTGAAAGCAGACATAAAACAGACATAAAATCTGGTGGGTTTGCACCCCTCCGTCATTCTAAACGGCAATAGCCAGTCCATTTCTGTGGCGACAGCAACAGCAGTCGCAGCCCTTAAACGGCTCTGAGATGACAGCGGCACGTTCTCGCCTCCCTGGCTCCACAGCCTGTGCTCTCCGCCACTGGTGCCCTAACATGCATGGGCAAGATGAAACCTGAAGCTCAAAGTGTTAGAGCCCAGTCTCCCAGGGAAGCTGTCTGCTTTCTGACACCTACTGTCCTCTGCCATCAAGTAACTCAAAACTTCGAAAGGCAGATTACTATCTGTAGAGAGGTGAGCAGATCGGATTAGGTGGCTCAAATCTGCAATGTCCCCTAAAATGGGACTGCTGGGACCTTAATCACTAGAGGAAGGATGGGCAGCTAGCCTGGCAGGTGTTTCTCCCACAGTCCTCCAGGGTAAGTTCCTATAGAGACCTTTACTCACTGACAGCATCCTGGCTAGCACCACTGGACCACAGGCTTGATGGTCCAGCTGGCAGGATTTACCGTTTTGGTATTCTCTGGCAACATCCCAGCCGCAGACATCCTGTGGTAAACCTCAGGGCCAAGATCTAGCAAGCAGTGTCTGCTGTCATTAGCACTAAAAAGCAGTCTGTGGACCAGATTTCAGAGCGTTAACAGAGTAGATCCATCCTAGCTTCTGCCCAAAGAGAGACATTTTTCATGCAGAATTTTCATGTATAAGACTTTAAGCCAGGCTGCAACATGTCCAGAGCAATGTCCTTCCTAGGTAATAATCAAATGCTATGGCCGTTGGTTTTCAAAAGTGGTATGTAATAGCCTGTCCATCTGAATTATATTTCCATATCTTTCATGAAATAATAAAAAGCAACCTAACATTGTTAGGTGTTTACCTCAGGCATTGGAGACTGTTATTACCAGCCCCTAGTCTCAGACAAAACAAAGTTTAAAGAGGTGAATTACACATCCAAGGTCAGAAAGCTAGCAAGCAGCCAAGCTGGGAAGAAAACCAAGTCACCTGACTACAGAGCCCATGTGTCTTCAGCACATGTTTTGTGAGCATATGAACTGCACACAGCACTAAGATGTTTTTTCCAAAGAAGGTCAACTTTTGATTTTCTGGGGGGCAGGGGTTCTTTTGTGCTTGTTTGTTTGTTTATTTATTTATTTATTATAATTTATTCATATTACATCCCGATTGTTATCCCTTCACTCGTATAGTTGATTTTCTGGCCTGGTTTAACCCCAAAGGAAAACAGCTAAAAAGTTTCTCCTCTGCTTTTTGTACTAGAGTGAAGAAACAGAGGCAAGGCTCCTGTTTCCATCCGTTGCTGCACCTTGCCTCTGGGGAAAAGTTGTGTTGTTTGTGCCTTACACGTCCTCAGTTCAATACACCTCTCTCTTTTTGAGTTTTACTGTTTGTTTTTGTTTTTGTCTTTTTCCATTGCTTCCTGTAGAGGGATTTTAATCCAGCAGCATCCTTAGTCTGGCCAGAAGACAACCAGACCCATAGTACAAACCTTTAATCCCCAAACTAACTGAAGGCAAAGTTAGTTTGTAGAAGAAAGCAGTGAGGTTGGAGATCAGGCCAGGTCATCAAAGGCAGCTGAAGTGGGAGAAGGAGAAGGAGTCAGAGGATTGGAGCAGATTGCTAAAGTTAGTCTGAGGCTAGAGACAGCAAATCAGTCAGAAACTGAGAGAAGCCAGTTTGAATAAATCACTTGGAGAGGAGTTTTGAGCCAAAACAGCTAAGTTGAACCAACCAGCCAGAGATCAGAAAGAGCTAGAAAAGATGAGCTTATTCAGCAGTAAATCTCAAACAAAACCATTCCAGGGCTACATTAGATTGTATGGAGGCTAGAAACTTCCTTCCAGGACTAGACCTAGGTTGGTTAGCAAATGGAGGCAGTAAGCCTCAGAGACAACAATTGCCACAGGTGAATAAAAGTTACTTTTACGGCCTCCTCTTAACCTTAGAATCTACTCAAAATCTCTAACAAATACAAAACTTATTAATATATGCATTGCCTGGTTTATAACCAGAATTGGACTCTGAAGAAAGTCTGTATCTCACATAACCATGAGCAGCATATAGGGTTTTTTGGGGAAAAATAAATGATAAAATTGAACTCAGAACAAGAATTGGGCCAGCACAATAGCTCAGTGGATAAAGGTGCCTGCTGTCAAGTCTGATGGCCTGAGCTTAATCCCTGGGACACCTGTGGTAGGAGAGAATAGGCATCCACCATCTGTTCTTCAATGCACACACACACACACACACACACACACACACACACACACATGCGTGTGCTCACTTTCAGATGTTATTTTTTAAAAAAACTTATGAATCATTGTAATTCCTACATCAAATACTGGTAAAATTAATAAAAAATCCCAGAGCAATTTAAATGCAGAGTTTGATGAAGGCAATTTTGGAGATACTACCTGAGAAAACCCAATCCCATTTTCAGTGAAGGAAAATGGATCTGTGTGTAGTAGTTTCTTTTCTTGTTTTACACCTGTGTTTTTTCTTTTTTATTGTTACTATTAAAGTTGATTTAACTCATAGTTCCAGTCATTGAAGAGCATGGTGCGAACAACCTTTTAGTAGGGGGCTGACTTCTGACTACATCAGAGTGTGGCAAATGGTGTCCGTGTAGGAATTCACATCCGAGATGAGGATCACAATGCAAGACAGGAAGCCAGGCAGCTTTCAGGAGCAGAGTCTCCTTCTTTCTTATGACAACCCACTGTTGTAAGCAACCAATCAAGGTCCTAATAGAACCACACTAACTACTTCAAGGCTGGCACCTAAAACCCAAATCACCTCCCATTAGGTTCTACCATCTCAATGCTGCCTCACTGGAACCAAGATTCTAACACAAGAGCCAGGGCCCTGGGCTAGGTCAAGGGTGACACATAATCACACATGTACCCTGAAGTTTGTGGCTGATTAGCTCTGTGTTTGACAAATTAGCGTCATGTCCATGAATCAAGCATGCATCTCCTGGTAAAGAGTTCTTTGGATCTCAGCTCACGTTGTGTGGCCTGGCTGTGTTGAGCAGACAAGCATACAGAACTCTCTTTTGATATACACTCTGCGCTCTACCAGCTGTATGCTTCATTCCTGTCATGACACTGTTTCCTAGAAGGAAGCTATGTTGGATCTTTAAGGTGATGTAGGAGAATTCACAAGTGCAAAACAGGACCTTCAGTGTGGAACAGGATTCGGGCTGACAAGAAGGGGGTGCCCCTGAAGTTTTATACTCCTGGAAACACAAAAATTTGAAGGTGTAGAGATACCCACAATCACAACTTCTTAAGGCTTTCCCAGGGGAATAAAAAGGCAAAAATATTTTAAAAGTTAAAAAAAAAAACTCTTATGACCCAGACTTTCAAGTACGATGGTATCAAGGACAGATGCAGGTTTTGTGAAATTTGAACATTCTACATATCTTAACTATTTCTTTAAAAATAAGATGAAAACCACAAGTGTCAAATAGTAGAATAACCATTCATAGGAGCTGACACTACTAAGCATACAAACCACAACAAGTTGTACATTTTACAATCCCACTAACTGGCCTGGCCTGAATCAACAATACAGTGTTCACCATATTTGGTTTTGGATATTTTTATCATCCTTTTATCTGAAAACTAAGCACTAGCTTTTCCTCTGGAGGAAATAAAAGCCTCAAACCCTTTAAACCTTTTCAAACTTACCTCAAACCAAGTGACCAAAGTCTTTACATTGGTGATGGCTTAGAGGCATTTCTTTGAACCCCATCATCATTTGTTACTGTGATGTCCTTATCCACGCTTAGAAGTCTTCTCAGTTTCATCTGTGATCTGTGGGTCTGCAGGCACTCCCGAAGGCTCTCTGTGTAGTAACTAGTCTAATGTTTTCATTAGCAAGCTGGTGGTAGAAGTCCTCACTCTAGTGGCACATCAGCAGTTTCACTATCTTTGTCAATGACTATTCTTAGTCAAAAAAACAGGAAGTTCACATGCTTCTCCAGTATGTTCCCTTGCTTTGATGAGGTGATCATCTAACATGCCAAGCGCCTGGACATTCTTTCTACTCACCCTATATCTCTGCTCTCAGTTAATTGCTTTTATTTGTGTCTGTAGATAAGACCCACTAACTCCCAGTCCTCACTGGCTGCTCCTTTCAAACGCATCAGTCTCTGACTTGTTCCTGTATAGTTTGAAGAGAAAACCAAGAGGGCAGGGACGAGGCTTCCTCCATGAAAATATGACAAAACCACATCCTCCTGTAAGTACAGTGTATGGTTAGTTTGGCAAACCTGTCTCTGTTCGTACTGTTTCCTCCTACAAGACCTTATTTGCATTAATGAAACCCAAGTTTCAGCAGGACAGCAGAGAAATTAATTAATGATAATAAATACATGATATGTTGCCACAATTATATCCTACAGTAGTTCTGAAAATACAGATTTTAAAAGAAGTAATATTAAGATCAGTCGCTATGCTCATTACCTCAATAATGAGAACAATAAACAAAATATAACTTTGGTTAATTAAGCAAGACTAGTTGGAAATTTCCAGTATTAGCCCTTTCTCTGAATTATCAAAACTCCACATTACAGTGGCTCAGTAACCACCTGCATGTATGCCACGGGGTACCTGTGTCCAGCTGGTTGGCAGTGATGCCCGATGCTTCATGGGAGAAGCTCTCTAGATCCTATCTGCCTTAAACTTGTTGATGTATTCATTCTTTAAAATTTTAATAAATTTGTTAAGTGTTACATAGTTTGAAGCTAAGAAGTTAAGAAAATGCTTGTATGTAAAGAAGATGTGATCATGTTACCAGAGCAGCATAATATGAAGCTCTGAAGTGGCGGTGACGAACCTCACTCCACCCACCCCTTCCCCTACAAAATTTTAATAGATTTTAATGAAATAATGATGCAGAAAGTTCTCAATCTTCCTACTCTTAATACAGTTCCACAGGTTGTGGTGATCTCCAACCGTAAAATTATTTTGTTGCTACTTTATAACTGCAGTTTCCCTGCTCTAATGACTCATAATGTAAATATCTGATATGCAGATGCCCTTAGGCAATGCCTGTGAAAGGATCATCCAGCCCCCAAAGGGTGCGACTCACATGTTGGGAACCATTGCTTTAGACAGAAATGCTCTATCAGATGACAGAAGCTTTAAATGCTCATTACAAAAGCAACAAAACATAAAACTACAAAAAAAAAAAATTCATTAAATCTTACAGAAGGCAAACTACCTAGCAAGCCATCATCTGGTATTGTGGTTTAAGTATAAAATGCCCTCCTTATATGAATATGAATAGTTAAATATGGAAGGGCTGAATTGTTTGAGCTAGCTAGTGGCACTGAATCAGAACGCTGTGAAACCTTTAGAAGGCACCTATTACCGAGTGAGCTGGGGCACTAGGCACAGGACTTGAGGTTTTATAGCTAAGCTCCCCTTATTCTCAGCTATCTTCTTCCTGACCACAGACAGTGTGACCAGCCTCCTCACGCTCCTTCCCCTTAAGATAGACTGTGTTTTCTTGGCCTATGAGCCAAAAATGCAATTGCTTCTTGCCAGGTATTTGTCCACAGCAACAAGACAAGTAATAGAGACATTTTTTAAATGAACATTTAATGCATGTACATAGACTTTCCCAGCCTCTACAGCCTCACCAACATGACCACTCAAGAATGAGCTGAACAAGGAAGACACCAATGGACATTCCAAAGTGGATAGCGACAAACCCAAGAGGCCTCAACCCTACTCAAAGAACTATGGGCAACTGAGTAAAGCTGAGGGGAGCGGGAGGGGTGGTCATCCAGGGAAGTGCACACCAATTGGTTATATAGTGCCAAATGGTAATCCCTAAAACATACATACAAGTAAAATTATATAGATGAGATAGGTTATATTTAGGAATATATATATATATATACATATATATGTATATATATTACATAAATGCATGTTATAACAATTCGTGAAAAGAGAGGTCATGAATTTGAAGGTCAGTGGATAGGGGTATGTAGAAGAGGTTAGAGTGTGGAAAGGGAACAGGGAAATGTAATTATGTTATAATCTCAAAAGCAAAAAAAAAACCTTGAACCAATTTGAAAAAATATAAGGGAAAACTATCCATTCTGCCTATAAACTGAATGTTGTTTTGTGGTAAAGCAAAAACACCCTTCTGTGTCAATATATAGAGGTTGCTTTTATTTTTCACTTTCCATAAAATATTTTATTGTATGGTAAAATGTTTATTTAAATAGTCTCTTGTTGGACAAGTAATATAAACCATGTTATCTTTAAATAGAATTTCAGGGTCCAAATGTCATCACACTTCAAAGGTTATGTGACTTGTAAATGCATCTTTCAGGAAAGGAAAGTGGGACCACACTTGGGACGCTTGGCTGTCTCACTGGTGGGCAGTCACATCTTGTTATAGTCAAACACCTTCAAGTATAGCCTAAGCTTAAATGTTGGAAAATGTATTCTTTCATATAACCAATATTAGCAAGGTCTAGTAAAATATGACCTCTTGTATTATCAAGTTAAATCAATAGCCTATAGATAAAAATGTAAAGTATGCCTCCACCAAGGTGTGTGTGTCCTCCCCATCATTTTGTACCTTTCTCTATATAACCTTATGTTGAATAGTTTTGTGTCAATTTTACACAAACTAAAATCATTTGAGAGGAGGGGACTTCAGTGGAGACAATGTTTCTATCAGATCTGGTTGTGGGCAAGCTGTAGGGCACTTATTTATTTATCTATCTATCTATCTATCTATCTATCTATCTATCTTTATTTGATAATTCATTTTACATGCTCATCATAGCCCCAGCCTTCCTCTCCTCCTAGTCTCATCCTCCCTTCCTCTCCCTCTCCCCCTCTTCTATTCCTCAGAAAAGGTGAGCACTTTTCCCACCCACCCCAGCTCATCAAGTCACATCAGGACTGAGCATGCCCTCCTCCCCTGTGGCCTGGCAGGCAGTTCCACCAGGAGGCAGTAATCAAAGAGCTGGGGAAATGTCCATGTCAGAGAAGGCCCCTGCTCCCATTACTAGAGGAACCACATGAAGCCTGAGCTGTTCATTGGCTACACTTGTGTAAGGCACCTAGGTCCAATCCATGCATGGTCCTTGGTTAGTGCTTCAGTCTCAGCAAGCCCCCTCTTAATTAGTGCTTGATTGGGGAGAGCCCAGCCAATTGTGGGTGGTGCCACCCTTGGGCTGGTGGTCCTGGGTGCTATAAGAAAGCAGTTTAAACAAGCCACGAGGAGCAAGCCAGTAAGTAGAGCCCCTCCATGGCCTCTGCATCGACTCTTGCCTCCAGGTTCATGTCTTGTTTGAGTTCCTGTCCTGACCTCCAATGATGAACAATAATATGAAACTGTAAACATAATAAACCCTTTCGTTCCCAACTTGCCTTTTGGTCATGGCATTTTATCACAGCAATAATAACCCTAAGACTGCTTCTTATTTTTATTTCTGGGTCATCTTTCCATGCCTTTATTTTGTAGCTACGGTTTTAGGCCAGGATTGTACATTCCACTCTACCATTCTCACTCTACAGTCTACTCTACTCATTCCTAGTTAATCGGACTGAAGCTTCTCCCTCTTACCCAGGCCCATGTGTATCCTTCTGGCTTGTTCATGGCTGTCTCCCTTAGATTATAATGATTTTCTCACTGCAAAGGCTTCATTTGAGCATTCTTTGCTGTCTTTGTAGGATCCCTCAGGCTCCTTCTCCTTGACTCTGCACTACAGAGTCTCCATGGCTGTCCTACCTCAGTACTTAGATGGGTTTGCTCATATCCTTGCTTCTTTCAAGGAAAGCTGATTTTCTTAACTCTGTAAGTACCAACAAATTTGGCATTAATGTAAGTTGTCAATGGCATTATTGAATAATTTCTAAACAAAACTCAACTATTTACCTATTTTCTTTACCACAGATTAAGATAAGCTAAAACTGAACAATTGTAAAATAAAAGAACGGAAGCTTTATCAGGAATTTGCATTGGTAATTTTTGGTGAAGCACATAGATTAGTAAATATATCTCCAAGGTGGAGGAAAAAAACAAATTCTCTGCTCATAGTAACCCACAGTTAATGTCAAAGAGAGAAAATGTTTTGTTTCTCTTCATTTCTTATGAAACTAATCATTATTTAAATTTTTCTTCTCATCACTCAAAGAGAGACAGTTGTTCATTCTGAGTTAGGTTTTTGCTAATCTGACCAGCAGGGTCAGGATGATAAATCACTCAACCCCTAGGGAGTAATAAACTGCTTAATGGATTTGTGAAGTTACCAGGGAGAGAAAAAGAGGAAAACGTTCAGGATTCGATTCATTTTTTTAAATACCACATGGTACTTAAAGAACAGCAGTGTGACGATGGCACACAGCTGAAACAGACGGAAGAGAAGAATCAGAGAGGCACAAATACCTTGGTGAAAACAGTGCAGTCCACTTCCCAAACATCTCACAAAGAATCCTCCTGCTTCCTACGCACCTCCAACCGTCTGTGGCAGCTTCTGTACCACTTCTAGTGCAGGCACTTCCAGCTGAAGGCACTGCAGCCTTCACTTCTGATCTTCCCTTGATGTGAAAGCAATGGCAGTAAAGGCCACATATTTACTGCGTGGTTACTGGGGCAGGGGGTTAATGAACTTGAGAACAGGGGTACCCAGGCATGTTTGGGAGAGAGGCTTCTAAACGGCACATCTGACAAGGTTTAAGTCCACAGTTCACTATTCCAAAGTCACCTAAGCAGCCAATGCCTTAGGTTTTGTCTTTAGTCCCCAATGCATTGTTTGCCTTCTGTGCTAGCAAAGCCAATAAGGCAAAGCTATTGACCGCTATAATGTGTTATCTCAGGGGAAGTTTGTCTAACTGAATATTTGTGATGAAGGACCCATAATGCTGCTTAAATGTCAACAAAATTTGTTAGGAAACTTTAAGAATAATATACAAATTATTGACTTCTTTTTCTTTAATCATATTACACACACACACACACACACACACACACACACATTCATATTATACAACTTGTTGAGAGGGCGTTAGGGGCACTGAGGTCCTCGGGGGCGGGAAGGGGGGGTGTGAGGAATGGAAATGGTGGTAATAGAGTACTCATGTATAAAATGAGTTAAAAATTTAAATTAAAAATAACAGTAGACAACTCCCTGGAAGCCTTCATATTAAACAGGTACAATGCGTTTTCGTTTCATTACTCTATCTTTCATTTTGGTGCTAAGAAACGAGTCAGTTCTTGCATGTTTCAAGAGCCAGGTGAGGTTGTATGTGTCTTTGTATGTAATTCATCCTAAAAATCAGACTCTCTGATTCCAAAATACAGAATCCAACTTCTTAATGGAGATTAAATGCATGATACAAATTTTATACAGTACAGCTAAAAAAAAAAAAAGTGAAGCTTATAGAATTGTGCCTAACACAGCATAGTTATTTAACACATTATTTATGTCCCGTTTTCTCCATTGGAAAATATTAATTATACATTTTTGTATGGCCATTGAGCATAAAATAAGGCAGAATAAAATGAAGATGTTGACTTTTCTAGAAACATGACATTATTATTCTTTTTTTAAAAATTTTTTATCTTTGTATAATCTATTCTCCACGCACAGAATCCTATAAAATCTCAATATTATAAGGTACAGATACATGGATATCAGGAGATGGGAGGGTGATGTGTGAGGGGCGGATTTGCAACACGATATTATGAGTTCTGTCACCTCAGCAGTACCTTGTACGGGAACCTCAGGCTTGGGTCTAGATACGTGCTGCAGCTTTGCCTCAGCTGGTCGGAACTCCAAGCATATGACATTTTGGCTGCTTTTACAAGATTTCCTGGAGTTTTCACTCCCTTCATGATCTTGGCAGAGGCTTCACTGCTAAAATAACATATAGAGTCTTCACCCAACGGTGTGCTGCTGAAATGCCAGGAAACTTGAGAGTGGGCACAGCCCACCTCCTACCTGGCCAGCTTCATTTCCCACAGCTCCCAAACGTTTTTTTTTTTTAAAGTGTTATCTTCCCCCTAAAATAAAATCGTATTTCTAGCTCTCAAATTCCCTGATTCTTTCTCACCTTCTGCCTCTGCACAGGCGCAATATGTAACCTTTGAACTTCCTGTGGGAAGCCCAAAGCATGGCTGGAGAAATGACGGCTCAGTGGGTAAAAGCACTTGTGTAAGCCTGAAAGCCAGCGTTCAGGTCCCAGCCCCCTATAAATCTGTAACCCCAGAACTATGTGGGGCGGAAGCAGGAAGAATCTCACTGGGACTTGCTGGCTGACAGCCTGGATCCAGGTTCAGTGAGAGATCCTGTCTCCAATAAATAAGGAAGAGAGTGACAGAGCAGGGCACTCTACATCCTGTTCTGGCCTCTGTGCATGCTCAGGTGGGTGGCCCTTACACATGTGTGCATATAGAGTGTGTGCGCGCGCTCGCGCACGCGCACACACACACACACACACACACACACACGTGCACGAGCAGCGCATGCAAACAAACAAACAGAAAAATCAGAATGTCAAAGACCAAAAAGGAAGAAAAAAAAATCTTCCTGCTACTTTCATGTCTTTAGTGTTAAAAATAAAAAATATCCCCCAGGCCAATGTTAGGCAAGTACTTTCATTCTTTGAACTCTACAATCAAAAGATTATCCTGCCTACTGACTGACATAAGCTTCCTGTTCAAAATCTGCCTTGACACTGCCCTCTGTACAGTCAGCATGTGAATTTCTGACTCACACTTAGCAAACTGGAGGCTTAAAGATCATCCCCTTCCCAAAGGCACTGAACTCACTCACTCTTTCACAGACAGATTTTTATTAAGCATCCTGCATGTGTCAGCTGCTGCTCTTAATACTGAGGAAAGGACAGCCTGTTTCCAAAGGGCTTCTGTTCCAGTGAAAGAAGGTAGCAAAAAAATGTATAAATATGTAACACCCTGGCTGGTGAGTGCCAAACCAACAAGGAAGAGAGCAGGCAGCACTAGAGGTTGCTGCTGGCAGGGCCAGGGAAGCCACTACAGTACGCTGCACGAGCAGGTCCTAAAAGGGCAGGAAAGTACCACAGATGGCTGTCAGGGAAGAGCACCCCAGGAGAAGTTTTGCGTTGATTCTGCTCCAGGAGAGCATGTGGTTAGGTCCAGACACGGAAGACCAATTGGGATGTACAACAAATCGACTGTGACTTTGAGTTGGATGGCCATGAGATAGCTTGGAGGAGGAGGAGGAGGAGAAAGTCACGTGATTTACACAATAAAAGATTACCTGGCTGATGTGGAAAGGAAAAATAAAACACAGTAATAACAACGAAGGGGGTGACTCAGGAAAGCAGTGATGCGGAAGGTGGAAGTAGCCAGAGCGAGGACACACTTCCGTATGTGGAGGAAAGGAAACTTGGACTTGAAGAGTGCAGAGACCTCGCGCCAGGGGACTGATAGAACACAGTAAAGAAGTGGCCTAGGGACGGTGTGCAGGGAAGAGAATCAAAAGCTCAGGCATAAAGATGACACATTTGCGTTTCCTATCTAAACAGAGAAGTCAAATGGTTGAAAAATGCAAGACCGGCATGGCGAAGCAGCCAGAAGGGTAGAACAAATACTGTGGGCCCATTTCTGAACGCACTGTGACCAGGCTGCTCATGTCACCACGTGCCGCTTAGGAGTCTGTGGTTCAGCAGGTGACTCCAGGCTGCTGCAATTTAACCTATGCTATTCTAAACACTGCGTCTGGATCACCTCTGCTCCATCTGCTCCACACCAGGACCTGTGCCAAAGGGCAACGCACTGCTAAGCCATGGTTTCGTCACAGAGATTGCGTGGAAAGAATGAAGTGAAATACAAAATGTCTTCGAAGGCTCTGTCTCAGAAGCTGGCACACTATGACTTCCACCGTGCTCTAGCGAGCCATCTGGTGAGGTGCAGGTTCAACAGTGTCGAGTAACATCTCGACATTTCGTAAGGAGAAATGCAAAATAGTACACAGCAAAGGATGGGTGTGCGATTCTATCAAGAACCTACAGAACCGGAGCAGTGGCGTCCTCTACCTTTCAGCTCACTCTAGCCTTAATCACAGCCACAGCTTACTACAAAAGACATTTCTCGGGCTCCTCTAATCCCCCAACCAAATGGGTTTCTTCAAGTATCTATTTTTGAAAGCCATTTTCCATGTGTGTTTGAGGTAAGTACACCTGGCTGTTTTTTTTTTCCACTAATAGAAAAATAGGTTAGTATTTTCTAATAATGTGGTAAACACCATGCCTTAAATGCGGTTTCTCCATCAGTGCTCCCGAGACCGACTGCGGGAGAATATTACCTTTATTATCTGAGTAAAACATGGACCTAGAGTATTAGAAAGGTACAATAGAACCCATCACCGTAGCTGAAATGGAGAAAAACAAGATACGCCAAACCTACACCCACGCTTCCCATAGTTATAAGCCCCTGAAACTCTCCGGGCTTCTGAACCTCTTGCTAGTGACACCGTATAGACTGGATGAGTCTGCCAACTACGCTTAGAAGCCTTAGCTTGGAGGATTTGACCAATAATGATCCTGTTCCCCTCAACGCTTAGTTTTACTGAATAATAACACTAAACATAAACTAATTTGTTAAGGATTAAAATTGAACTTTACTTACACCTCTGTTTATTCAACTATGAATTCAAATTGTCAGGCTCTCTCTCTCTCTCTCTCTCTCTCTCTCTCTCCAGGATTCCATGTGTTATTCACTATGCCAAAAAAAAATGAAGGAGGTAATGTCAAATAACCACAACCTGTTTTATGATTTTTATCATATTTCCCTCAGTTTTTACGGCAGCGCTCTCAGAATCCTTGTCAGTGCTGTACACACGCCTTGGTAAAAATCTCCCAGCTACACTCTGAGGCTCCTTTAATTGACTGCATTCAAGCTGTGCTTTTTAAATGTTCCAGCATTTGATCTTTTAAAAATGCTCTGAGATTTCACTGATGTCAAACTGGCTGGTCTAATTTCCTGCTATGTCTTTAGATCCATTTTTAAAATAATTGGGTGATGAACAGTTTTTCCCTCCTCCTCCTCCTCAAGGGATCACTATTAGATATAATTTAAGTTCTAATGGGAAAAAACTCGCTCCTGTCCCATTAGTCTTCTGTACTTGAGTTTATTGTTATCACAAGATAATTCTGAAGGCCAGAGAGGGTTATGCTGAGTATATGAGAACCAGTAGAGAATGCATTTTCCACTGTGAGGTACCCAGTTTATCTAGATTCTAACTCTCTGGAGAAAAAGAAAACAAAAAACAAAAAACAAAAACAAACAAACAAAACCCCCCAGCAGAGTAGCAAGGTTACTCCTGATGCTCAAACAGTGGCCTCTTTCCAGATATTCATCAGCATACAAGCATGTCAGCACCCAAGCCTTCTCTACCCTCCGCTGCACTCAGCACAGCTCAAGGCTCAAGGCTTCAGGCTGACCTACCTACCAACTGCGTCAACGCCTACTTCTAGCAGTGGTTGCTCATTTAAAGGAAATTAAAATTTAGAAATAATTCATTTTTATCCGATTTTGTGAAGTTATTCTAAATTATAATGGGTAGTTTATGAGCAACATTTCCAGAATGAGAAATGTTTATTTAGGGGCTAGATGTATATAATATCAACACATCAATCAATTATTCACTCAAAGCTGTTGAGGAAAACATAAAATCAGGCTGCACTTGAGCAGAATTGTTCAGTCAATTTGGACTGACAAGAAGAGTTAATTCTATAGACTTACTATCCAAGACAAGTTCTCCTCTGTTATATTTCATTGCCTTTCCTCGTTAGGACAGCGGTGATTTCACCTTTGGCTGTCAGAGAGACTTGTCTCTGTAGGAAGTTACGTTAATTGCTAAAACAAACAATTAAAAATTATTCATAGTTTTAAAAGATTCTTAAAATATTAAACAAAAAGTGCAGTCGTTGGTTAAATTCATAGAAAGAAAATATTTAGATATTTCATGAAATCAAAATGCTAGTGAGTTCACTTTAGTTCTCAGCTTTCCTGAGGATGGCAACAGTTGCAGCGATACTGAGGATGGCTACAGTTGCAGCGATACTGAGGATGGCTACAGTTGCAGCGATACTGAGGATGACTACAGTTGCAGCGATGAGCTCTTTCCTAGACTGGCCTCCCTGCCCTTGTGCTCTCCTGAGGGCTGCTGCCCTCTCCTCTCCCCTCTTCCTGAAGTGTGAACTCATAGAATCTCGAGCATCTGGCCCCTCTCATGTCAGATGAACCAGAACACAGGCATCTAAGCTCTGCCTTCTCAGGTCTCATGCAAGATGCCAGCTAGAAACTCAGAGCTCCTCAGTCTCGCTTTAAAACAAACGTTTCTGTACAGCATTAAATACTACATTAAAAGAGGCTACACTTATAAAAAATAAAAGTGATCAAAGTCTCTTGCAGTGCTACTATCTATACTTCCATAAGTCTGTGTGAATTGAAACTTCTACTAATAGAATACATTAATGAAAATAATGACAGACTTCAAGAAAAAAAATCCCAACAATGTTAAGAACATTACTGGAACAGGCTGCCATAACAAGACACCAAATTCCCCAGCAGGAACTCCAAGTCCTAGATCAAGGAAGCTACCTTCATAGAAAGTCCTGAGGCCTCTTTTGGGCTAGGCCAGATGGCTCATTCTCACTGTTTCCTCATATTGTGGAAAGAGAGCTGGGGCATCTCCTCTGGGGAGTAATCCTTTTAGATTAGGACCCACTGCTTTGACTATCTATAGTTGATGTTAGGGTACCTACCTACCTTCACACACACACACACACACACACACACACACACACACACACACACACACACGTAGGTCTGATGTATTTTGATGCTAATTAATAAAAGGCCTTCACACCTGGGCAGGGCAAATGGGATAGGCGTGGCTAAGGTTCCCAGTCTTGGAGAGACAGGCCGATCTTGGGAAGAAGAGAGACCTGAGGAGAAGAAGGCCACCATGGGTTAGATGGAAGATAAGCACATGGCTGGCAGGTGGTGCGGGTGTGCGCACACGCACGCGCACACACACACACACACACACACACACACACACACGCTTCTGCTGTTCTAGATCTAGTGCTTGTCTCCATTTACAATCATGTGATCTACTCTTAGGATCACACCCAGACCCACCCTGACCACACATACACACACACACACACACATGAACACACACATGCATGAACACACATGCTACATGTCCTATTAGTTCTCTGAAGAACCCAGACAAATTCTAGAAGAGTTTCCACTTACCCTCTGATACTTAAAGTATACAGCACCATGTTGGGGGGCGTGGGGAGAGGTAATAAGTTTTGATAATCTTGTTCTTTGCAGAGATAAATATTTGGACATATCACCTGGTTCTGGGTACTAAAACCTAATGTAAATTCTGATGGGAGCTCCTGAGAAACATTTTTTCTGAGGAAAAAAAAACTGATGGTGAAACTACCCTCTTTTCCTCCCTCCCTTATCCTCTCTGGTTTAAAGATGATGCTGTGATGATGTGATGTTTGAAGAAGTTGTAATTATATTTTGACCAGGAGAAGAGAGCCATAAGAATCTCAGAGTTGACCCAAATTTCAAGCATTACTGAGCAGGTAAAAAGATAGTAACTTCCAAATGCAGCAGATACACTTATGGCTTGGTTATTAAGAGGTTTCCTATTTCCAGATGCGAAATTGTATCAGTTTCTTACTCCCTTACTTATTATAGCCAAAAATATAACAATTATCTCAACCATATGAGAATAGCAAAATTTTAACTCAATGGGAAACTATTCAGTCATCATAAAAGTGGACTAGAAATCTCCTTCAACCTCATGGCAATATAAAATGTTTGTCACAGAAGGGCTAATATACACAGACTGATGTTAGGATTTGCTTAATGCAACTGAAATATGGGAATGTTATAGCTATAGGAATGCATATGTCTGAAGAGGCAAATCAGTGCCAGGGATCACGTGATGCCACGTAAGCACATTTCTAAAAACCCAAACAGGGCCTGTTCCATAAAAGCAGGTTTAGATAGACAAGTATGTTTTAGTTGCTTTTGTGGAGGATTTGATAGGACCAAATCATAGGGCATAGAAGAAAAACGCATCTACTTTTTACAAGAAATTTTAAACAAATATGGGTTGGGGCCTGGATTGCATCGACCTCAAAGAGAATGGCACTGTGATCCTAAACCGTAGCAATCCTGTTATTCTTTGCAGAGACAAATCATATTAAAGTGTGGGTATGTTTGTGTTGTTTATACTTTATAATATAATTTTGTCTTTCATTTTAGGTAAACTGAGTACAGTGGGCATGGATGATTTTTAAGTATAATTGTGATGGAAATAAAAAGTGACTTCATGTCTTAGCACTAATTTGTTAAAATATAAATTGTAAAGCAGGATTCAAGAATTAGTTTTCAGCTTTGTGGGTAAAATGACAAAGGCCTGGTTTATATTCTACCTATTGTCACTAAGCCTCTTTGGATGGGAGGAAACAGAAAACAACTCAGCCTCAGAACGTAAGAAGTTCCGAGGAGCTCAGGGGCCTTAGGGGGAGGCAGAAAGCTCAACATCAGGCTTTCATGGTATTGTTTAAGGATAACCCAGACCTTGAGCTCCAGGCAATTCCCTCCGTCCTCACTAGAAGATGCTTCAGGACTCCTTGCCCCTCTCAGTGTGTGCCTTACAGGCCCTGTGCTTCTGCAGTAAATACTGTTTCTAAGAAAAAAATAAGTGAATCATAAATCATTCATATTAATAATTTCTCTCTGTCCTGGGGTTGAAGCCTTTGTGAAGCAAAGGTGCCCAAATAATTGCACTTCTGAGTCTGTGAGAACTTACACTCAACTTTCATTGGCAAGAGAGTGCCCAGTGTCTCACTACCTGCTTCTAATAGCGCTGCTCTCTAATTGTTGGCAACCTATAAAGACCTCAGATGATTTTTCCATACCCAGAGATAATAAAGAGGCTTCACAAAGCGACTAAATGCAGGGGCTGCACTCAAGGTGCAGTCTCTGGCAAGAATGATGCTGAGCTACCATTTCTGAGCATTTATTGATGGTCAGTGCACATTCCACAGCTCAGTAACAGTGTCCTTGACACTTTTTCATCTGCCACCAGGTTTCTATTTAAAACCACCTCTGAGTAGCCACATCTCCCATGCTATGAATCAGTGTGGACCTGAGATTTGTCTCGCATGAGTGGCCAACCAGAACAGTTAGCATTTTGTTCTTAGGGGTAGTCCCCAGGTGCCCTCTTTATTACAACACTTTATGGAACAGGTGTAATTTCGCTTCCAAGTTTCAAAATGTGTTTTACTAGTAAGAATTATTTGCTGCACCTTAGACAGTGTTTTGATGCTTGAGATAATCACAGAACTAAACATCATAGAGCTATAAAGCACACCCAGAGGTCACCTTGCCCATGGTCTACGCACAGAGCAGACCTAGGCCTTAGTCAAACAGGACATGTTTGTAGCTGCTTGGCCCCTAAGGAAATGATTGCATGTTTCCCAAGTATTCTTGACTTTCTATAATCTGATAGGTAAAATTTTATTCTCTCCTCACCTTCCTTCCTGCCCGTCCTTCTACAGGTGCAAGTGCCCCACTGCTTGGGGTATTTTGACTTTTATTTCTTGAACAAAGCTCTTGAACATAAAGCTCCTTTTCACCTGTGTGTCTTGAGCTAGCTTATCTTACAATTATCTCCAGTGTATGGAGTGTTACCATTTTACAGGTTCTCCCAAACTTAACTGTAAGTTTTAAAATCATATTGATTGGTTCCCCCTTCCTCATCAACACTCCCAATTAGATCTTGTGAAGTGGAGGTTTCTGGTTTCTTTGAAGACTCAGTTGTGTCACATGGTGTCTTGCTGAAAGTTGTCTTGTGAGAGGGTATGTGATTTTTTTCTGGAAGATGTCTTGTGATGTTTTCCAGGGAACAGACACGTGAGAAGGTGCCTGATGGTTGAAAAGAGTATAAAAAGAATCCTAGATGTGGGATGAGGTTTTTTAGCATTTCTACACCATGCAACACTTCGCTGGTCTTTGCTGGACATTTCTGGTCTTCCCTGGTCCTCGCTTTATAGAGAGAAATGTTCCAGAGAACTTCTCGTGGTACTCAGGCTGATTCTGGTCACTTCAGTGGATTCATGCCAATTCAGTGGAGCCTTGCTGTTTCTGCTGAATCATGTCACCTCTATGGATTCGTGTTGCTGTTTGGTGTTGGTTATTGGACTGGACTGGACTGCTGGTATCCTGACAGCACAGAGTGGAACTGGCCCAAGGAACTCTGTCTAAACAGGTTCATAACCTCTTTTTACTATTAACATTCTTTCTCTCCTTCCTCTGGTTGGTGGGTTAGAAGTGAGGTTGAAGTGTTTAAGAATCCTAAAAAAAAGAGGTTTTGATTAGCCGAGCATGGTGGCACACATCTTTAATCTCAGCACTCAGAGAGGCAGAGACAGGTAGATCACTGTGAGTTCAAGGACAGCCTGGTGTGCAAAGTGAGTCGAGGGCAGTCACGACTACACAGAGAAACTTTGTCTCAAAAAAACAAAACAAACAAACTAAATCTAAGACTACAAACTTGTTTATAGTTAGTAATCTCAGCGTGTCTCTATTCCCTGTTCCTTTCCATTTCTGTTGACCCTTTTTGCTATTGCTTGTCATTTGCTTTTTATTCTTGCAAATTTTCTGAATTGGTGCTTAGATCAGTTACAGAGTAAATTCAGCTGCATGTGACAAAACACTAGCCATGTCTACAGCTTCTTAGAAAAATAAATTAGGAAAGTACTTTCTCTCTCATCAGCCCAGAGAAGGCATCAATGTGGGATGCTGGTGACTATTCATGTGTCTTTTTTATGTTCCTAAGCTATTTTTTTTTTCTGAGTAAGGCTACTTCCTACTCTTTTATAAAAAATTATCACAATTTATTCAGATTACATCCTCATTGTTATTCCATCATTTGTATCTTCCCCTTCCCACCCTTCCTCTCTCTTCTGCACTATTCCTCTCCCCTAGACTTTTGACAGATGGGGACCACCATATGACCAGAGCCTATCAAGTCTCATCCTGATAGCCTGTCTCCCCTTCCTGTGTGTGCCTGCTGGGCCTCCCCACCCAGGAGAAGTGATCAAATTGGGGGTACCAGAGTTCATATCAGAGATAGTTCCTGCTCCCCTCACAACCATGGAGAATGAGCTGTCCATTGGCTAGAGCTGAAAAGGGGGTCTAAGTTCACTAGGTCCTTGGTTGGTACAGCAGTTTGTATAGGCACCACTCAGTCCAGATCTGCCAGCCTTGATGGTCTCCTTGTGGGACCCCTGAACCCTCTGGGTCCTTCCATTACCCTATTCTTCCATATCACTTTCAACACTCCTCCCAGAGTCCAGCAGCGAGTCCGGCATCTCTCCTGATCCCTCACTGGATGGAGTCTCTCAGAGGACATCTATGTTGGGCTAATATCCATTTATAAGTGTATATACCATGCATGTCTTTCTTGGTCTGGGTTAACTCACTCAGGACGATCTTTTCTAGTTCCATCTACTTGCCTGCAACTTCAAGATTTCCTGATTTTTAATAGCTGAGTAATATTCTATTGTCTAAGTGTACCATGGTTTCTTTATCCGTTCTTCAGTTGAGGGACACGTAGGTTCTATGAACATAATTGATAAATGGGACCTCATGAAACTTAAAATCTTCTGTAAGGCAAGGGACACTGTGAACAGAGCAAAATGACAGCCTACAGACTGGGAAAAGAGCTTCACCAATCCTACGTCCCACAAAGGGCTAATAACCAAAATATATAAAGAACTCAAGAAATTAAACACCACCAAACCAAATCATCCAATTAAAAAATGGGGTACAGAGCTAAGCAAAGGATTCTGCACACAGGAATATTGAATGGTTGAGAAACACTTAAAGAAATGCTCAAAATCTTTAGTCATCAGAGAAATGCAAATCAAAACAACTGAGATTCCATCTTACACTTATCAGAATGGCTAAGATCAAAAACTCAAGTGACAGCACATGCTGGTGAGGATGTGGAGAAAGGGGAACACTCCTCAATTGCTGGTGGGAGGACAAACTTGTGCAACCATACTGGAAATCAATCTGGTGCTTTCCCAGAGAATTGAGAATAGTGCTACCACAAGACCCAGCTATACCACTCCTGGGCATGTACCTGAACATGTGCTCAACTATGTACTTCCCACTCTTAAGGAGCATTTTAGAAATCTTCCACTATGAAGTCAGCTTATATTCTGATCAAAACTAGCTGCTGGCACTTCATTCTTCAGAGGAAGAATGGAAATGTCTTGATTGTGGGTTTTTTCCTTAGCTTTCATTAAGTTTGTTCTTTGACAACTTCATACACATAAAACAAGCATTCTGATTATTATAGCTCCCATGAAATCTCCCCAGTCACCCCTACAACTCCCCTCCCCATACTCATGACTTGGTTTCCCCCCCCATCTTTGTTTTGCTTTGTCTTTGTCTGTTTGTTTGTTTCTTTTGTGGTTTTGAGGCCCTCTGAGTTCAACTAAGATCATCTATGTGATCAAGGGTTTAGAAAGATCCACTAGAATCTGAAGGGTTCCTCAGTGGACACACAAAGACAATGATTGCTACTGCCTCTCGCCACTAATCCATCAGTGGTCAAAAGTTCTTGAGGTGAGGGAGAAGACCATAAGATCCTCCCCGAGTCAGGATTACCTATTGATAGGCCAGTTTTGTGTGGTCCCACTGCTATCAGGCAGAGCTGTTGTGAGATCATAACTGCAGTTTCTGCTTACTTTCAGAGCTGCTGTCTTATCATGCCCAAGGAAACAACCATTCTATCATGAAGAGAGAGAGAACTCTGGTGTAAGAGAATGGCAGGACCTTTGCCTTCAGATTTCCCAAAAGTGTAGGATGTTGACTGCCAGACTGGTCTGCTTAAAACTGAAATCTGACCATGCCACTTTATCAAAACTCTTCAATCCCTTTTCAAATGACAGTGAAAATACTACAAAGCCTCTTAAATTAACAATAAAATGGTATAAAGCTCCATACTCCTTTTCTGTTACAATATTATAGGTCATCTATATTTAAGTTAAACCCAATTGTCATTGTTGTGACTGGTTTTCAAACACAACATCCAAAATCTGCCATCTTTAGCTATTGAAATCTCCCAACTCAAATTTCTGCTACTCCAAGGTCCTGTTCACTTCTCTCCTAGGGCTTAGATTAACTTAGCTCTATGTTGAACACTACACACACTGCTTCATTTAAAACTCTGACTTTCCCTGGAAGCTACGTCTTGTTGCCTCCTCTTCCCAGAGGAAACACCTGAGTACCTCTCCACAAACTCAGCTCTCAAGCTCACACTGCTAGTGAGGAAGAGGAGGTGGCCTGAAGTGGAGCCTGAAAGGCTGCTCACAGTTCTTCCATTGTGCCTCTGTCACAGCTCTCTCTTCTAAAGCACCCAGCTCAGGCTGACTTCTCTGTAACTCTCTTTCTTCTAAGCAACATTTTTTACGCCAATATCTTTGGTCCCCAGACCTATAAAAGGTGCTACCAAATATGCTCATAAATGGAAAGAGACTAAAATGAGGCAAATTCTTCTAAATATTTAACAGTGTGTCTGAACTCCTTTTGAAGACACAGATCATATTCTCGTGTTTGCTTTGTCAGCCTTTGTAGCTCTCCGTTTGAGACTTTGTGGGTGTCTTTTAACTGATATTCTAAATAGCACTTTGTGTTTTTCTTAAAAATATTGTCATGACTTTTTTTTTACCTGATTTCTATGGAGAAAATGTTCACACTTACATACAAATATGACATGAATATACATAGTGGATCCTATACACTCAATACCAACATTGAACTTTTTGTAACATTTTGGAATATTTGCTTTATACAGAGATTTACGGAAGCATTTTTTAGTAAATGACATAAACCATAACATTTCTTCCTGTTATACCTTAATCTGTAATTCTAGAACAAAGGTAATGACAATATTCTGTAATCAATACCATTAGTAATCTACCAAAATGTATACAATATTTGTTATTGATATTTTAACTCTTGATGATTTCATACCTGTATGCATGATGTTATGTGCTATGCTGATTTCCTCTCGTTGCCTTCTCTCATCCCCCTCCTACTCCTGCTTCTTATTTTCAACTATCCCCCCAACTGTTATGCCTTTTTTGCTTTATTTTGTTTGTTTGTATAGGTCTTTATGGAGAGCCACAGCTACTGTGTGTTCATGACAGCAACAGCGACTTCATGTCCAGAAGACAGCACCTCACAGCGCTCC
Organism: Acomys percivali; assembly: GCA_907169655.1. NCBI lineage: Eukaryota > Metazoa > Chordata > Mammalia > Rodentia > Muridae > Acomys > Acomys percivali. The sequence continues at coordinate 35,518,098 of OU015757.1, forward strand.
TCCACATCCTCCTGACTTTCTTTTTGCCCTTCTTCTTCAATAGTCATAGGACCTTCAGGAAGTAATATAGATGTCCCACTGAGGGCTGGGTGCTCAACTGTCGCTTATTCTCAGCACTTGGGCAGTTACATATCTCTGCATTCACTACGTCCAGCTGCAAATAGCAGGTTCTTTGACCCAGACTGAGTGTAGCATCAATCTATAGAGAGAAACATAACTATGTAGACTACCTGTTCATCTAGCAAAGCATCAATAGTACATTCCTCTCTAGGGCTTGTGAACTACCAGCTATAGGCTTTTGTCTAGATTAAACTTTGTGGAATTTACACTTACTTCAATATGCTGATTTAATCAAACCAGGGTCCAAACAAGTATTGCACTCTGCTTTTCATCTAATTGTTATGGATCTTTTATGTACATATCCAAATAAACATATACATACATATACACATATACATATACACATACATATATAATGTGTATGTATTAACATGCCCATGCCTTAGTGTATGTATGGAAGTCAGAACAACCTGAGGGAATCAAGTCTTTTCTTCCACCATACTGATTCCAGCAAATGAATTCAGGTCACTGGGCATGAGATAAGCCAGCAAGCACCCTTATCCACTTCTCCTTAACATTCTTTAATCTAGAAAGTTCTCCCATTCCATCTTGATTTTTACCCCCATCATTGATTTATCGGGGAAAAACTGGGGCAATTTTTAGAATAAAGGCATGCTATCTTTATACATCTGAATGGAAACAAAACAAACAAACAAAATTATGTTTTCCATAAACTACAAACTAGGGTTAAGTTCTTATTTAAATACAGGTGGTGCACCTGTGACATGAATGTACAAAGATAAGGAGTGATGACAGCAAGGTAGCAAGAAAGAAGGTCTGGGCTTCACCCAGGGAAAGTCCAATCATCAACTAATTATCCCTTACTCACAGAAATTGGTATTTGTGAAAACTCCAGAACATGAGGACAAGACCAGAGCATGCCGGACCGACCTGAATAAAACTTAGAACTGCTTTGGAGGTATGAGAAACAAGTTCTGAATAATTCCCAGTTATTTTTCTGCTTTTGCAAGGTATCACAGTGGCATATGGGAGATATCTCCACAGCTCACAGTTTAACCATGGGAATAGATAACCAGGGCTAGAAATCCAGCCTCCAGGCCACCTCACAGAAAGCCTGATTCTCTCTAGTGTTGTGGGAAACACCAGTCTCAATTATACAGCTAGTCTACCTAGAACCTGACAGAAGGGAAGGGACAGAGCTAAAGCAGCATGGAGAGTCTGGTGGTGACAGGCCCAGTCAGAGGGAATGCTATAGCTTGCCCACAAACCTGAACTTGTCACTCTGAGACATGGTAGAGATTCAATGCAGCTTTATCTGAAGATATCATGCCCCCATGAATAACCCCAGAGTCTGACCCAAGGCCCCAATACCAACTCTCTTTTCCAATCATAATGGCATCAAATAAATAGCAGAAGAAAATTTTTTTGAAGACTCAAAAATATGTGTAAATTAAAAAGCATATTTCTGAATAACTAGATGGTCAGAATGGAAAGAGAAATTTAAACCACCTTGAGACAAATGAAAATGGTGTACAGCCGCCGGGCATGGTGGCGCACGCCTATGATCCCAGCACTCGGGAGGCAGAGGCAGGTGGATCACTGTGAGTTCAAGGCCAGCCTGGTCTACAAAGCGGGTCCAGGACAGCCAAGGCTACACAGAGAAACCCTGTCTCGAAAAACCAAAAAAAAAAGAAAAGAAAAAAAAGAAAATGGTGTACAGCACACACAAATCTATGGGAGGGTCACAAAGTGGTTGTCAGAGGGCAATGTATATCACTAAATACACATGTACCAAGGGAGAACACGCTGGGGATGGAGTGGAAGCGCATTCCTGTGACCCCCCCCACAACTCAGCAAGCCTAGGGCTGGAGAATCATGAGGTCAAGTCCAGCACAAACCATACAGCAGGACTGGGGTGGGGGAATAGCAGGGGGGGAAGGGAGAAGGGGAAAGTGGGGAGTCTGGGGGGGGTGGGAGAAGGGGGAGGGGCGGGGGAGGAACTCAAAGGAACCAGAAAATAGAAAAGCCAAGCCCAAAGTTAGTATGAGAACAGAAAGAGTAAATAGGATAAACATATTCTTAAAAAACAACAAAAGCCAATGTTATTTTAAAAGATAAATGAATAGACAAACCCTTGACCACTAAAGAGAAGAGAGAAGAAAAGATTCAAGGAAAATCAAAGAGGAAAAGTAATTATAATTTCTCAGTTTACAGTGCACATATAAACAGAGCAATCTTGAAGGCAGCCATTATTATAAAATGGGCCCAGAGAAGCAGAGATGTTCCAAGTGCAATAAGATAGGGAGCATGTTTTTTTATATGTGAACCCTGCTTAAATCCTGTGGAGATAATAATGGTAGCAAACAAGAGGGAACAGCTACCAGAGCTTGCATGCAGTTAGGGTGCTGTTCCTGTGTGAAGAGACTTTCTATGAATGTTTGTGTTTTCCAGACATTATTGTATACCACGGATCTCAATTCCATCTGTTGTCTTTTCTAACAAGTTGCCTCACAGAAAAATAAATTAAAAAAAAAACGGAAAAAGAAAACAAAATCCCCACCAAGTATTATCTTTCCATGTGATCACTTATGACAGCTTGAGAGTGAAATTGAGCCTAAACTGCCAGCAGCTCTATTTTCATAAGTGAAGGCCCCACACTGACTGCCAGTGGTAAAACAGTAAAGTACAAAAAGGAAAACAATGGGAACTGCTCACATAACACTAAGCAGTCCTCCTGCATGCTTTGTTTAGTCTCTCCCAGTGTTGTGGAAACAACACTTGTGTTCTGGTCGAGAGGGTTCTTTTATTACAACACAATGCAATTTTGTTCATACTGACTTGTGTATAAATAGTAGGCTATAGTCTCTTAAAGATATAATCCACTCTAGATGCTGTGTTCATAATGTCCACTTTAAAAGAAATATACACAATGAATTCCAGAACAGCCAAGGATACATAGTGAGGCCCTGTCTCAAAAAAGAAAAAGAAAAAAAAAAGGAAGAAAGAAAGAAAGAAAGAAAAGTTCATAGCCCTTAAGATGGCCCAGCAGGCAAGGAAGCTAACTGCCAAAGTTGATGGACTGAGTTCAAGCCCCAGGATCCATAAGGCAGAAGGAAAAGAACAACTCCTGACTCCTGAAAGGTGTTTTTTGACCTCATATGAACAGCAGGGTGCAATTGCACACACACACACACACACACACACACACACACACACACACACGTGGGGGGACTGCTATACATGGAAATCTGACTTGGAATAATAGGCTCTGAGTATGTTTTCAAGTTCATGATAATGTGTGTTGAGGTTGTGTTCATGTTGTGACCTATTATATCATTCAAAATGTTGTCTTACATACTAAATATTAGGCATGTCAATGCTAAAAGCACATAATAAATCTTTCTCACTTTCTTTTTCAGTGCAGGGATTAGGACTCAGAGCTTTACGTATTCTCAGTTGGTACTTGACCACTGAGCTACATTTCCAGCTCTCTAATAGATTATGGCAATTATTGTTGATGATTATTGATCAATAGGCTCTGGGCTGTATATTGACTTTACAGATACTTTCTCAAACCACATTTCATCCTCAAAAGAACTATGAAAACTCCACTATATGTGTGTGTGTGTATGTGTTAGTCATACTCTTTGTTGATAAAAAAAAAAAAAACTACATTTGTCTTTTTTTCAGATTATAAACATATTGTCACCCAAGGATGGAGGAAACCAGGACAATTTGAATAATAAATATTTTTTGCAAATGAAAAATTCTAGTAAGTAGACAAGCCAGTATGACTACAAATGATAAGCTGTTAAAACACCCTACAAGTTCTCCCAGAAGTACTATCACAGTAGAAAGAGGAGAATGTGACTACAGCTTTGGGTCTAGGGAAGTGTCACTTAAGAATTGTCTGGAGACAATAATTAATTGTCCCCTCCTCAAACTCAGATTGCTTGTGCTTTCTCTGAATCATGATTTCCAAAGACCAGAAACTACAGACAGGCAGAGCACACACAGCTAACATGGTGTGATTGCCATGTCCTCCCTCAGGTTCCGCACCATGACAGTGCACACATTGTGTTGTCTTGGGGTGGAAGCTTACAAAGTTCACTCCCTCTCTGCCAACACCAAGAAAGTCTCTCATTACAGTAAGTGGCAACCATTGAAGAAAACCACAACTGGACATAATGCAGAGACCAACAGCTTATGGTGAACCCAGGCCCAACAGTATAAATGTTTTATTTCCTCAGATAATGGGATGAGAGTAGAGCTGCACCCAAGGTTTCATAATCCATGCTTTGGGATAATCCCAGAGCATTCCTATTTCTGTTCTAACTACCCCTAGGACTAGGCATGCAAGCTTCTAGCCACCATACAATCTAATCTTCTGCAAGCTCAGACCTAGGAGGCTTCAACTTCCAGCCTCCATATGCTAACCTAGCCTAGAATATTTCCACCTTCCAAGACTTACTGCTAAATAAACTCAGCAGTCTTTCCAAGTCTTTCTGAACTCTGGCTGGCTAGTTTAACTCAGCTGTTCTTATTAAAAACTCCTCTACAAGCTAACTGATTCAAACTGTCTTCTCTTGGCTTCCCACTAAATTGCTCTGCTTGGAAAAACTGTCTCTAAACTCCATTATCTGAACTCCATTATCTGAACTGCCGACACCAAACTCAGGCAAACTGCTCTGAACTGTAAAAACTCTAATGGACTTCTTCTTCTTTGTCTTCCTCCTCCTTCTCTTCTTCCTCTTCTTCTTCTTCCTTCTCTCTCTCTCTCTCTCTCTCTCTCTCTCTCTCTCTCTCTCTCTCTGATTCTGCTGCTGCTCTTAAGTAGCTTCTCTTTCCTGTCTATTCTCCTGAGACTTGAATATGTCTTATCTTTGACTCATTATGTCAAATCTTTCTCTGACTCATCACTTTGTTGGTCCATCAATTAGACTTCATTATTTAGGATTAAAGATACGTACTAAAGGTGTACTCATATTCCAACCAAAGAAATTAAAGGTGTATATGAAGAGCCTGTCTGTTTTCCAGCCAGATCACACAGACTTAAGTCCTTGGATGTGATCCCTTGCCAGAGTAGCCATGTTGCCGGATTAAAATTCTTCTACACAACAGACATATCTACATCACAGCTCCTGAATCTATAGTTCAAGGAGCATCATGGAAGAAGTGGTGGAAAGATTGTAAGAGCCAGAGTACACGAAAGTCTGCCATGAAATATTCTCTTCTAGAAATGGATGCATAAATAAGACCAGAAAAAATGCAATAGCAATGGATTTGATAACATGGAAGAAGAAAACTTTAGTGGAGTTCCATCATCTAGAGAAATGACTATATGCAATTAGTGGGCACTGGGAAAAAAAAATTATCAAGGATGAGCTGCCCCCCTTGTTAGTTGTCCAATACAGAGTGGTCAGCCATGAAGGTGTGTGTGTGTGTGTGTGCGTGTGTGTGTGTATGTGTGTGTGTGTGTTTACAAAAATGCATTCAGCACATATCACACTATCAAAGAAAAGGGCTATCAAGTTCACAGTGGGGGCATAGGAGAGGTCTGAGGAAGGGTAGCTGAGAGAAATAAAAGATCTAACGGAAATCCTTTTGTCTGCTTGTCCTATCTCCTGGAGAGCTCATCTGCTTTGTTGCACACTGATACTGCTGCTGTCTCTGCTGCTGCCTTTCTTAGACAACATCATAACTAAGCTTTTTCAGCTTTACAATGTGGAGTGAATACTAGCATCTCTCCAGGGCTTTCATGCCAGATTTACTGCTGAGGTATTAGTCATGTGGACTGAGTACCCACTCATGCTCAGACTCTCAGGTTTAAGGTAGCCATTGGCGGACAATCCTGACTGCATCATGTAAGTCAGACTAATAAACCCCTCTCCAATATCTATATGTTGTATTGTTTGTGTTATCCTAGAGAATTAATATGATCATAGATTAATTTTAGCACATATCTTCTTAAATACCAGAGTTAACATTAAAGAAAATTCTACAGAAAAAAAGTTTAGTTATATCTGAACAACAGGTCTAGGTTTAATGCATTCATTGTCCTTGGTTGATGCAACAGTTTGTGCAGCTTCCCCTGGGTCCAGACCTGCCAGCCTTGATGGCCTCCTTGTGGGTCTCCTGAACCCTCTGGGCTCTTCCATGCCCCTATTCTTCCATATCACTCTCAGAGCTTCACCTGGAGTCCATCAGGGAGTCCCAATGGACAGCTCATTTCCCACGGTTGTGGTGAGAGCAGAGACTGCCTCTGACATGAACGCTGGTGGAAGAAGAGGTGGTTTCTTTTCTGCCAGAGGCTTAGGGAAGGGGAATAGGGTGGAAGAGGGAGCCAGTGGGAGTGGGAATTTACAAGGGAAGGGATAACAGTTGGATGTAATCTAAATAAAATATGATAAATTAATATTTTTGTAAAGTTTAGATAACAGAACATAAATCTGTGGCTCTCTGGAAATGGGAGATCAGACACACATGTTAATGAGAGTCTAGAATTTAGAAGCCACATACAAATAGGAAATAGGTTCTATGTCACCAACTAGGAGACAGTATTTAATAATTCTACCTGTTTCCTGCTACTTTGTACCCAGAAGAAGAAAGATCAACTAACTCAAAAAGGTGGTAATAAAACTTGCCTAAGACAAAACTCTCCAAGTATAACTAGACTTCCCTGAATCACCTCTGTGATATTGAAAGAATTCAGGTGTACATAGCAAGTTCTAGGCCAGTCAGGGCTACATAGTGAGAAAAATTCTCTGTCTCTGTCTCTCTGTCTCCCTCTTACCCTTACCCTCTCTCTTCCTCTCTCTCTGTCACTTCTCTCTCTCTCTCTCTCTCTCTCTCTCTCTCTCTCTCTCTCTCTCT
>OU015757.1:35525061-35609960 GCA_907169655.1 Acomys percivali
CTCTCTCTCTCTCTCTCTCTCTCTCTCTCTCTCTCTCTCTCTCTCTCACACACACACACACACACACACACACACACAAATATATAAATAAAAACTACAAAATTCAAGCAAAATGTAACAATTTTCATAAAAAGTAATAAAAACAACCACTGATATAAAAATCTAAAAACAGACTCACATACAGATGATTCTTCACAAAATTATCAAAGCAATTGAATGACAAAGAAACATTACTCCAGCTAAAAGACTAGAGCTCATATTTATAATTAAGACCATTAATTAATCCTAGCTCTGGCCTCAAATTACATACAAAAATAAATTTTTGAGGGTTAATAAAACTAAACCTAAAAGACAAGAACTAACCATGTCTATCTTCCTTTCCTAAAGGGAAGAGTTCTTAGATGCAAAATACAAAATTCTTCATGAAAGTATACACTTAACTTATCAAAGTTCACAGAAAACTACTAATGAACGCAAAGGCTTCACATAGAGAGATAAGGACACACACACACACACACACACACACACACACACACACACACACACACCTGAAACTGTGAATAACAATTTCAATCCATAATTAAGGGCATCTTAAACTGTGAGAATTGTATAGGTGGCTTGATTATGGAACCATCTTAGTCTCATGTAGAGATCTGAGGCATATAATTAACACAAAACTTTCTTTTAAAATTATGCTATGCATTTTATAATAGAACTCCTAGGTATAAAACTGTAAAGCTATTTTTTTTTTACAAAGATGCCAAAATAAACACTGGAGAAAATAAAGGTTCTTTAATAAATGGTGCTGGGGAAAAGTAGATGCTTGAATATAAAAGAGTGAAACTAGATCCCTATATCATACCCTATATACAAGGCAACTCCAAATGGATCAAATGCTTTGATGTATGACCTGAGATGAAGCTGTTAGAGAAAAAAGTAGGGAAAAAAATCTTCAAACTAAAGGCAAGGCATAGGCAGAAACTTTCACAATGGGATTCCAGTTGCTCAGGAAATAAGGCTAACAACTGTCAAACGGGACCTCACAAAATTAGAAGGCTCCTATACAGCCAAAGAAATAGTAATCAAATGAAGAGACAGCTTATAAATAAGAAATAAAGCTTTGTAAACTATATATCAGATAGAGGTTTAATGAACTAAAACCTCTGTCTTTAAAGGACTTAAAGAACTAAAAAAGCTCAATAATCTCAACAACAACGATGATAAAACCCAACTCAATCAACAAATGGGTTGATGAAATAGATAATTCTAAAGGTTAAAACACAAATAGCCAATGAACATGAAAAATATTTTATATTTGAGAGGCAAAATTAAATCCTCATCATATTTTCAGATAGAACTATCTAATAAACCCTAATCAATACAAATTCAAAATATTATTAGAGATAAAAAATAAAAGCTAGTAAAACTATATAAGGAAGATGAAATAGTCTTAAGAAAAACTAAACAAAATTCTACACATAAAAGATATTATTCTATAATTAAAACAGGAAACATCAGCTTAGATATGGTTGAATAAGGAGTTAGTGAACAGGAGGAAAACTTTAGTAATTCAATACAGAGTAACAGACGAGTAAGGTTGAGATTCGGAGACTCTCAAACATCTATTGACCACATGACACATAGGCACCTAGGTAAGAGGGGTGAATTAACAAGATGCTTGAATAGCATGGTGATCAATTACTACAAATGCTGTGGTCCTCCTTTACCTATTAGGGAGACATTCCAAAACCTACACTGAATATTTGAAAGCATGGACTTTTAAAAACACTAAGCCATGTGTTTCTCCTACAGAAATGCAATTTTAATGTCCTTAATTTACAGTTTCTCACTCTGTATATACACACTAGCAACTTAAATACATCATGCTGTGTTCTAGGATCATATCAATGCCACAAAGCTCCTATAGAGCTAGACTCTCATCATCACGGGTTAGCTTGCTGTCTGCACTGCTGAGTATCTAAAGTGTAGACCTGGTTTCCCAATGTATCATACTGTTAAAAAACCAAGTGCCACTCAGCAATACAGTGATTGACTTATGTATCTGCCTGAGGTCACAGTTAACACCCAGACACTTGGTCTGACTTGGTTTTGTATATGCCTCTAAGAATGAGATGGGCATTTAAATTAATAGACTTTGTGAGCGGGTTGAGGCAAGGACATCCAACCCATTAACTGGCATACCTTCCACTGGTAGTAGGGCATTTCCTGGTCCTGACTGCCTTGAGTTAGGACATAATTTTTCCTGCCTTTGACCATAGTGAAGCCTGTGTTTAGACCAGAACTGCTCCAACAGCTTTACTGTCCTTCTGGCCTTTGATATCAGTTGGGTTTGCACTGTTGGTGCTCTGGACCCTCTATTTGCAGCTGGTAAGACCAATCGGTCTCCAGAAGCATACAAACTAATTCATTATTTATATCCTTCTTGTCCTTCTCTCTCCACACACATGAACACAAATATACATTCATGTGTGCATACATGTGTATAGGCAGACATGTGTGCATGTACATGCATACACACGCACATGCACATATGCATGCATACAGTCATTCACACATGCATATGCATACTCCACACATATATACATCTTACTGTTCATTCCTAGAGACCTTGATTAATATTAGTAGCAATGTTGCTTCCATAGTTACAACCAAAGAGTAAATATGACTGGATCTTGATGTAAATAGAGAGGTATTTATAGCAAAGAGATAGATGTAATATTATTCTTATATTCGAATTTTTATATTCAAATAAGAAGTCTTAACAGTGGGTAGAATTAGTTAATGTTACAAAATTCATGACAGATCTTCCCTTAAAATAATACTGTATAGGACAGAGATGTAGGTTTGGGAACCAGCGTGATTTTGGTTCTGTGGAAGTCTAGTCAATATTGTTCTACCCAAGCCTCTTTCAGAAAGAAGCACACACATTTGAGAACTGAATAAACTTCTCAGCTTAGATCAGGAGATACTTCCCATCCATATTTAACATAAAGTGATAAGATAGGCTTTCCAAGATCAGAGCTGGTAAACATCCAATTCACCAGTCTCCCAGCATTCCTGGCTGACACCCTGGTCTGGGAGGGGGCCATACAAACCAGGTATGGCATCAGAGTTTATCCTGGCCCCTCAGAAAAGGTTGGCCCAGTTTGACCGCTACAGGAACAGCTAGATTACAAACTGATACCCAAATAGGGTGTGAAAGATCTCACGGAAATTACAACCTGGAGCACATCCTGGAGCATTTGGGATGCTTCACAGAGCAAATGGATGACATTTAATCTGTGTCTATATTAGAAAGTCTTAACTTAAAATATGCATTTAACTTTTTACCTTAGTAGTGCATCTAAGTAGTGCATGTAAAAAGATTGAGTTTTGTTGCTGTTGTTTTTGTACAAAAGATTAATTTGGTTCTGTTGTGACTCAGTAGAAACAAATGGTAGTTGGGCAATTAATTCCTATGTATTTATGAACATGGTTTCAGAGAAAGAAAGATATTGCCCAGACTAGAAAACCATACACATGCAGCATGGATAGCTGCAGGAAACAATGGACACAAAAGAACAGATTTGTGTCTCTGCTGTGCCACTTGCTAGTTGTATAATCACAGCTAATAATATAGCTGCTTAATGACAAAGTTAGATTCAGAGAAATTTGCCATTCAATGATCTTGTCCTTGTGCATACAGGAAGAGTATAGTTGCATAAGCTGAAACACCTACAGTGTCACTAGATGATATAATTATGTGGTACCATCATCATTCACACAGCTCATTGTTGGTCAGATTGCTTTATATGACACACAGATGTACTGAAAGAAAGTTCATTGGGAGCACATTATGGGCAGCAGCTAGCTTAGTGTGCCCTAAACATTGATGCATTTTATTCTTATGACATCTCCAAAAGTTAGAAACCACAATTTCATTTGTGCGTTCATTTTGGTAAGTACATTAGAGTAGGCAAAAAGGTTGGGGCATTTTCTATTTTACTGGGACCACAGATTTCTTATCCATAAATCATTGGGACTGGACTGAGCCTAAACATCTTCCTTCCAACTGTAATGCTATGGTTCTTTTAAGACGGTCTTTAGGGAAATAGGGGCTATGTAAGTGTTAGCATTTCTTATGATGATCTGTGTCATTGGTGTATTATAGCCACCTACGAATTTGTTGAAAGTTTCTTAGCTCTGTTTTTTTTTTTTTAATTCTCAGATTGCAAGTTTCAGTTTTACTAAATCAATAAATAAAATGAATGGTCACAGTTATTGGCTTTAAATATGCATACACTTGAGAGTTAAAGAAATCTTCTATAAGCAAAATCCAGAATACAGCACTGACTTCACATCATTTGCACTCACTCAGGGCTCCAGTGGGGATCTCACTGGCAGATTCACTGGAAAAGAGAGTAGCTAGTATTAACGCCTGCATCTAATTTCCTAATGTTCAGTATATTCAGAAAATAGAAGAAAAGGCTTTCTGGACATTTCTCTGTGGATTCCCAACTTTGATAGCAAAGCTCTGCCCCGACAGCTAACTTGTTCATTGTCATTGCTATTCTCTCCTCCTCTGATGTCCAGAGGACCCAACTAACTCCAGAAACTGGATTTCATCTCGAAACAGGGATGCAGCAATGACCTCAGTGTACTCCACACTCCTTGAGGAATGGAGGAATAGCAACTGAGGGCCACTGAAAACCAAAGCAATGTCAGTGGTCTGTGAGAGGAGTGATGAAGAGGCCATGGTGAAGCTATCTGCAAAACCAAAATGCAGAATAACAAAGCCAAGAGGGAAAACAGAGCCTATTTCCCAGAACTGAGAATGGCATGTGACAAAAGGTAAAAGGCTAGATATGTCAAAAAATAATGATAGATATGTAAAAGAGAAATATAATGTGAGTTCAGGAGAGGCTATACCTTCAGGTGGTTCTAAAGCACAGAGAGTCTGTGACTTTCTAGCTAATGTCAAAAATAAACCTTGAAGCTGTCATCTGAAGTGAAATGAGAGCAATTAAGAAAACAAAAATATTTTCTTATTACTACCCTTGAATAGATTCCTTATGATACACATTTGCTTATTTAGTTGTTAAAAAGCTCTTGTAGAAATGTGATTCTGCAAATGTATTAACTGTACACCTTTTATAATCATCACAATCTACCCTACAGTGCTGCCCCAGCTAAACATTTATGATCTCATTTGTATAGGTCTCAAATGCCCATTGTGAAGTATGTTACTTATCACTCAGAACAGGATGATGTCTTAAATTCTTATTATTGAGTAAAGTCACAGTCTAATGGAGAGGGTGGGGCACTCAAACCATTTCAAAACAATTTTAAAGGTTTGTGATGGGTGTGACAAATTCCATCCCAGGAGCACTTAAATATGCAGAAGGTGAGGACAGTCACTGGTTCAGTCATCTTTAGAAAGAGTAGAGTCCCCTTTCAGAGGGCATATGTGAGAGGTTTTGCAGCAGTAAAGCAGCTTTGGGAGGAAGAATGAGGTTATCATAAGTCCTGTCCCTTGTCCACAGAGTAAAGAATGACTATTCTCCTTAGAAATGAAGGCTAGGAGGAGTGATGAGAGCACTTTGTTCTACAGCCCTCCTGACAGATCTCCACTGTGGGCTGGGCATTTTCAAGGGCACTTTTGGTGGATTCAGCTACTACAACTCCAGGATACAGGACCCCCTGGGAGGTATAGTATGTGGTGCCTGTCTGTGAATCCATACTGCATCCCTCACCTTCGCTGCAGCAGAAGGTTGCCACAGTTCACCAGAGATGGCCATGATTTAACATCACTTCATTTGGTGTTTGTGAGCTTTCCTTTGGAATGTAAGCACACCTTGTGACCACGCTGATTGGTAGAATGTACTAGAAGTGGCATCAACAAGTTTTCAGGTTTGAAGAAAACAGCAGTTTCAAGTTTCTACTGAAGAAAAGATACTTGGGCTTTTAAAAATCTAAAAATGAATAAATAAATAAACTTATACAGGCACTATGGTAATCAGTGTGGTACTTACTCAGGAAGATGGAAATTGATCTACTTCAAGATCCAGCTATACCACTCTTGGGCATATGCCTAAGGGATTCTTCATCCTACCACAGAGAGACTTGTTCAGCCATGTTTATTGCTGCTCTATTAATAATAGCCAGGAATCAGAAACAACCTAGGTACACACCAGCAGATGAATGGATGAAGGGAATGTGGTACATTTATACAATAGATTTTTTTCCTCAGCCATTAAAAAATGAAATTTGCTGGTAAATGGATGGAACTAGAAAAATAATCATGCAGAATGAGGTACCCCAGTCCCTGAATGACAAATATATCATAATATTTGCTTATATGTGGGTATTATCTTCTAAGTCAATGATAACCAAGCCATAATCCATAGAACCACAGAGGTTAGATATAAAGTAAGGAACTTGGATGGATAGATAGATCTCATTAAGAACTGGAAATAGAATACATAGTCATTAACATGAGATGGAGGGACTAAAATAGGAGACTCCAATGAGGAGAGTAAGGGCAAGGAGGCAGATGGAAGAAGGAATAGGGGAGAGGCAACGAAAATCAAAGGCTATTTCAGTATAGTGTGGAAAACTAATACAGTAGAAGCCTCCTAAAATATATACATATATAAAGCCAATAGAAACAAAATTACCAAATTGCCCCAACTAGACATCTCTTGTAACAAAATGAAACTTCAAATACTGAGAATTGGCTTCATCTAATTGAGTTGTTGGCCAAAGATGTTCTGTGGGAACCTCCAAACAACCCAGGATGTTGCCAAGACTATAAGTTGCTCTATGTCAAGGCCCTATTGCTGAACAACTCATTGATCATGGAAGTCAAACTTGTGCCTACATAGAGCCTTTCCTCCTGAATTCTAGCATCTTTGGTAGAGTAAGATACTTGGCATGCTACCAAAAGAGAAAGGTAAATACCAATGCAGCTAGAAACACTTTGACGTACAACGGTGTCCTGCCTGAAAATATAAGCTAGTGCAATGATGATGCAAAGCCTGTTGTAACCAACGGATATCTGTTTTGACTGACGACCCAATCCATGAATTGGAACCCATACCTGGCACTGTTTGGGTGACTCAGAACCTGAGACTAAATAGCCCAAAGACCTAAGGTAAAAACAAACACTACTATTTTACTGAAAGAACATGTCAAAAAAATTTATAATGACAATATGCTATACTCACAGATCATTGCCTTGCTTAGCCAGCCTAAGAGAAGCTTCTTCCTACAAAAGATGGGACAAAATACAAAGAGCCACACCCAGACTATTTGCAAAGAGTGAGAGACTATAGGACACTCGTACCTAAATAAGATGTCTGTCTCCATCAAATTTTTCCTCAGATCTCAAGGAACCCTGCAGAAGAGGTGGAAAAAGTACAAGAGTCAGAGGGAAAAGGGGGAAGGATATAGAAACAATAGAATAAAAGGGTCAATTATTGAGTCTACTTTTAGACTAGAAAGCAACAATCCGACTCAAATATTTTACATTGTTACAGATTTTTTATATTTTATAAGGTAATTTTTGTTACAACATACTATGTACGTGTTTCAACTCTTGTTTTAGGTATTGTACCTATGCAGCTAATTTGAAATGTAATGTGAAGTTCTAGTCCTTTTGAAAGCTACTATTACAAACTGTTTAAGATAATTAAGAAGTACAAATTAGTAATCAGTCCATCAAACTTGTGGTCTTGTTAGGTACTAACTTAGTAAATCACAGAAATAAGCTTTATTTAGCCTCCTTTAGATGTTTTCAAAATTAATCAGAAAGTAAATAGCCAGAAACCAGCAATGTTTGCCTATTCAGATATACTACAGATAAATAGGTGGTCTTTAAAAAACCTCAGAGATCTATAGAATATGGCATTTAAAGAGGCTTTAATAATAAGAGGCCTTTTTGACAGTGAGACACAACTGCTCCTGGCAGCACCCCATACCACTTCAAAGAAAATTGAGCATCAAAGAGCCTCCATATAGGGTTTGCTTCGAATGTGGCAAAGCTAACCATGGGGCAAAACAAACAAACAAAATAAAACAGAAAAACCTGCCCTTGCCTCAGCTGATGAGTTACTGTCCAAGCTTTAGGAAAGCAGGAAACAAAGGAAGTCAACTGCTGAACTTTTTCAGGACAATGTAAGTAAGTCCTTCATAATTTCTACTTTGCAGAAAAGTCTGTCCGATATTCTGGGCCAATAGGTGAAAGAGATGAATGCTCCAACATTGCAGCCGAACCTTGGATCACTGACCAGGCAGCTAGTAGTCTCTATCATTTCTACAGTTTTGAAAGATGCTTGTTCTGCACTTCCTTTTTACTTCAGTAATATTTATCTTTCTCAGGTCTCCAATGGGGTTAAAGACTAGATAGCTATAGTCTCACAATTAAACCTAAGTTGTTTAGAATTTAAGAAAATGATTTTAGATCTAAAATATATTTATACATGTATCACCCCCTTTAATCTTCTTTATTTGGGTGTTTCTTAATGCCTCTACCTCCCTTCTAACCCCCTGACATAGATAGGAGAAAAAGAATATTAATGGGGAGGCATGGCATAGACTTCTTTAGATTTAGTTTGGTCTGGTTATGGTCATTGGGTTCTTGGAGAAAATACCATCATCAGTCATCAGGATATCCAGCAGCAGTTTTCTTCCTTCTCGAACTATCTCCTCAAAGCCTCCTCTCTCTCTCTCTCTCTCTCTCTCTCTCTCTCTCTCTCTCTCTCTCTCTCTCTCTCTCTCTCTCTCTCTCTATCTCTATCTCTATCTCTCTCTCTCTCCCCCTTGAAGCATCCTTCTCTCTTTCTCTATGCATATCCTCATATCCTCCAAGCCCACTTCTCTCTCTGGGCTATAGTATTGCTACCTTCTCAGACTCCTCAGAATTAAACTATCTCTAGGTGGCAAAAACACTCTTTCCAAGATGCACCAGGCAGTTATCTGCTGGCATAGGCCATGCTCCACACAAGGTAATCATCAGCTATGGATAGACTTAAAGCATCTCAATATCCCACATTTGGGATTAAAACCAATGCCAGTTTACATAACATAATTGAGTTTTTAAAGAAACCAACACTACCACTACATGTCCCCCATTTTATTTTAAAAAGTGATCTTTTCTCTAAAATGAATTAACTATATACAATAAAAATAACTATGAGAATTATCAAGTAAGAATTGCATTTACAATATGTAGCCCATTTGTATTTGACAACCTTGGAAAAGTATTTCATTATTTATCTTATCCAGTGAGTCCAAAATTCTGTACCTAAATCACTTTCCTGTAACTTGAATTTATCATGCAAGAAACATCTTTTGGTGAAACATTGTCTTAGTTCCTAAACAACTAAAGTCTTTGCGTCTTTAATCTTAATAAGGAAGACTGTAGAACTACAACTACTAGTCTTCAACTCCATCAAAGACTTGAGAAGGAAATAATATTACCTAAGTGTATAGGAAGTGTAGAGCAAGCAGATTCCAGAACTATAAAAATGACAGAGACAGCTGACTTCCTGCATAGTCACCAGAGGTTTATCTGTGTCATTGGAGCATTCAGCCTTCAGCCTACCAGACTAAAATATCTGACAAACTTTTCAGTGAAGCAGGAATTTTAAAGGACTGGCCTTCTTAGTCTCTGCAAAGTTGGGCAGTCAATTTCCTAGGGTGCTGGTTGTCAATAGTTTGGATGACAGCAGTTGGAGTAAGGAGAGGTTGTTTGTTTGTTTGTTTGTTTGTTTGTTTGTTTGTTTTGTCCAGTGGCCCTCTTGCCACATTTGTTTCTTTATGCCCATCATCTCCTTTGAAGTAGATTAGGGGTGCTTCCAGGAGCAAATGTGTCTATCTGTCAGAAAAGCCTTTTATTGTTAAAGTGTATTTAAATGCCATATTCTATAGATCTCTGAAATATTTGAAGACCACTTATCTATCTCAATATATCTAAATAGACAAACATTGCTTGTTTCTAGCTATGTATTATCTGCCTAACCTTGAAAACATATACAAGAAATAAAACAAAGTTTATTTCTGTAATTAACTAAACTATTATCTAACAAGACTATTTATAAGTGACCACCTAGTAGCTTTCATTTCTCAATTATCCTAAACAGTTTGCAATAGCTTTCATAAGACTACAATTTTTACATCACATATTTCAAATGAGTTGCATATGTACAATACACTAAGTGAAAGTTGAACAAAATAACCTTAGATTCCTATCAAAATACAATAAATGAATTCCATATGTACAATACATTAAGCAAGAGTTGAATAAAATAATCTTAAATTTCTATCAATATACAATAATCTGTTCCAATGTTAATATTTAAGACTAGTAGATTCAATAATCTACCTTTCATCTCATTATCCTATATAACCCCTATTCTTTTATCATTCTCCTTTTCTCCCCCTTTCCCTAACACTTGATAGAGAGAAAAAATAAGAGAAAAAGAAGGATAGAGGGAAGAAAGAAAGATATCCCTGATTCTAGCCTTTACTTTGTTTCTTCCCTGACCATGACCACTAACAACTTATAACCTGCCCACCCCAAGACAACAACAAATATCCATAACAGCCAAATACACACACCCCACCTCTTGGGAATGGGGTGTTGTGTTCTTAAAATTACTTCTTGCTTCCTGGGGATAAAAATAACCTCTGGGTACCTAAGAAACTTGAGGTATTGGACAAGTCCTGGGAAAGCTAGCTATGTATTTTGCTGTCCAATCTCTGTGTAACCAACCATCTGCAATAGCCTTTTGAAGTTGACCTGGATGCAAATTCTTGAGGAAAAAACTGAAGCAGTCTGTGAGACTGAATTGCCTGGAGTAATTGTTTTATCTTCATTGTTATCTGGTCTTTTGCTCTGAAAATAAACTTTTAAAGGTAATATTATAGGTACATTTCTGTATTAACATATATATGGAGTATGCAAGGTACATTAATCAGCTAAAGACAATTTTATGCTCTATGTTTGAGCAGGTTAAAGGCATCTATCAACTTTATAAGTCTGTTTGGACTGTAATATAAATCTCCACCCATGCTATATGAAAGGAGAACATATCATGAGGACCAGGAAGCCAATAAGATCCATTTGCCATGTGAAAACATTCATGTCTCACTCAGTAACAGATCTTCCCTGGTCAAATCTAATTTGTAACCATATTTTTTCATTTCCTGTAGATATATGAACTAAACCATGTCCCCATCTCTCAAAACTATTGCCAGTTTCCATTCAGATATCAACACATCCTTTTAGTATGTGGGATAGTCTAAATCCACAGTTTTTTCTATAATCCATCGTCTCTCAGATGCTGTTGTTCCTTTTTCACTAACATTAAGAAAACTTAGAGTTAACAAAATGATATAAATCTGTCCCTGGTGGTTGTTACTTTTCCTTTTTCTTTAATATGCATATCTTTTAAAGTATGATTAGCTCTTTCTACAACTGCTTTTCCTGTAGTATTATGTGGTATGCCAGTAATGAGCTTTATTTTACAATAGGCAAAGAACTGCTTGCACAATCGGCCTTTTCAGAACATAAAGCAGTTGCTCCTTGAAATCTTAAATATGTATCAATGGTATGGTGGATATACCTTTGTTTTCTAAATTCTGTAAAATAAAATATATCCATCTGCCAGATTTTATTTCTTTTGGTACCCTTAGGGTTACTGCCAGCAGACAATGGAGTTTGGCTATACAGAGAACATATAGGACATTTAAAAAAATATTTCTTTAACTTATTGCCAAGTGATAAAATATTTTCTTTAAACATTTACTGTTAACATGGTGTTTTCATGAAACTTGATGCTTCTAACACATTTTCTATTAGTAGTTGGTCAATTTACTCATTTCGTTTTGCCAATGGACCTGGCAAACCTGTATGAGACCAAATATGAGTGATACATAATGCATAGTTTCTACTTCTGTTGGCCTATTGTAATTGTATAAATAACAAAGTGAATTCTAAGCTATCATGAATAAATTCAGAAGTTTCTGTATGCAAAATGACTCTTTCTGCACATTAAGAGTCAGTAATTATATGAAGAGATTCAGGAAAATCTAACAATACCATAAGGATCGCATACAATTCTGATTTTGAACTGAGGTATATGGGCTTTGGCTCACCTTGCTTATTTTGTCTGACATCTAACCTGCCCTTCCCAACTTGTTTGCATCAGTATTGAAGGAGGTGCCTCAGAAATTTGTGTTCCTGCTACAGTAAGTGGAAGAATCCAATTAATTATTTTTATAAACTGTAAATGTTTGCTTTTTTAATATTTGTTATTTATTTCTCACAAGTAGTTACTACAAGCTCTTTGCCAATCTTCATTGATTACCCACAATAGCATAATCTCAGAATTAGTAAGAAGCACTACAATTTTGGTGGATTCCGGTCAGGACAACTGGTGTATTCTTATTCTACCTTTTATAATTAACTTGGAAAACTTTTCAATGTATGTCTTTAATTTTTTACTTTGTTTATGTGCTAAGAAAAATCCATTCCATAATACTATCTACCCTTTATATAATGAGCCTAGTAGGAGAATGAATTGAAAGCAAAATAACAAAAATACAATCTTTATGATCAATTCAGTCCACATACGCATCTTGCAGTCTTTGTTCTACCAGAGTTAACTCTTTTTCTGCTTCAGCTGTTAAACATCTTGGACTGCTTAAATATGAATCCCCTTGTAGTGTTTTAAACTAATTAATTAACTCATGAGTAGTTAATCAAATTGTAGGCCTCAGCTAGTTAATATCTCCCATTAACTTTTGAAAATCGTTAAGAGGTTACAACTGGTTGAACTTTTTGTTGACCTACTTTATAACACAAATAGCTAATAGAATCTTTTTTCTGTGTTTTTTTTTTCCTGAAGCAATCTGTAACCCAAGCATGGCAGAATTCTGTGTTTCCTTATACATTTTCTCTAAAGTATCTGCATCAGAATCACCCAGCAAAATATCATCCATGTAATGATAAATAATAGATTGAGAAAATTGCCTGTGAATTATCTCCAGTGGTTGTCACACAAAATATTGACATAAAGTTGGACTATTTACATTCCTTGCAGAAGCACCTTCCAATGGTATCTCTTTATTGTTAAAAAGTACCATAGATGCTGAAAAAGCAAACCTATCCTGCTCATGCAAAAAAAGAGTGAAAAAGCAATCTTTTAAATCAACTACTATTATAGGCCATGACCTAGGTAACAAAGAAGGTAAGTAATTCCAAGCTGTAAAAAAACCCATTTCCTGAATTATTTTATTCACTGGTATTATATCTATTATCATCCTCCATTTTCCTGATTTCTTTTTTATAACAAACACAGGGGAATTCCATGGCCTGATAGACTCTTCTATATGTTGAGCCTCCAGCTGCAACTTTTCTTTTGTTTTGGCCCACTGCTTTTGACACACAGGTATGAATGATATCCATTTTAGGGTAAGGCACCTGGTATTTCAGCAGAGTCCCCGCTTATAAATTTGGAAACCCAATCCCTGTGGTGTCCTGTGTTTGAAGAATGGGCACAGCTTGTGATTTCTCCTGATTACACATATCAATACCTTTCCCATTACCATCTACCATTTCACCCCTAATTTCATCATTGTCTCTTGGATTGCAGAAATATTAATTTGAGTATCCCATTGTTGTAAAAGATCAGTTGCATTGGGTCTGAACTTCCCTGTTTACCATTCTAGTCCCATACATTTAATTCACCAGACACTTTATCTTATTCGAGATAATTTACCAATTCCTATAAACTGTGTATAAACTTTCTGCAGTGGTCATACTTGATTCCAAGTCTTTTGGGAAAGGATACTAACATCAGCTCCTGTATCTACCAAATCTTATATTTCAACACCATTCATTTGTACTATTAATTTTGGTCTCTGTTAACCATTGTTTGCCAGAACACACAGTTTCCAGTACTCCCAAATGCCCCTGTTTTACCTCTGGACTGGCTTTGCCCTTGATGTAGGGAAATAGGAACAGGTGAGCAAGTCCATCCCCTCCATCAATTTGCATCTCCTTTTTTACATTTGCCATGAGTTTAACTTATTCCTTGCATCCCCATCTATAATACCTGGAAGCACAATAAATTTTTGATAAATTAAATCACTTCTTCCCAAGATCAGGCCTCCTGTCCCTGAAGACAAAAGAACATAAACACCAGGAATCATTTTGTAACATTCAACTTTCAGGATAGGGTATGTCCCTCTTGGGCCTGCAGTCCCCAGTCAAATTACCCCTTTTATAAAAACATCTAAAAACATTCCACTGGAGCCAGAAACTATTCATGAAAGTGCTATTTCCCAGTGTTGATGTGCCTACTCTTTTGAGCTCTGAAGCTTTTAACCTTATAATTTTTTTTTTTTTTTTTTTGGAGACGGCCAAATTCACTGTAATTAAATCACCAGGTATATCTGAGACTTCTAGCTATGGCTTGTTCTATGATATTGGCATGATACTTGTGAGAGCTGATGTCAGTTGTGTCTCTTATCCACTTGTCTATTGGTGCTGCTTGTGTCTTTAAAGGTCTAATTGCTCTCTTACATTCAGAATTTGCATTCTCAGACACCAAGGTCTCTATCAACACCTGTGTGGCATCAGCATTTGATAAGCTTTGTTTACAGCTGACTTCTCCAGAGTCTTGGATTATCTTACTAAATGAGATGAATCTTTTCCCAGGCTCCTCAGCCATATCCCAAGCTCTTAAAGCTGCTGCTCGACATTGTTCTATAACTACATCATCAGAACGAATTTGTTCTTGTAGGTCAGCATACTGCCTTTCACCGAGCAATTGATCTTTAACAATATTTATCCCCCTTGCTATATCACACTGTTCTATTTTCATGGATTCATCCCTCCACCATGATGACCATTGTAACTTCTGATCAGCATTTAGCCCGGCTGACACCAATCCCTTCCAATCCTGGAGGATAATTCTATTTTGGGTAGCACAGTTACTTAATATTTGTTTAATTCATGGGTAATGCATTCCATATAATACATCTGACTCAATAAAATGCTTTAAACTCAACATTTCTGTTGGATGCCATGTTATCTCATCATACTCATGACCAACATCATTACCAGGCATATGCTGCATAATTACTGGGGAAAGTCATGGTGTCCTTGTAGTCCTCTGGCAGCACACTGGGCTCAAGATGAACTCATTTGCCCTGTATGGCCTCCTGCTCCTCCTAGCCTCATGCAAGGGCTCAGGACACCTGGCAGTGAAAGCACATGGAGCAGGGCAGGGTAGCAAGAGCAAGGCAACCCTGGCTCTCAGCTACCAGTGTGAACCCTTTTGTTCTCCCTTTACTGGTGGTGCTATTTGCTTTCCATGTGCTTCACTCTCTACTACAAACTCTCTCGTTGCACAGCCCACTCTGCAGTCCTTTGCAAAGTAAGAAAAGTGAGTGACACTTCTGATTTTTCTATTTCATCCTTTGTTTGTTTGTTTGTTTGTTTCTCAGACTCACAATTTTTCCAGTTGTTCAGTCATCCTCCAAGCCTTTTTAAAAATTTCTTTCTTTCTTTCTTTTGTGGGAGAGAGAGATAGAGAGACAGTGAGACAGAGAGACAGAAAGACAGAGACAGAGAGAACATGAAGTTGGAAAGGTAGTGAGATGAGGACTAAGTGTAGTTGCGAGAGAGGAAATATAATCAAAATATATTGTATGAAAAAAATTCAATAAAAATATTTCTTAATGAGAAAAGAGCAATGATGTGTTATATAAGATATATTCAAGAGTATCAAGCCATAAGATGCTATAGCAAAGGCTACCTGCCCTTTTAAGGGGGGCAGCAGAAAAGACCAAGAACCAGCCTCCCCACAAGGTGAGCAGGAAGATATTCCGGCCTAACTTTACCTCAGTGCCACCATGTAATCCTGAACCAAATAAAGTAAAGCTGAAGCATGACGCTGTCTAAAGTTTTAACTTTTGGTCTGGAGAGGAGGCTCAGTGGTAAGAGCACTTGTTGATCTTTTAGGGACATGAGTTAATTTCCCAGTACTCACAACAGGCAGATCTCAGTTGCCTGCATCTCCAAGGCGTCTGATACCCTTCTATTGCCTCAGTTGGGCATTTGTGTCCATGAGGCAAACACATGTATACACAAGTAAAATGAATCCAGAACTCTAACTCTTTAAATAATATAGAAAAGGACAAAATGTTATTTTAAATCACCAAAGTTGAGAGTCGCTGGTTTTTTTTTTTTTCAGTGATCAATAACCAAAAATAGGTATAGTGACTTCAACGTGAGTAAAGAAAGGGACAAGGAGGATTTGGAACCTCAAAGAAGGGTAGAACACTGGGAAAACGTTATATTTTCCTTTCTACCAGTAAAGGAGAGACTGTTGTGGCTGGAGAGATGGCTCAGAGGTTAAGAGCACTGACTGCTCATCCAGAGGTCCTGAGTTCAATTCCCAGCAACCACATGGTGGCTCACAACCATCTATAATGGGATCTAATGCCCTTTTCTGTCATGCAGGCAAGCACTGCATACATAATAAATAAATAAATCTTGAAAAATAGGAGAGAGAGAGAGAGAGAGAGAGAGAGAGAGAGAGAGAGAGAGAGGCTGTTTTAAGTCAGCCGGATAGATGTTCAAGTTCAAGAGGGAATGACAAGAAGCAAGACCCACAGGACATACATCTACACATCTTATCTTTCTAGTTGTTTCTTTAATATTTTTTTTTAATTCTAGTAGTTTTCAATTTAAGAATTTACTTTTATTCTGTAATCCTCAAGCCTTCAGTAAAGTGCTAATAAGTCTCATCTAGATTACCTCAAGGAAAGGGGGCAGATGGCCACCCACCATTCTCTGTATAACATGATCACAAACGGTTTTAGGGAAGACTGTCTTGGTTCTGTTGCCAACTCTGAATTATTCACTTCCTCACCTTAGATAAATGACTTAAGTCCTTTGTGACTCAGTTGACCCGTTCATAAAATCAGAGCCATTCCTGACTCCCCATCACCAAGCGGGAAGAGGAAGCCTCAGATATCTAGACATCCTACCCCAAACTTTTCCCAACCAGCATGTGCTTGGCCCAGAGCATTTTAAGGAGGACAAGGAGAAGTGTCTAAGGATCTGGAAATAATAAAAACACAAGCAGGCAGCAAGAACATCAAGCAGAAGAGTTATAGCAAGAAAATACGAAGTGTGTCCTCACAGAGCTGCAATCACACCAAAGAGCTTCAGTGTAATTATGCTTTCTTGTGCAACAGGGATTGTATCATACCAGGAAACTTTTTCCCCGAATTATGTTGAGCTTAAATACACTTGGACCAAACCACCTATTATTTGACTCCCTGAACTCTGATCCATATGAACAAAGCCGATTTGTACTGGGATCTCATTCTTATGTCTTTGTGTGGTTTGCTTCCCACATGGAGCCTACAGGGACCCACCCCACATTTCTTAAGCCTAAGATCCATAGAGCATAAAGAAGAGTTAGTGGTGACAGCAAAGTTGAAAAATGAAGAGGAAAATATCTATTCAGTCATTTTCCGCACTGCACTAGAACAGGAAAAGCAATAAACAGACTCTAGGCAGCCAGCTCATATCCATGCATTTACCTCTTATACTGTGCTGTGAAGCCAAGACTACTGGTGAGTTAAACATGCCATAGTTTTCTGAATGACTTTTGACCATCAAAGTATTTCTACCTTGTGTTATGAAGCAAGGAGAGATCTTTGTTCAGACAACACCCAAGTGCATGGTTATATAGGGTATCATGACTAAGTATAGAGGGACAACCATAGCATTGTCAAAATTAAGTTTCACAAATTATTTCATTTCTAGCCTGTCTAGATCTACATAGGCACTATCAACCAATTACAGTCTTTCATTAGTGATGAAACTTTTAAATCCAAATCAACTCTAAATTGTGATTTCATTTCCATCTACCATGTTGCACTGAAAACTAATAAAGAAGAGAAGAAAGTGTCCCCACCATCATTAGACTTTACATTTACAAAGCAAAGAGAATTCTTCCTCCAGACTCAAGAGTTTAGAGTGTTAGAAGTTTTCAATAATGGAAGCCATGTTTTCAACAGTCTCTGTATTTTTCAGATATTAAACTCTACCAATAACCAGAACCTTTGCTAAAATGAACAACACAGCAGCAGAGAATATTATTCAGACTTTCTCCCATCTAAGAAGGAAAGAATAAACAAGAACATTATTATTCTATTATTCACTGGTGGCTAGGAATTCAGCAGCTGAACAGAAAGAACCATTTCACACTCTTTCTGCACTCTAGCTCTGTTGATTTTTAACATAACAAATCAACAAGCTTTTTTAAGGAGATTACTTCTCCAGTATTGGGTCAGAATACACAGGAATGAATATTATGTAATTATGACTATCACCTCAAAAACTGGTTCCAGGCTTCCATTACCTTCTCAGCCAATCATTCTTCAGAGCATCACTGACTCATCAATGCACTCTACCCTTCCCAGTACTAGTGTATTAATTCCTTAAATACATAATTAAAATTTTGCACACAAGCCCTCTCTCCATTACCATTGAAAATGTCTTATTTCGGGCTCTTATATTAAATGATTCAAAACTCTCTTTGGTCTCTGTTTGATTCATTAAACAGGTAATTGTTCAAACTACAAGCCTTATTTAAAATAGGCAAAGAAAAAAGCAGACAAACATGGCCACTTTCACAAAAATTAATTTTCTCCTAAGAATACTTCAAATTCTACGAGATAATTGGTAAATTCCGTAATAGATATCCTTCTTCTCATCGATAATTCACTATAATTCTAGGCACAGACTTCAAGATGGGCTGGTACTCTGTCTACGCTTTAAGCTTCCCAAGCCTACTTTATTTGGGGTTCTTTAACGCTTATACCTCCTTTCCAACCACCTGCCCTGGATAGGAGAGAAAAGTGATTATTGGGAACAGAAGAAGTACATCTTTTTAGACTCAGTTCCTTGGAGCAACTCCACTGACATAGCAGAATCCCAACAGACGTGTAAACAGCAAACCAGCAATTCAACAAAGGTGACTGCAACTGCAGCAGCTGGAACCTGGAACCTCAAAGCTTTTCCTGGAGCAGTTCTCTCTAGGAGCCTTTCAAAGAGGAGTGATGAACAGCCAAGACCAAAAGGCTCCACCTCTTGTTTTGGGATATATATATATTGGGAGATATATATATATATATATATATATCCACTCAGAGTCTGTACTGGGATATTAATCAATTGGCAAAGACCAGGCTCCCGTAAGAAGCTGCTGCTCTGGGTTCCAGCAGTTGCAGTTGTAGTCACCTTTGCTGAATTGCTGGTTTGCTGTTTCACAGGTCTGTTGGAATTCTGCCAACTACACTAGTGGAATCTCTCCAAGGAACTGAGTCTAAAATGGTCTACTTCTCCTCTTTCCATTAACTTCTTTTCTATTCTATCTAGGGTTGGTGGGTTGGAAGGGAGGTATAAGCATTGAAGAACCCCAAAAATGTTGGTTTGAAATTTTTCAAAGTTTACAATGCTGTTCATACTGTTTCACCCACCTGAGTCAAGCAGAGGTAGCCTAGCGGAAATTCAAGGAATTTCTTGGATCTAATTCTTAGTTTCCTGTGTCCTCAGTAAGAAAGGAGCTGGACCCTTAAATAGCCCTGAAGGCTTTAGTACAGAGCTTGGGGTTATCATACTGGTTCATAGGAAATAGATATTGTGGTTGCTTACAGAACTGTGATTTCAATCATCTTTAGTTTTGGAAAAAAGTAATTTCAAAAATCAAATTGACTTTAATCTTTCTTTTCTTGCTACTTGCAAATAACTGGTACCTTAAGAGGTTGATACTGTAGGAGGCTTAGGTTGACCTAAGCCTAGCAAGTCAGAGCATCCCTCTAGCCATGGTAAATGTTTCCAAGAAGGATGAATGTCCCCCTATACTCAATATAACCCATTGCACTATCCCAGCTCCAAGAATTGCTTCAAATGCAGGTTAATAATCTAAGATATCCTCACATTTATTCAAGGTCTAGACTCCTATAAACACGGGAAGGCATGCAGTCTCCTCTGCTGATTGTGAAAGGAAAGCCTGTAGTCCAGTTCTGCTAGCAGCTACTTGTCATTAAAATCAAACTAGGGGTAAATCCAATAGATAAGTGGGCAAAGGGTCAAGCGGTTATTCAGAGAAGCACAGAAAAAAATCCTGAGAAAATTATGGACATTTGGGTTACTACCTGAGCCAATTTACTTCATTTCTTGCGTAGTCCTCATCTCACCGCCTAACTACCCTCCGTTTGCATCTTCTCATCTGTCTCCAATAGAACTGTTAGTATGTATAAAAGATCTCTCCTACACTCTGCCACTGATGTTTCATTCCTGACTCTCAAGAGAGTCTATTAACATTTAATTCTGTCTTATGAGTAGGCTGGGACCTACAAGTTATAGGTGTTTCTACTTCTATGGAGAGAAGCAGGAAGCCTTCCTGAATACTGGTGTTAAGGTTAAATATCTGTTAACAATTCAATTCTTCCTTCTCCCTATTGGAAGCAGAGATATCGTGTTTAAAATGCTGACTCTTTTGTCAATTTGAACTGTACTCCCCAAGGCCTCATCTGTCATCTTGACTTCAGTGCACAGCAAGTGAGCCAGGGAGAGAGAGAGAGAGAGAGAGAGAGAGAGAGAGAGAGAGAGAGAGAGACAGAGACAGAGACAGAGACACAGAGACACAGAGACACAGAGACAGAGACAGAAACAGAGACAGAAGTGAAGGGAGGAAGGAGGAGAAAGACTCATCACTCCACAGTTCACCCTGAGTTGCCCATAATGCTCTTGAGGATCCTGTTAAACAGTTCTGGCTTTTCCCTGCCTTGAATTTCTTTACCTGACTCATCACCTCACAAACCACAGGCCACCCTTTACTACTTAGCTTAATAGAAAGGCTGTGAAGTCACAAGGACAATTGAGCTATAGCTCCATCATGTCCCCAGATGCTAGTGTAGCTTTTTTCTTTTTTTTTTAAATTTACTATAATTTATTCAGATTACATTCTGATTGTTATCACCTCTTTTTTCTTCCTGTTCCCCTTCCTCCTTCTTCCCCCTTATACCTCTCCCCTAGACCTCTGACAGAGGGGGACCTCCTCCCCCACCATGTGACCACAGCCTATCAGGTCTCATTCAGGTAGCCTGCTTCCCCTTTCCTCTGTGTGCCTACTGGAATTTGTTTCTGCCCTTACTTTTGCTCAATGCTAACTCTCTTATCAGACGTCAAGCCACTTAAAACTAAAGCCTGGCATATAGTAAAGACTTGAATTATTTTATGTGCTGAGTTTCATCCCTATGCAAGAATATAAAGAGTTGCCTTAGGCTTCTTACATAAGAGAAGTCTCCAATGAATATTATAGACAAGATGAAAATAGGAGTTCCTTTATAAAATGTAAACTGCAAAAACTTTTGAGAGAACCTTAGCTCTAACTCTTCACTCATGTTGGAAGCATGTGACACCTATATTAAAAACCCTTCTTAGATCAACCAGCAAGCCCATGGTATTAATTCACAGCATTAATTGGCTCCCAAAAAGTTATATCATTCCCTCATTTAAATTTAACTCAACAAATCTCAAACTAACATGAACAAACTTCCCGAAGCTGTACTTCAAGCCAGGCCTAATGGCACGTATTTGTAACCTAAGCATTCAGAAGGATAAGGCATAAACGTTGAGTCAAGGTCACCTAGCCATGTAGTAAGTTAGAAGTCAATCTGGGTTGCATAATGAGACTCTTTACTCCCAACTCCATGACATACCCCACAACCCCAAAAAAGATTTAGAAAAAGAGACTGTACTTCTGTTGTAACTTGTTATTGAAGAACAAAAAAAAAAAAAAAAAAAAAGAATTCAGCAATCTCCTTAATTTGATTGCTAAATCTTGTAATGATTTCTATTAACAGTTACAGTCTTGAGGAAGGCAAGCATAGGGAATGGTTTAGTAAACTGGGACTTCACTTGTTTTGTGTTGTACACACAGACACACACACACACACACACACACACACACACACACACACACACACACACCTTTTAATAATATACTTAGTGGACTTTACCTGCTACAAACACATCTCCAAACAATGCACTTAACAACCTATGGATATCCCAGGACTCCAACTTGTATTGAACTAAAATTGCACTCTTCTTTGAACAGTGAAATAAATTTCTCTTCCCCTTAACAACCACCAAACTTAAACATCACTTCCCCTTGGTGGGGAGGCCTGGTGGCACTCAGAGGAAGGGGAACCAGGCTATCCAGATGAGACCTGATAGGCTGTGGTCATATGGTGGAGAGGAGGGTCTCTTCTGTCAGAAATATAGGGGAGGGGACTAGGGCAGAAGGGGGAGGGAGAGGGTAAATGGGAAGACACAAGTGATATGTAATCTGAATACATTATAAAAATATAAAAAATAAAATATAATGAAGTTAGGAACTATGCTAGTTTAGCAAGTGGACGTAGCAGAGTTTCTGCTAAGGCCCATCATCTCATTAGTCACAGAAGTTGACTATGTTTCTAGTACTAAGTATGGTTTCCTTTCCCCAGAGTGGACTTTAAGTCCAATTAGACAGCTATTGGTTACCATCAACACGCAAGTGCAACTGAGTTCACCTTTGTGGATCTCTTCCCATGTTGTTCATTGGTGTGGTTCATTGGTGTCACAGCTGGGTAGGGCTATTAATTGCTTCCCTTCTCTTGGCTGCTTGCATAGGTTTTCTGGTACCATGGAAGCTAGACCACAGGAAGAAGGGTATCGGGTTGGAACCAGCTCAAATAATCAGAGTCCTATGTCCTAAATGTGTGGTTAAACAATAGAGGTTTATGTTCAGTCTCTGAGAGGCAACTAAAGGCAACAGTTATCGTCAGCACTGTGTTAGGAGTCACTTGGACTATCCTGACCAACATCCAAAAGGATTCTTCTCATACCTGGTACTGAAGTTTGGTTCTAGTCTATGGTTCTCATGGGAAGCACTATCAGCCTTAGTGGCATAACTTCCTTACTTCTGTGTATTAATTTTAGGTAAATATAAAAGGGAAAGATTGTTGTGGATTTAACAAATAGCCTTGGGGATACTTGTCCCTCTTCCCTCCTCCTGAACTGACCCCCCTCTCTCCTCTTCACATGGAGCCTTGCTCTCTTTTTTTTTTTCTGTTTCTCTTCATATCATCTATATCCTTCCTTTCCCCCCTTTTTATCATGAGTCAACAAACTTCATTCTGAGCTCTGTAAAGTAGCAACTCTTTCTTTTGTTCTTGATAGAGGAAGAATTATTTTTAGGAGGTCGTCTTACTATTTTTGGACAGAGGTCATCATTAGTCACAAAATGAGAAGCATATGTCCCCAGAGAATGTGGATGCGCAGCTAGCCAACTCTGGCTCCTTAACTCCAAATGCCTCACCACACTGAATTCTGCTCATACCTCAGATCCCACTCTTACCAGCCTTTGTCTTCCAAGAAACAAACAGGGGTTGGCATTTAAGAGCTCAAAATAAAATCACATTAATGTTGGTCCTCATAAATCTTGCTTTGGCAAAAGGGCTCACCACCACAAATGTCCTAGAGAGCAGCTAACCCTTGGGACAGAACCAGAGTACAATGTCTCTCTACAGGGGATAATGTGTGTTGTCATCAGCTCCTTCAAGTCAGAACACTCGCTCTGTATAATTGATACCCTGGACCTTGACAACACGGGTAATTTGAGAAAGAGGACATTTACAGGTTCTAGACAGATTTGTAAATTAGATTGCTAAGACCCTCTCTTCTTCTCCCTCCCCTTTGAATTGAAACACAGCACTCGGGAACCAAGCCCTCCTTTTGCAGAGTTCGTTAACACTTTCTCAAGTACAGCCCTACATAATTCCTAATTTGAGCTTGCCTTCTTTTACATTGTGGCAAAGTGCAATTACAGTTTAAAGAGAATATTTATGTACATTAGTTAACGACATCATTGCAACTTACTGCTCACACATCAACACTTAATTAGTGTGAGCGTAAGTGACATAATTGCTGCAAGGCATGCATTTACTAGTAACGCGAGGTAATTTCACGCACCATGCACATCTTAAATATCTCCTTTTACTTTGTCCAACTGGATTTTTAAATCAATAAGGGCTATTTGCATGGATTAGAAAGCAGTCTTCTTCCATACTGCAGGAAAATATACTCTATGGATCTCTAAAACATGTTTCCTATAGAATTTATAAATCCAGAAAGGTTAAAAGTGGATTAGATCCTCTGCCCTCAGGGGTGAATGGAACCCCCTCATGCATCCAGCATTAGCTTTGTTAATTATGTGCATTGTTCCTTTCCATTTAGAATGACTGGTGCATTTGATGCTTCTAATTAGGAATGTTTCTTTGCAACATGCTATGTGTGAATGACATGAAGAGCTTCAAGGAAGCCACGACAACATAAATAATTCTAAGGAATTTTGAGCGCTCTTTGGGAAGATGTGTTTATCCAAAGCAACTCCCCCTGCAGAGATTTTGCCAGTGGCATTGTTGTAACGTTCATGGTCCAGTTCAAACTCCATCAAGGGATATAAGTCCACTCTCAGCCTGGCTCTTATCTACTTTCTAGTCTTTTGATATGGTGCACCTGGACATGCCAAGTGCTCCAGACACCTCTCACTGTGCAACCATAGCAAGGTTATGCTCACTTCCCACCATGATCCTCCTTATCTGCATTTGACGAAGCATCCCTCCTGCAAGCTCCTCTTTCACCCTGGCACAGCATCAGTGATGTGTGTGCTACACACTGACTCCTCCACTAGATGCTAGACAAGACTCAAGAAGTGATAAATTGCATTTTACTTGGCTGATTTCCATGTAAGTAAGGTGAAAGCAACTTCCCACAGAGACTGAGTTGTACAGTGAATAACTATAGGTAAACAGACTTCATGTCAAGGTGCTTCAGCCAGAATGCTTCCTTAGGTCTCAAGGTCCTCACATTAGAAGGTGTGACCTCAGTATTACTCCCTCCTGACTCACACTACTTGAACTTTGGAGCTACATATGTGGATTCATTTTCTCCCCAGTTATCTCAATGTACAAAGCTCCTTCTCCACTGAATCTCATCCCCAAGCCTGCCCTTACCTCACACCTGCTCCCAGTTCTGCTTCTTAGTATCCTGGCCTGTGGAAGGAGCTTGGCCCCCTACTGCTTTAGAACAAAGTGTTAACAGTGGCATCTACAGCAATGCTGTGATTCTAAACTACCTTTTCCTTTCCTGGGAGCCAACCAACACTTCATCTCAAGATGAAAATGGTGGTCTAGACTTAGCTCAGCCATCTTGAACACCATTTAACATTTATTTTGTTTCCAGCAACGATGAAGTGTGCAGTGATGAGAGCATTTGGACCTGTAGCAAGTCCAGCTGAGTCCTTGTACTTAAACGGAGACAGAAGTCTCCATACTGGCTAGCTGTAATGAGAAAAAGAGGAAATGTACATGCAGTAAACTGCAAACAGCTACGAAATTCGGGAGAGTACTATTCTTATCTTTTCTCAGTTCTCTTCTAGTTCTGTCCAGACTAATCCAGCAGTGCATGTCCCCAACTAAATGTGTTTTCCTTTGGTTTCTGTGCTGTCTTCCCTATAAATTTAGATTTTCCTGTTTAACAGGCTAAGATGATGCTGCCATCTCTCTTCCATAGAAGCAACAACCGGAGCTGTTTTGAAGATGCCTAGGGTCATAAAACATTTGGAAAATATTTTGCTGTCAGAGTCATGTCAGAGTAGATTGTTCACCTAGATTCTGCCACTCTAAGCTCAACATGGTGAACCTCTGCCTGTAGTCTGGAGAGTGTCACCACAATAAATGACACCGTCATCAGTCACTTTGTTGAAAACCCAAGGGGCCACTTCTAGCCCACTGTACCAGGGCCTTGGGATTTGATCAGCAACACTATGGCAGCTTTGCAGTCTGGAGTTCCAAGGAGGATCCAGGAATAGGAAAGCAAGCTTCTTGCCATGAAAAGATACTTTGTGAAGTGTCAGAGATGGATGTCTTTTCATCAGGAGAGAGCCAGGAACCATTGAGGGAAATTATCCATCTCACAACCCAACACCTTAAAAAAAGACAGAAATGTTTAGAGAGTCAGAACTGAAATTCACCAGCTGTTTATTTTTTTTTCTCCAGATTTGTGCATTGATCTTTGTAAATGATAATAAATCTAAAGAACGTGGGAGGGCAGTGACAAAAGTAAAAAAAAAAGTTCTTCCACAATTGCCTTTGAAAAAGAATCTTACACATAACTAATGATAGGAGAGAGGAAAGGAGAAAGCCAAAGGTTGCAGGACTAGAGTCAATGCTTCAGACATCTTACACATAAACCTCTTCTCTTGCACATGGCTAGTTTACCCTAGCCTCCTGGTTCCCACAGACCTCTATATATAGCCCGATAATTCTAGGCTATGAAAGCTAAAATCATTCTGTGTAATTCCACCACCTAATTCTGTGCACTATCGTCCACTCGGCACAGCCACCCCCATAGGCATCCACTTGCCTAATGCACCTGAAGGCCTCAAAGTGCTGCCTCAGGCTCAGCAGCTTTCAGACACAGTATATTATTTTAATGCACTGTGGCAAAATAATAACCTATGAGACTCTTGACCTTAATTATTTGTGATAACTATCTGAATAGAACCGCATGGTTCTCAGGGCTGTAAGAGCATATTTCCACAAACCGCCACCAAGTCACAATTACTGATGATTCCAATCTCATCCAATAAATATTTCAGAACATGGTAGACTCATGGTGTCAATAAGAGACATGCTTAAAATGTCCTTGTGAATATGGGATATTATTAAGCTTTTACCCCACCTCTCAGCTCAGGATTGATATTTGAGCTCCCCACTCTGAATATCCAAAATCTAAATGCTCCAAGTAAAAATGTTTTCAAGTAGAGATAAGATGCCACAATGGACATTTTTATATCATGTAACTTAGGTATTAAAAATCCTTTATGAAACTATGTCAGGAAATGTTTATAAGATATATATGGAACATAAATGAAAAATACATTTCTGTACCATTTCATCGTGTATTTTCAAAGAGTCCAAGATTTTTTTTTTTAAATCCAGATCACTTCTGGTCTCAAGCATTTTGACACTGAAATCACAATCTGTATTTATGTCACAAACTTGAAGTATAATAGAGAAAAATTATAATTCTGCATCTTATAGTACCAACCATTCTCCCATCTATCTGACCCATTCATGTTGAATTCTACTCATTCACCACCTTTAAAACTACTTGCTCTGGACTCAAGGGGAACCTGCACTGGAACAAGATTAGTCTAGACCGGGTAGACCAAACCCAGGAAATTAGTTTGGATAAACGTACAGAACTCCCAACCGTGTGCTACCATTTCCATAGATTCATCTTCTCATTTTAGCTCACGCTTGGGTTTCTAAACATCAGCATTCACAATTCATGATAGCTGTGCTGCTCATATATGAAAACAGCCTCCTCTTTCCCCTGTGATGATACCTACTTTGACTGTACCTGTGGCTATCTCTGGTGCCTCTGTGACTGAAAGTAAATACTATAAGATTCCAAATGTAGCTCATAACTAGGGGACAATGACTTGGTTCAGTTAATTTGTGCCTGTGAAAGATCTGGCTAGATGATGCCCTTCTGATGACCAAGTCCACATAAATGCACACACAACAAATAAATTTAGTGTAATTGTTTTTATTCTAAAAGAAGAATTAATAGTTGCAGCTAGGGTTTTCAGGAAAAAAAAAGAGTAAAAGAAAGCCAAATTACAAAAGCAGACTGATTAAATCACACAGCCTCTACCCCATGAGGCAGATTGTGACATCATTTCCTGTGGTCAAGGCAATAACTCTCACTTTCAGACAGCTTCTACAAGTATGGATGAAAAAAAAAAAAGAAAACATGGCTTCATTTTCAAAACAAAGCACAGGTACAGAATCAGACCAGCACCGGACTTCTCACTGGAACTCTAAATATTAGAAGAGAAATATACATTCAAATTTCTATATGCTTCTGAGACTAACAGTCCACAACTAGCAAAATACCAGCCAAGCATGGAGGTAAAGTAAAAGTCTGTTTAGATATATATGGCCTCAGAATGTTTACTGTCCAAGCACAACATTCGAGACAAATGTTTGAGTATGTGAAATAGAAAAAATGGTGAAGAAGAGGAAAGGGAAGAGGAAGTGTAGAAAGAGGAAAGGGAGAAGACCTACAGTAGGAAGTAGAAGAAGAAGGAGTAATATAGTAGCTGTTGAAACCCAGATGGGAAAGGGCAGGATTTCAAAAGAGAGAAGCGACCTCAGACGTGGGAGTGAGGTGTGAGTAAGAGAACAACTGGCCAGATGTTAGCAGGAAGTCGGTGTGCCCTAGAAAGGACTTCACTGGGGAAGAGGCACATGTGTGACTTGAGACCACAGTAGAAACTCACTTTGAAGTTGACAATGTGGCACGAAAATACGAAGATAACAAGTGGATTCATGAATCCATTTGTTTAAGGACAAGAAAAACATAGAAGCTATGGGGCAGGGGGAGGCAGTCCACATGAGCCAGGCTAAACTGTGAGAGAATCTCTAACAGAGGTGCATATATTTGACTTTGAAATTAGGAAAAGCTTTTCCCAAATGTCAATTTTTAAAATAATATTTGATATACAAAGAAATAAAAAATCTAACACCTTCCATTGAATTTGTGGTGAGCTATATGCAAATGACCACAAACATGATAACTGACTTAGTAATGAACTATACCTGAATGGTCACAGATACTCTTGCTACTTATTGGTGGTCAGCCTTCAGGACAAGGTCTAAAAATTGCACTTATGAAAAGAAAGCTGAGCCTCTTACCATGACAATATGAAATTAAAAGTCACTATAAATTGGGAAGTAGGACAAGAGAGGCGATAAATTGAAGAGTAATAAGATAAGCAAAACATTCACATCCTTGAAAGTAGCTCCAAGAGGCACTAGAAACATCTGTGTATACAGCTGGATGGCTTGCCTGAGAATGACCCCTCCATAGGTGCCTAGGTTTGAATACTTGGTCCCCCATTGGTGGAATTGTATTAGAAGAATTAGGTGTGGCCTTGCTGGAGGAGGTCCATAACTGAAGAAGTCATTTTCAGTGTGCTCTCTGCCTCCTGCTTACACTTTGAGATATGAGCTCTCAGCTCTTTCTGCCCACATGGTTTTGTTCCATCATCGTTGACTCTAGCCCTCCAAAAACCATAAGCCCAAGTAAACACCATCTTTTATGCGTTGCTTTGGTCATGGTGTTTGATTGTGGTGAAAGAAAAGTAACTAATACAACGACAATTGCCTTTGCATACGAAAGAGGAACTAGGGAATAAGCAGGGAGGGTTTGTGGTTTTCATCCTAAGTTCTCTGCTTACAACAGTAAACAACTGATTACTGTACAATTCCCTCAGAACAATGGCATAAACATTAACACAGATGCCTGAAATGGAAAGCTTAGCACAATCTGAACTATGTATTTAAAAGATGTATATACAGGAAAAAGCATTCAAGGAAATGCACCAAGAAATAAGTCTCAGCTTTTACATTTAGAAAATGGATTACTGGTCATTTTTGCTTTCAATATTATATATTACTTACTTTTGTTTTTTAATGAGCACATATCTTAAACTTGTAAAAAAAACATTTTGGTTTTAAAAATTAAATTTTAAAACACATTTATGGGTCTAGAAAGATAGCTCAGAGGTTAAGAGTGCTTTCTGCTCTTACAGGAAAAAAAATAATAAAGTATAGTACCGCTACCTACATCAGGCAGCTGATGTCCCCTTTTAACCTCCTCAGGCTCCTGCACTCACGCAAATCAATACATAGATGAACATATACATATAATTTTTAAATCCTTAAAAAATAACAATTAAAATACATCTTAATCCTACAAATTAGTCCTACTAATATGATATAATACACGTGTATTCCTATTTCTGAATATTTGCTCTATGACAATTGTTTTAAAGTGTGATCATGAATATGTGTCCTTAGATATTGCATATTATAAAGACTAAAGCAAGATTTTTTAAAAATAATTCACCACACATTTATTTATAGCTTATTCATACTTCCGGCATAGACTTTCCCATGTAACAAGCCAGCAGGGCCATAACCTAGCATACCTATTTTTAGAATGTAAGATCCTGAAGCTAAAGAGCTGTCTTAATCAGTTAGTGTCCCCTCATTCCTGGCACAGAAAAGGCACACAATGTATATACTGATCAAATCGAGGAAAAGGCTGATGTACTCCCCCAGCATGCACGTTCTGTTATGAACACTGCATTCATGCATGCAACAAATGTAACAAGGTGTTATGCCAGGATGCCCATTCCACAGAGCCATTATTATCTATGCTTCAAGTAAATTATCATACACTGATATTTCCATCAACTTCATATGAGGAAATGGTTACATGGCAAGGGCGATTGGCATGCAGGCCTTGATGTTAGATGGTAGATCCCCTATGTTTCCTAGCATAACAAACATCCTCCCTGGCTTTGGCCAGTAGCACCCTCGTCCCAGTATAACAATCCAAACTACAGTTATCCTCTGAAAGGAAGAATCATGTACAAAGAAAACACTAAGTACAGGTAGTTGATGTCTAATTTTTGAACATCTTCACCAAGGAATGTTGCCTTTACTTGCTGAGCAGAATCTCTACTATGTAAAAATGTCACCTGGATGGGCTAATATGATATATGGGCCTATCCCTTAACCTACCCCTAATCCTTTATTTATAGCTGCACTGACAGCTATCTTTCCACTTTGGGCTCTTCAAATCACTAGGAAATAAGACTAGGAGTGCTCTCCGTCTTTGTCATTAAGGCATTTAGTATATGCATATCGTATATATACTGCTGCTGTGAGTCATTTCACTGAAAACTCACACAGCCTTCAAAGATTTTAGACAGTAAGGCACGATCCTCTATGCTCACAGGCATCCAGAAAACTCCAGGAAATATATTTTAAGAATTTCCTCCCATGTAAGACTGTATGTGTTATACTGCTTGCAGGGGGTGGATAAAATGTTACCCACACATAGAGTCCCTTTTTAAAAAATTATTCCAGTCCTTATAAATATTACAATGTCTGTCTGTCTGTCTGTCTATCTGTCTGTCATCTATCCATCTCTCCCACCTCTCTCTGTCTCTGTCTCTGTCTCTGTGTCTCTGTCTCTGTGTCTCTCGATGTCTCTGTCTCTGTGTCTCCCTGTCTCCCTGTCTGTCTGTCTGTCTGTCTGTCTGTCTGTCTGTCTGTCTCTCTCTCTCTCTCTCTCTCTCTCTCTCTCTCTCTCTCTCTCTCTGTATGTGTGTGTGTGTGTCTGTGTGTCTGTGTCTGTGTGTGTATGCCTGTCTGTCTGTCTCTATTTTTCTTTTTTCCCTTTCTCTCATTATCTTGGCTTTTGAGGAAAATTTCACTCCACTCATTTCTACAGTAAAGACTTCAAGGTGACACCTCTTAGAAGGCTGCAGTCTTCTGTGTTTCTTTGCTTTCTCAATTATTGTGGTCTCCCGCAAGACTCATATATTAAAGTTCAAACGTAACTGTGGCTAGAGAAATGGTCTTTAAAGAAAAAATTAATTAAAATTACATCATTGAAATGAACATTAATTCAATATGGCTATGCTCTAACAAGAACTCAGAATACAGATAATCATGGGGGAGGTTCCATTTGAAAATAATCAGAGCAGATGAAAAAGACATCCATCTATAGTTCAAGAGAAAAGTCCTCCAAAGAAAGTAAACCTGATAGCTCATTGATCACAGTAAATCGAAAATTCTACTACATGGGTATACTGCTTTATTATGACAACTTAAGTAAATAAACATACACTGGTGATTTATTAACTTGATATGGGGAAATGGCTACATGAAAAGAACGGGTTATGCACCTTAGGTTCTGGACAAGTAGCTAACCCACATGGTTTACATGCCTCTCTTTAAATGAGAGGAACTTGGACCCTCTTCAACTCAAACTCTTATCATCAATACTAGAACAAAAAAAGAAATATTCCACAATTACAATATGATCTTGGCATCTACTAAGATTTTTATCAACATCCAAAAAAAGCTGTATTTTCAGCACTGCCATGCATCTCACAGATGCCTCTAACGGCAATTGTCCCTTGCCTATATTAACTTGGGTGAAGGTTCTATGATGCAGCAAACTGTCTGTTCAGTGACTTCATGGACAGTATACCAAAACATGACTGAATAATAGAATTATCTTCTTGCATTGCTGGCTGGCCAATTGTTTTCAAACACTGGTCAAACTCTGGATGGTGTCCTTCTACACATAAATCTTCACCTTGCGTTTACTGAGCAGTACTGGTACAAGACATTTTTTTGGCAGCCACCTCACCTAATCCTTTATCTCATGTTTCACTTACTTCCTTCTGCCTGCATCCACTAATACAAAAGCAGGACACTACAAGAATACAGCCACCCTAGGATTCCATATGCATTAGCCCTGACTAATGAAGTCTAGTGTGAATTCACACGTGAAATATGATTTTTGAGGCTGATGATCTAGCTTGGCGGTAGAGTGTTTGTCTAGCATGGATAGGTTCAAGCCTCAGCACTGTAAATAGATAGATGATAGATAGTAGGGAGGTAGGTAGATAGATAGATAGATAGATAGATAGATAGATAGATAGATAGATAGATAGCAGACAGATAGTTTTTCTAGATGTAACCTTGAAAAGAAAAGAGCCAGTTATCAGTCAAATAGGAAAACACTCTTCATTGCTATTCAGCTTTCTCACTTCTTACAGTTTCAATTTGAATTGTCTGCTGAAGGTTTATGTGGTAAAAGCTTCATTGCCTTCTAAGGCTTTGGGGAAATGATTGGCTTATGCAGGCTATGATGTCACTGACAGTAAAGCCCATCAGTAGACTCCTAATCACATTGTATTATTGGTAGGTGATGGAAACAAGAAGATGGGCCTGGCTGGGGGAAGCTCGCTGCTGTGAGCAAGCCTTTGATGGTTATGCTTTGTCTCCTTTCATTTCCTTCGTCTGCTTCTTTGCTGCCACAAGGTGAGCAGTTTTCTTCTGCCATACATTCAACTACCATGTCTCAGGCTCCCCTCGGGCCTATGACAACACTGCCAACAAACCATGGGCTGAAAGCTCCATTATCATGAGCCAAAATCAATCCCTCCCTGCTTAAACCTTATGTCAGTTATCCTGCCCTGGTGATAGAAACGACTGACATGCCATTCTACACTATATGACTGGGGTCCACTAGATGTGTCAGGACTAAGAGTGAGAAAAACATTGTGAAAATTTCATGGTCTAGTTTTAGCCTAGAATAGGCAGTCAGATGTTTGACCTTGTGCAAGCCCATTAATTTGTTTCTTCATTTTAAAGCAAGGGATGAAGGAGGATAACAACAAACGAAGCGTTCACGTGTTAATTTTGCATGCATCCTACTGCTAGCCTTCTTCCAGATATAGTATCTCAGTCTCCATACAGACGTCTCTGTGCTGGTGACATCATCCCTGTGAAACATTCTTGACACCAATAACCTTCACTTCCTGAAGGAAATGATAACATCCTATCACAGCAGAACTCAA
Source organism: Acomys percivali (assembly GCA_907169655.1). Taxonomy (NCBI): domain Eukaryota; kingdom Metazoa; phylum Chordata; class Mammalia; order Rodentia; family Muridae; genus Acomys; species Acomys percivali. The sequence continues at coordinate 35,558,724 of OU015757.1, forward strand.
GAAATTAAGCACCACCAAATGAAATAACCCACTTGAAAATTGGGGCACAGATCGAAACAGAGAATTCTCAACAGAGGAATAGTGAATGGCTGAGAAACACTTAAATAAGTGTTCAACATTCTTTGTCATCAGGGAAACGCAAATCAAAATGATTCTGAGATTCCATCTTACATGGGTCAGAATGGCTAAGATCAAAAACTCAAGTGACAACACATGCTGGCAAGGATGTGGAGAAAGGGGAAAATTCTTCCATTGCTGCTAGGAGTACAGACTTATATAACCACTTTGGAAATCATTCTGGCACTTTCTCAGAAAACTGGGAATAGTGCCCAGCTATACCACTTCTAGGCATATACCTGAAAGATGTTCCACCATACCACAAGGACATTTGCTCATCTATGTTCACATCAGCTTTACTCATAGAAGCGAGAATCTGGAAACAACCTAGGTGTCCCTCAACTGAAGAATGGATAAAGGAACTGTGGTACATTTATACAATGAAATACTACTCAGCTATTAAAAATAAGGAAATCTTGAAATTTGTGGACAAATGCATGGAACTAGAAATGATCATCCTGAGTGAGGTAATCCGGACTCAGAAAGACACACATGGTATATACTCAATTATAAGTGGATTTTAGCCCAACATAGATGTCCTCTGAGAGACTCCACCCAGCAGGGGATCAGAAAAGATACTGAGGGTTGAAGCTGGACTTTGGGTGTGGAGCACTGAGAGTTGTAGGGAAGAGTGGGGGAATGGAAGGACCAGGAGGGGTCAGGAGTTCCACAGGGAGACCCTAAAGGCCAGCAGATCTGGACACAGGGTGCCGAGCACAAACTGTTGCACCAACCAAGGACAGTGGATGCAGAGAACCTAGACCCCCACCCCTGTTCAGCTGTAGCTGATTGGCAGCAGATTCTCCAAGGGGAGGAGGGTTGCCCCTGGGCCTCTAACATGCATTCTGGTGCCCATGGTTTGATCATTGCTCCTTGCCAGAACAGCCTTGCAGGCACACAGAGGAAGGGGATGCAGGCTATCCTGATAAGACCTGATAGGCTGTGGCCAGACAGTGAGGTGGGGGGGGGCCCCAACCCTGTCAGAGGTCTGGGGGAAGGGGAATGGGGCAAAAGGGGGGGGGGGGGGGGGAACCAGAAGATAAGACCAAGACCAAGGGGATAACAATTGGCATGTAATGTGTGAATATATTATGATAACGAAAATATATATTAAAAATTGTGGCAGCCGGTTACTGAAACAACACATATTTAACATCTCAAAATTCTCAGTGGCCAGAAGTTGGGCTTTTTCAGCTGGATTTTCTGATCCCGGTTTAGCAGAGAAGAAGGTAAACCAAGTTGCAGGCCCTGTAGATGAGCTCTTAAAAGGAGGCTCGGAGAATCTGATCCTCTCTTCCAGTTGCTGGTAATTCCCTCTTTAGTGGGGTTTTAGGAGTGGAAACCTATCAGCCAGAATTATCCTAAGTCCCTGGGGTGTCTCTGTAGCCATTACATATGACCCCTGCATCTCAGCGACAGCAGCATCTCTTTGAATCTTCCATGTGTCTCAAAGTTTCTGACTACCCCTTCTGCCAAGTCTTATACTTGCAACCAGAAAAAGTTTTCTGCTTTTAAAGACTTACCTAATTAAACTGGTCCCATGGGCATACGACAAGGTAAGACCCTTCTCTAAAAGTCTTCGATGACACCTGGAAAGTCAGTTTTTCTATAAAATAACACATCCCCGGGTCCCAGGATTTAAAGCATGGGCAAAACTCTGGAGAGAGAATTTCTGTGCCACCAGCACCATGGACCATGAGAGCGGAAACAGTACCAGAGGGAAAGAAGCCACATTCTCTGCCTGTGAGCCTTGCTTTTCTGTAACTCAACCAGACCCTTGGCGGTAGTCCTGGTTTAACTGCATTATTACATGGGTGATGATTTAGGTATATTTAACTATGTCACTTCATTTAATCCCCTCAAAATCTTATGCAATCCATCTATTAATATCTTCATTTTTACATCTGAAGCATAAAACCTTTAAATACCTCATCCACACAATCAGCTAAGTAGAAAAGCCAGAATTCAAAGCCAATTTGTGTGCCTGTGAGCCTACATTCTCGACATTGTAAAGCTAACAAGCCAAAGGCTCACTGAGATCCTGTGATCTCACCAAGATTGTTAATGAAAATGCTGGGAAAGAATCAGACCCACACCAGATTTTGTGCAACCTGCTCCCTCTGGCTCGCCCCTCCATCTCACATGCACACCCTCCTCCTGCATCAGAGTTGATCCTGACACACATTTCCCCTCACTTTGTTAGATATCACATATTACTTACTGTCTCCCCCACACAGAAGAAAATAGAAGTTCTTTTGTGGTCACAGTAGTTTTGCAAAATATAATGTTTTTTAATAGCTTAAGTGTCCTAGCTCGTAATGCTAAAACATTAATTTGACAGATCTAGATTGGAGGCTTGGACTGCTTCAGCACAGTAGGCAGAGAGTAGCCATGTAGATCAGAAGGAGATGAAGAGATGCTACAGCCTCAGAATAGCTCAGTACTCGACTTCGTAATAACCATACTTTGGCTTGACGCGAAAGCACTTGTTCAAGGGTATACAAGTGCAGGTGGCCCCCAAACTGCTCTATCCAACTGTATAATTAATGATACAAAATAGAACAGAAAGGGCAGCTACTGAATTTCGTCAGTCCCAGGTGGGCATGGTGAAATATTACCGAAGTTTCTTTCAAGGGTGAATTTGATGCGCTGGTCAGTAGTTGTCTGAAGGACACTATTTTCAGGCACCTTCACCAAGCTCGGACGCGGCGGGGGTGGGGTGGGGGGTGGGGGTGGGGTGGGGGGTGGGGGGGGAGGTATTTATTGTGCCAAGGCTCATTCATTCAGTACCCTAGAATTTCTGAATATTTGTCACTGCTGATGTACTAGTAACTTCACCAGGTCTCTTTCAGGGAGTCACTACAGTTCATAAGCAATGGATTTTTATAAAGCCCGGCTTTATGTGCTTCTGAGGGCACTAAAGCCTGGAAAGGGCGAGTAGTTTATCCACTGTCAACAAAAAATTAGAAGCCAACTACAGAACTCTAAGCCCCTGGACCCTATCGCTGTCCATGCTGCTTACTCAGTGTCACACCGAGAGTGAAGACATATCAACAAAGCTCACAGCCATTTTCTACACTGTTCTCAGATTCTGGACTTTTGGAGAAATAGCTCTTGGGCATGTTGATGATCACTCTAATAAGGGATATTAAGATTTACAAGGACCGGGGGCTGGAGAGATGGCTCAGCGGTAAGAGCACTGACTGTTTTTCCAGAGGTCCTGAGTTCAATTCCCAGCAACCACATGGTGGTTCACAGCCATCTATAATGTGATCTGATGTGCATTGTATACATAAAAAAAAAAAAAAGAAAATATTTGCAAGGACCTTTCTCCTTTTTTTTCTAAGCTTGGACTGTGTCCTAGATAGTGAAGATTGTAAAAATTTGACTTCTTGATTAAACAGATTATTTCCATCCAGTAAAAGGATTTTTTTTAATTTTCCTGTTTTTTAAAGGATTATATTCACATCCCCTTTATCTCATGTTTTGAAAATATCTTGTCATCTTTCTTTCTTATTTGGAAACTAGAGCTATTATCCATGATAGCCAAACACGCCAGCAAGTCATGATGAGATATTTAATGAAGAAATATAGTTTAAACATCCTTTACTGAAAAGAAAAGAAGCTTGACAAAGTTCAAATTAAAATGCATTGGTATCATTGCTCTCTCGTATAGAAAGTAAAGGCATTGGGATGGAGATTAAAATAACACATTTCAAATCAGAAAAAAAAAAAAAAGCTGGACTTGATAGTGTCACCCAGTTGCCCATTTGTAGTTATTCAAAGTATAGCTGCCTGAGAAAATTGTCCAAATCTGTATGCAAATGTGTATGAGGTATGTGCTTTGCCAAACCCAAAGGTGAAGCAGGGCCATACCACAGCTCAGTTTCTCAAGCAGACTATTAACACTGTACAGCAAGCATGCTGACAGATTCAGTTCCCCCATGTGTGTGCATGCGTGTGTGTCTAATCCCGTGTTATTTTACCATAGGTGTTGATTCCTGGACCCACCATTGCATTCCAGATCCAGAACCCCCAGGGTATGAGACTCTTCTGTGTTGTCCTTTATAACTGCTCACCTCCTACCTCCCTTCTCCCCATCAACTTTTGTCACCACTCATCTATTCCCCTTTGCCGTTATTTCACAAATGTCATATAAATAGGATTATGTCACAACCAATTTGGGGCCATTGATTTTTTTTTTTTTTTTAGCAGAGCCCCCTTGGAGATCTTCCTAAGACTGCACCAATGGAATGCCACGGTCTAGATGTCTATCAGCTTTTCAAGCATCTACTCATTGACCAAGGTCAACTTCAAAACATTTATCAGAAGGCTCGGGCGTTCCCAGCTCATAAACAAAAGTTGAGTCTTCTCAGCTTACCCAGAGATCTGACAGGATAATTTATCTCAAATTTGAGCAAAGGGGGTTATGTAACAATTGTCAAGGATCCTCTAATTAGCTGCTATTTTGTTACCAATAATCAAAGCAAAAGTCAAAACTGTTCGATTCCACCCCACAAGGTAGCTTAGAAAGTAAAGTTCACCAAACCTGAAAACTTGAGTTTAGTCCTTGGACCTACCTGGTAGAAAGAGAGACCCCATGCTGGCAAACTGTCACCTGACTTCCACACACACATGCCATCTGACACAGGAACATAAGAACACACACAGATAAATACAGTGATTTTTAATAGGTTAAAATTTTAAATTCTACTAAGTGTAGTGGAAATAAACATGTTTTTGTTTTGATCCCAAGTGTAGGATAGGTATTGGATGTAAATATGTTTTTGTTTTGATCCCAAGTATGGGATGGGGAACAGACTTGTGAGAGAACAGGTGATATTTATCCACTTAGAAGCTGAACCACTTTGTTGGGGTGGCGTAAAACATCATAGTACAGACTCTGAGAGGATGTGTGTGTGTGTGTGTGTGTGTGTGTGTGTGTGTGTGTGTGTGTGTGCCCAAAACAGGAGGCTGGGGCATTTTGGGTCTTGGTATTGTTTGGCTGCTCATCACTCCATTTCGAGATGCTCCTAGAGAGAACCACTCCAGCAAAGGCTTCGAGGCTCCAGGCTTTGGCTGCTGCTCCAGATTCCAGCTGCTGTTCTGGGTTCTGGCTGCTGTTCCAGGTTCCAGCAGCAACTTTGGTGGAATTGCTGGTCTGCTGAAATCCTGCTGATTATGCCAGGGGAATCACTCTCAACAACTGAATTCAACAATGTCTACTTCTCCTGTTCCCATTAACTTCTTTTCTCTCCCATCTAGGATAGGTGGGTTGGAAGGGAGGTATATGCATTTAAGAACCCCAAATAAAGTAGGCTTGGAAAAAGTGAAGCCTACAACTAAGCATTTGATCTAGGATCAAAACCTGTCTTTAGCATCTTAAGAAATGTATACCCAGTGGGTCTCATACATTACCCTGTCCATGGTATGAAAGAAGCCATCCCATCACAGATCAGGAACAGACCCAAAGAGTGACACCTACCATGGTAAACATGGAAAACCACATCCACCTGTCTCCCTTCAGTCTAGCTTGACTACAGTGTTTTTTTTTTTTTCTGTACCTTCTATCTCTGAAACTGTGCAGCAAGTGTCTTTTTACTCCTGAACAAAAAAACAAACAAACAAACAAACGAGAACTACGAAATAAACAAGTAAGTACAAACGCTAGAGTTAACCGGAAGCATTTGTGGCAAACATGATGTGACGAAGAAACCCCTTGGGGACTCAGTACTTGTGGGTGAGTGTCCCTCAGTATTGCCTGCATGCTGACATGGCTTGGCTGCATAGTGTTTTTGTCATAAGCTTTCCTATAAATCAATAGCAGCACTGCCTGACTTGTCAAGCCAGTTTTAAATGACACCAGAGCTCTGAGCTGGAGGCTCAGGACTGTCCCCCTGCTAGCTTCCTATGTGAGGTCACTCGTCCACCCAGCTTTGAGAAGATAACATCTTGCTTACTAGACAGAGATAAATTCCTTGCCAGAATGCTCATCAGACACTCAGCCAAACTCATCTCTTCCTCCTCTGCTTCCCTCCCTTAGTCTGGTTATTTATAGAGATCACAGGTGAATCGGGGAAATTATTACAGCGCAATGACTGCTGAAAGGCTAGAAGCTAAAGAAGATGGATTACCATGGCTCTGACATGATTTGTATGGATTTCCAAAATTAAGCTGTTCAGAGTGACCACCCTCCTCCCACCCAGGCCTCTGCATCTGCCCCGGCGATAACCTTCATCTGCACTTGGGACTCCAGGAAGCTGGGCACGTTTCCCATTACTTTCAAGCGAGTGTGTAGGGTTCTTCTGGCCCCTCAGTAATAGCAGGGCTGCTGGTGAACAGGGTGATAAACACCCACTGAGAGGGATGCTGCGTGAAAAGATCTCATCACCTGCCATTAGCTCCCGATGAATAATGCAGCATTTTCCTGGCAGGTGTCAGGGGTGGGAGGGAGAAGGGCTCCCCTGAATGTTCTGGTGAGCACTTCAGCAGCTAGTAAGAGATGAGAGCAACAGATGCATGTGACAGAATTACACAAGCCATTGTGTCTTAAAAGAAAGGACAGTTTTACTCCAGTATCCCCTGCAGGTTTCTTTTCTTTCTTTCTGCACCCTGACAGTGAAGGCAGGCAAATGTGCCTTTCCCCTAGACTTGAGATGCTTTAAGCCTGGACCCCTTGCAAAGGGATACCTTCACTTCCTCTGTTACTAAGCTACCAGTAAGCTTCTCTCTGCCTTCAGTTGCCTCTGGTTTGTGTACCTTGATCCGGGTTTGCATACATGAGTCTTTCTTGTGTTTTGATTAAATTCTACAGGCTTAGGTTAAATAGAAATGTAGAAAGACAGAATAGTCACCATCTCCCTGAACATCTGGACCCATCTGTGCATCACAAGCAGACACACATTCATGCTGTAACTTGGAGCCATTATAGCAGCCACAGCATCCTCAAAGATAGAATGAGACGTATCCCTGCTTCTTCACAACATGGGCATACAGCTTTGTGTGTGTGCACATGTGCATAAGTATGTGCATGTCAGTGAGCATGTGTGTGTGCATAATTGTGTGTGCGCATCCGTGTGTGTGTGTGTGTGTGTGTGTGTGTGTGTAGGGCAGAGGGTGGTTATAGACTCAGGTCTATATAACTTCCCATGTAGCTATGAGGACTAATTAGCCACCACTCTCACCCTGAAGGTTCATGTTTTGTTAAACCAGAATTTTGAGTTCTTTTGTTCTGCTGAGTTTTGCCATTTAAAGTGAGAAAAGAGAGGAAAAGAACAGTAGTAGTATTTTGGTTAAGACTGGCCTAGGGCATTTCTAAAGGCAGAGCCTTCTGCTATCAAAGTAGCTGCTCAGCAGCTTCTGACACCCAGGCCTGGCCCCACCCCCTTTAGTTGAGCGAATGATGTTCCCTCCTTCCATGCCATGAGGGAGGAAAAGGGCTGGACCACACTGCACCATCTTAAGTTTTTTATTTTGTTTTGTTTCTTTTTTTTTGTTTGTTTGTTTGTTTTTGTTTTTCAAGACAGGGTTTCTCTGTGTAGCCTTGGCTGCCCTGAACTCACTTTGTAGACCAGGTGGGCCTCAAACTCACAGTGATCCACCTGTCTCTGCCTCCTAAGTGCTGGGATTAAAGGTGTGCACCACTATGCCCGGCCCATTTTAAGTTATAACCATGCCTGCTTTGAAGACTACTGATGACCCTTTGTTTTTCCTTTGGTTCGCAATTTGTCAACATTTTGACAAAGGCTAACACATTGAAACAGCAGAATGGGAGTGTAACTGCTCCAGAGAGTGAGGGATATATGGCCAATATATGCCAAGTCTTTTTAAGAAGCTAGGACACTGCATTACCTTCAGCTATTCATCAGTATCTTGTTTAGACCTAACCACCTCAAACATATTCCACATTCCCACATTTTCATAGTTTCTTAGCTCCTCAAACTCCAAGCCCCTCATTTGAAAATCTCTAAGATCAACTCAATTCAACAATACATATTTTGTACATATGATATGCCACAAAATGCAGTTAAGTGCAGGGGCTGGCCGTGTCCCTGTCCCCAGTAGAAACCTATTCTTGCTGAGTAAATGTGTACATAATCAAAAAATAAACAAATATTTATGCATGCTGTATACCTCTAGTCTATGGTAAGAGGAAAGGACTTAGGACCTGAATTAGCAGCAAGGAGGCCTACGTGGCTGCAGACTCTATTCTGTTCTGTCAGCTGTTCAAATGTATTTACTTTTATCCTTCCAAAACCAAAACATAAAGATATCACCAGAGACAAAAGGAAGACATGATGAATGAAGGGATTTTACTAGGGAAAACATGTTTGGAGGAAAGACAAAGTGATCAGGGGAGGATTGAGGTACTCATTGGAGCACATTGGAAGTATGACCCTAGGTATAGGAGGAAAATGGGGGGCTGCTGAGATGAATTCTAGACTGCCATGCAATCTAAGAACATTTCAAACATGCCGTCATTGATTCCTGGAGCCAAAATACCCAGACACCAAAGTACCATGTCTCCCAGGAACAAGGTGCTCTAGTAAACCCACTAGGCATAGCTTCAAATACAATGAGGGCCTTGTTATAAGGTGAATGTATTTCAGAAATTTTATATGTTGTACCCTTAATCCTCAAATTCATATGTTGGTAGTATTTGGAGATAAAGCTTTGGGAAAGTAATTAAACAAGGTAACGGGGTGGAGAGGCTCACTGTAGAATTGGTAGTCATAGAAAAGGAAGAAAAACAAAGCTAGCATATTTGCTCGGTCTCAGTGAACTGGTGAAATTAGATTCAGTCAATACAGGAGGAAGTCCTGCCCTCACTAAATCCTAGTGCCTTGTTTTTAGACTCCCAGGCTTCTAGAACCATGATGTAAATAAACTTTAGTTAAGTTATAAATTACCTGCCCTTGTGTATTTTGTTATAGTAATAGAAAAGGGAATAAAATGGGTTCTCCATTGGCCACTCTCTCTGCAGAAGGTCTGTGAGACTCATTTTAAAGGTTTCATTACCAAACCATAGAATGTAGAAGAGCACATTTCCAGGTACATGAAACTGCAAAGACCACACTGTGAAACCAAAAACTACTGTACCAAGTGAAAGGAGTTTGGACTGATTTGATAGTGATCAAAAATAGATAGGCACCAGATGATTTGGACCAATCACAGAGATATAGCAGCTCAGTTGCAGAATGGGGCCAGCTGTTAGGGCATTGCTTCAAGTGTTTTAAATACATAAACCTAGGTTTCAATGAGGAGCTGTTATTCTAAGCACAGATATGCAAAATTAAAAAGACTATGAGGCGTACTCAAGATCACATGATTGTATGTATGAGAGCTGAGAGTCAGACCCAGAGAATCCTCCTCTCCACCACTGCACAGAAATACTACATATCTGTCATCTATGACAAGAGTTCTGAATTTTAATCTTAGAAATCTAGGAAGGGGTATGTGGAGATGGTTTGCATGGTTAAAGTGCATGCCACACAAGAGTGAGAACTTGAATTCAAATTCCCAGGTCCAGGTAAAAGCTGGATGATTAGCTCACTCCAGCTTCCAGAATCCCAGCATTCCTGCAGGGTAAGAGAGGCAGAAATGAGAATTTTCAGAAGCTCCTAAGCCAGGCAGTATGACCTACACAGCAGAAAACAACAAAACAGCATGATAACACGTGTGTAACATTTTTATAGTAACAGAAGAAAGTTATGAATACACTGAATGAAACATGGAGTTAGCAGATGACAGCAAAGTAAGAAAGTCTCTGCTATAGGCCTCACATGTTATCTGATATTAGTACATTTTAGCATCTAGCAGCCAATAGAATAGGTATTTGGTCAAAGAGGCTATTTGTGGGGTTAAAATATTCTAAGATAATTTGGCTCTGCAACATTCCAACTCTCTGCCATCACTGAAGTTTGAATCAGTCAACCAGCCTTGTATAATGTTTTACGCAACTGCATTTTATGGGAATTTTACACAAAAAATTAATGAATGTTTACTAACACAACGATTCCAGTACAGCTACTCATCCTATAAGCCTCTGAAGACGTTTTACTAAACCACAAGTAATTGTCTCAAGTTTGAATTCACAAAGAATTCAATCACATGAGCAACTCTACCCCACTTACAGAACTACAAACTGCCTTGCAAGCTTCTCTGCCAGTTGGACCTTGTGATCTCTTTGGTGACTAAGACAGCTAGCAAAGCTGAATGGATCCCTGGGGAGATCCCTATTCAGGCCTATAGGATTTTGGAGCACAACCATGCCATCATCTGTAGACGATCACCTCATTCTGGGGAGAACACCTAAGTTGAGTCACATCTGAGTTTAGAGGATACCAAGTAGTGCGAGCCATCCATGTTGATCCGCAGGGCCACAAGGGTGGCCTCCGTAGACGAATGCTCTCCCCAAAAGAAAAAACAGCATATGTAACATAAGCTTGAATAGCTTAGCCCCATTAATCCTGCTTTAGACTTTTGACTTATAAAGCACCTATTGTGACATTCCTCCTGGCCTTCGTTCAAAAAACTTGCTTTATAGAAAATAAAAAACACAATGGACCATTTTTATGGAGTTCCTGAATTTTCATCGTGTTCATTTCTCTGAAGCACCTCTATTGATAGAAAATGGAAGAGCTTTAGAGGACTCAGTTATGGTGGCACACAAGGAACAGTACTTCAAGAGATTGGCCAATGTCCTCAGGGAGGCAGTCTGTGTTCAATACAGAGTGCCATTTCTACTACGGCCAAAATGCCAGGATACAGGAAATAGAGGAGGCTTGTCTCACAATACCCCTAATGAGCCTCTAACAAAGGTTGTACTTTCTATTCCTCTGATTTAAGCTCTGATGGTCCACAGGTCTTTATTTCCAAGGAATAAATGCCTTCATGGGGACCTGGAAATTCTCTGGAGTTGGGTACTGGACTTGGTACTTAAACAGTCTCAAAGCTTATGTTAACAAGACATCAAGCTAAATCTTTTGAAAGTTGTCAGAAATAAAATGGAATCTCTTTGTCAAATCTTCACAGTAAATAGAATCAAGATTTCATGTGTACCTATCAGACTTATCACAGGAGGAGAAAACTCCACTAGGACAACAAATTTGGATAAAACCTTTCATAACTACATAAAACCAACATTTCTGCAAATATATTTGCCCAACAACTACCTGTTCAAACTTGAGCTCACAAAAATTCATTATTGATATTTGTAGTCAAATATCATTATCATAAAGCAGCTTATATAACCCTCATATTTTCTTAACCCCACCCAGCCCCCAGACTAGTTTATTATGGTACACATGTTTATTGTAACTATCACTCCCAAATAGTTTATTAATATCTTAACAATTTCTGTGCTTGTCATTTAGGTAGACTATATCAAATGGCATCTATATTCACTGAGATGACAGATACTATTCAGGGAAATTGGGCCACAGGTTTGGTCACCATACCCAGCAATACTGGCATATTTATAGAAAAGCAATATCTGTGCTATAAAAGTAACTTTTATTCACTCATGTAATTATCTCCAAGGCTTACTGCCTGTGTCTGTTAACCTAGGCATAGTCCTGGAATCTTCTAGCCTCCATACAATCTAATTTAGGCCTGTAATTCTTTCAGCCTCTAAGACTTACTGCTGAATAATCTCGCCCTCTCCAGATCTTTCTGAACTCTTTCTGGCTGATTCAACTCAGCTGTTCTGGCTCAAACTCCTCTCCAAGCTGACTGATTCAAACTGGCTCCTCTTAGCTTCTGACTGAAGTGCTCTGCTTGGCCTCAAATTAACTCTAGCAATCTGTTCTAACTCTCTGGCTTCTTTTCATTCTCTGGCTCATCTGTCTTCACCTGTGTCTAACTTGTTCCTTCTACAATCTGTCTCTGTAAAACTGTCTTGGTAAAATTGCCTTCTCTTTCTTCCCCTCTGCAATGCTCTCTCAAGTAGCATTTCTTTCCTCTCTTCTCATAAGAGTTGAGTATATCCTCATCTGTTAAATATTTCTTTGATTTGTTACTTTGTCTGCACCTCAATTAGAGATCACTTTCAAACACAAGTGCTTCCTTCTACAAACTAACTTTATCTTCAATGTTCGGGATTAAAAATGTGTGCTAAAGGCATGTCTATATTCCAGCTGGCTCACATAGACATAAAAGTTCTTTGTATGTGATCAAAATAGCCATGTTGCTAGACTTAATTTTCTCTATATCTTCTCCCTTTCTGTTTAAACTAAAATTGTACACAATTTAACTATTACAATAGAACCAATTATCAATCCCTAAAACTTAATAGTCTGAATGTCCTTATGAAGATCCATTGAGACAATGATTCTTATCCCATAATTGCAGTCCCGATCATCTACCTATCTGCATATGTTAATTTCAGCATCAAGGTTTTAGTCTGACTGTCTGATGAACGATCTACTCTTTTAAATTCCGTTTGTTGAGCTGTCCCCATGCAGAGAGGATGTGGAATCTTATCTTATTTGGGTCAGACATTTATCAATTTTGATGGAACCTATAGTCGTTCATCATCTGTAGAAATAAAGTCAAAATCTCTTCCTCAATGCAACACAGTTCCCGACTTCCATTCTGATGTTAAAATACCTTTAAAATACACAAGTTGATCAAATTTACCAGTTTGTTTTCATTTTGTTTGGTTGGTTCTTTTTGTTGTGGTGGTTTTTGTTTTTAAATCTGGTATTTTTTTTAGCTAATTTTATCTCCCCTTTCTGTCTATCAAGGTACAGTTGATCTTTATGAATCCAAACATAAGCATTTGCATTCCATGCTTGGCTCCATGCCAGTAAGCCAGGCTCTTGTCCATTGTTAATGGGTTGTCTATTTTGATCCTCAATTTCACTAGGTATCATAGGTTCACAATTAAGCACCTCCTGTTCTCTTACTTCCTCTGTCTCCTATCTCTAAAGGGTCTATATTATCATATATAATTGTTCTTGTTGTACAGTTATTTTTTTCAATCTTTTTTGAGAGGAAATATATAAAGATTGAAATTGGAAGTAGGGAGGGGTTAACTCTGGTGATCACACTAGCAATAAGTAATGTTTCTATCCATTCAATTCCTACCCTTTATATTAAGGGGTCTGAAACAGAGTTTTCCATTTTTTAATGCAGGAAAAGTTTGTCTATATAATTAAAATTGCCTTTTGAGGTGGCTTGCTGTGAGGCTGCTGCTTTGTTCCTTGCTCTGGGTTTGAGGCTCTGGCCACTTCAAAGTCTCTCACATCTCTGGGCACCCAGATGCTTCTGCTGAAGATGATCCCAAGCAAAATTTTCCTTTGCAGCTTTTTGTCAAATGTCTCCTGTCCTCTGTGACATTTCTGTCAGATGTCCTCTGCTTTCTGCAATGTTGGTGGGTTTTCTCCTTTTCCAATAACCTTGGATTTTCCTTCCAACCACATTGAATTCCAGATGTAAAATTATGTTTTATTCACCAGATGTCAGTCAGTAGTATGTGAGATTCATTCCCAGAGTCATGGGTTTGAGTCCCACATTGGGAACCAATTTTTTTAAACAAAATCTCAATTGTTTGATTATACCAATAAAGAGTCAGGAGCTAGATGCTGGGGTGAAAACCTGGTAGTTCAAAAAGGCAGAGAAAGTATCTAGCTAAGCTTCCACCTCAGCAGATGACCCAGAAGGAAATGTTCCACCCCTGCCACCACTATCTATAAAAATCCTTCTTCAAACTGAGTATCTTTCTCTTCTATTGCCTGTGTATCTCTCTATCTGCCATCCTGACTTCCTCTTCCTTTCTATGTTTTCTCTTAATAATTCAACTGGTTGATTGCTCTACCTCTTGACCTATCGTTGACATTATTTAATCCTGTTTACAATATTCAAGCAGTAGGATCTTGGACTATGGGTATGTGCTAAGCTGGGACACACCACAACTAAAAACAGGTTCTTTCAGTAAATAACACAATCTCAGAGTCCACAATGTGACCAAATACCTGAAACACTGTGTTATTCAGAAAATGGGACCCTATCACATAAAGACAGTTACTAAAGCAAAAAAGATAAGAGTATGGAAGATTCAGATAATTATGAGAATGAAAGGTTATTTGCATACTATGCTTAAGGCAGATATTTTTACAAAACTTAACTGTAAGGACACAGTGACCACCAGTCCTCTGGGAAACACTGGTTTGAAAAATGGTACCATTAATCTGACTTGTGGTGCCATATTTCCATTTCAAAATCATTAGAAGATGATTAGTTAGTTACCTGTATCCCTATGCTACAAATACTTTTAAGCAAGGTGCACATCACTCTGTTAAATTTATCTTCTATTATAACATTTGCTTGACCTTAGTGCCAATCAAAGACCTCTTTCTTGAACTGAACTTCAATCTAGTCAGTGATTAAAATTACTGTCCAAGAAAACACACCATGTACCCACTGAAGATAATCATAAATATTGCCCCTAATATGTTCATATAGATATCTTAGGAGAATGTTGAAGCTACTTATTGATATTTTTACTGGTCTTATTAACAAAGGTAGTTTTTAATTGTGGATAAAAACAAATATACAAAAGTAAAATATAAAAAAAATCAAAAAATTGGATTATGTGATGAAATAGAAGGTAAGATAGAAGGAATGGGATTTGCAGGATTGTCAAACAAAATCAAAATGTAAGGGATCAAATTATATCCCCCATCAAAAAACATGTTCAAATACTATCTATCAGCATATTAGTTACTTTTCTATTGCTGTGATAAAACAACTTGACCATGGCAACTTATGAAAGAAATTGCTTAATTAGGTGTATTGGTCCATATGATTAAAGTCTATAATGGCAGAGTGATAACAGAATGAAGGCATGAGGCAGCAATGGCTGGGAGCTCACATCTTGAAACTACAATCAGAAAGCAGAGAAAGTAAACTGAGCATGGTGGGAGGCTTTTGAAATCCCAGTCCTACCCTTAATGGCTCTCCTCTAACAAGGCCATACCCACTAGTCTTTCCCAAGTGGCCACCAAATGGGGACTAATTATTCAAATGCCTGAGATTAATAGGAGTTATCTCATTAAAACTATCACCTTCTACTCCTTGCCCCCAGAGGCTACTGACCATGTCATAATACAAAATACATTCAGTCCAACTTCAAAAGTCCTGATAGTCTTTCAAAGTCTCAACACTATCTAAAAGTCCAAATTAATTCCCCCAAATCAAAACCAAATTATATACTTCCAACACCCAATGGCACATATTTATTACCTTTCTAAAATAGAGAAATTGAGGCATAGTAAAGAAATACTACATCAAAGAAAGAAGGAACCTATGAGGGCAAACTCTAAATTTCATGACTCCATATCTGATGCCACACCTGAAGGCGTAAATGGCTCTTTCCTTCTGGCTTTGCTGTATGCAACAACCAGTAATCTTATCTGGAAATGGAGTTGTTGAAAGTGTAATCAAGATATAAATCAAGGACCTGGGGAGAGTTCAGGAGGTGAGAGCACTTGCTGTTAATGCTTGGGGTCCTGAGTCTGAATCCCCAGCACCCACATAAAAGGACAGCTTGCAAATATGGCTTGTAATCCTGTGGAGAATGAAAATGGGGGATCAATAGAACTTGCTGGCTGCTAGCCAGGCTCCAGGATCAGTGAGAGACCCTGTCTCAAGATAATAAAGAACAGAGTGGCAGTGTCCTCCTTTGTCCTCCAAATGCATGGAACCAGTATACACAAAAATACAAATACATACAGATACACACACACACACACACACACACCAAAAAGAGCAAAAATATAAATTAAAATGAGATCATAGTAGAGAGCATGAAACATAATCAGTGTTATCTTTATATGAATGTAGAATGCAGACTAATGCATAAAGGTGATGAGGTGATGGAACAAGGATTAAAAGGAAGCATCTATAAAATTAAAGACTGGCAGAGAAGCCTAGCAACCACCAGAAACTAGGGAAAAGACACATAACAGATTCTAAAATCATCCAGGAGGAATCAAAACAGTTGACTTTGACTTTGGTCTTCAAGTCTGCAGAACAGTGAGAAAACACATATGTGCTCTTTTAATACCCAACTCAGCAGTAATTTACCAGGGCCACTGAAGGATTCCAATATAATGCACCAGTATGGGTGCATTTGTCCTTCTCCAATGTTTCAATGTGTTTAACAAAGAACTATATTTTGAAAACGCTTGAGTTTAAATAAAAGCGAGGAAGAAGGAGGATCATCACAGCATCAGCTTCTGCATTTGAAACGATGCCACACCCATGTCTTATGTAGCTCGCTGTGCCCTCCCAGAAGATGCTGTGGCAAGACATTTGTTTTCCAACTTGCTCAGATGAGTAATGCATCATTCAGTGGTGCTTGGTGAATGCTCCCTTGATAAATGACATCCATCAGGTATGGAGAAAGTAAAACAAGCCTGACCCACAATAACCTTGAGTGGGTGTTGGGGCTCCAACAACATTGGGCCTTTGGAATATTTCTCAGCAAATCCCTTAGGACATGGCAACCCATGTTGTTGTTGTTATAACTGAAATCCTGACATCGTAAGCCAATACCTTAGGGAACAGCCTTCTATTAACAGGTTGTTCGGGAACAAAACTTGTCACAGATGTTTGTTTGTTAGCTATATCAGCTAAGCATGGAGAAAATGGATTAAAATAGACCTCTTGTCCACCTAGCAAAACCACTTATTTGCTTCACGTTGTTCTCAGAATGTGATTGATTTGTATTAATTTTAGCAAGATCCTGCCCTCAAAATGTTACACAGGTCTTGTAGCAAAGCTAACTACATATCCAGGAGGACTTCTCCAGTGTTAAGAATAAAGAGTAGAAAATCCTTTGCAAGAAACACTTGATGCCATTGTTAATGTTTTTATTGCTGTTTTTTTTTTATATTATCTGGGGACAAAGTTGTACATTCCTGTTAGATGTCGTTTGCACGTGCACGTGTGTGTGTGTGTGTGTGTGTGTGTGTGTGTGTGTGTGTGTGTGTGATATAGAAAGAAACTAATAAAAGGATACAGGGAAATTTGGAAATAAAAACATGAAGTACATATTCTGACCAAACTAAACTTTTTACCTTCAAGAATATCTCAATGCTTGTTGGATTTTAAGTACCCCCTTTGTATTTTTATAAGTTATGTTAAACAATTTGCTTTGAGATAGCGCATTATATAAAATTATCTCTCTTAATGAAGACAATGCCTATGATGTGCTTCTTTGAGAGTAACTTTGATAACTAACAACAAATCAAAAGCTCAAAGCACTGCTCTCTGCAATAGCAGATAAAAGGAAAATGGTAAGAAACAAATTCTTTAATGCACTAAAGAATCTTCAAAATGCATACCCAGGGATTCTGAGCTAGGAAGACAGAAAGGCATGGTCTAAAAACAATGTTAAAAGGTAAAGAAAATGCCTTGAGCAACAGCTTGTACATGGAGGAAACGAGCTTATGCCTGTTTCTACAAAAGAATATTTTTTGAGGTTTCAGGACCCTAAAGTCTAGTTTTTAAAAAGTATTGAAATTACTACATTTAAATAATGTTTAAGATGACTTCCAGAAAAAAAACACCTGTAGGAATTTTCCCGTTCTTGAAAGCACATTTTCTACAGAGTAGAACAAGGCACAAGCCTAGCCTCCAAAGGCAGTGAAAGATTCCACAATACCTTTTTTTGGTTGTCTGTTCAAAGTATCCTCCAGTCTCCCAACACCCATAATTAAAACACTGCATCTCCAGAGAGCAGGTCCTGAAAAGTGACTTTGCCTGACTGATGCAGTTAATGCTACGTGAACTGGACCTTTCTTCCACTCAGACAATGAGTTCCTTCCCAAGACACTTTTCTTAGGTATAGGATAATACATGGCTTCTTTGATTTTGTACATGGCGGGATATGAATGTAGGATCCATAAGCAGGTAGTTTTTGCTATGTGATTGGTGGTCTAGGGCAGAAGAATAAGAAGGGGGGATGTGAAGAGGAAGCAACGGTTGCAGGGAGTGAGAGATAAAATTCCTCTTGAATTTCCGTTCCTGGGAGTAAGCTATAACCTGTAGTCTAAGGGATCATTTTAGGACCCTAGGGAGAATGCACTCAGAAGGGCAAATAGAATAGACACCAGAAGCAGTTGAAGAGAAGGAACAGGACAGGTGCCGACCACTTACATATGTCCTCTGGAAGACTCCACCCAATGGGGAATCAAAACAGATGCTGAGACTCACAGTCAAATTTTGGGGTGGAGTGCAGGTAGTCTTATGAAAGATTTGGGGGATAGAAGGACCTGGAGAGGACAGGAGCCCCACAAGAAGACCAATGGAGCCAACAAACCTTGCCGCAGTGGGGGAGGGGGTAGGCCTTCTGCTCAGATGTAGTACATAGGCAGTACAGTCTCCTTGTGGGTCCCATAATATGGGGAGGAGGGGCTACCTCTGACATGGACTCTGGTGCCCACTTGTTGATCATTTCCCCCCGGCAGGTGGCCTTGCCAGGCCACAAAAGAAGAGGATGCAGGCAGTCCAGATGAAACTTGATAGGCTGAGGTTGGATGTTAAGGGAGGAGGTCTAGTCCTTTCTGAGGACTAGGTTTGGGGATGAGGGAGGGAGAGTAGAGCTGGGATGTGGAGCGCCACAGATAGCAGCGCCCCCTGCTGCTTCCCCAGAGCAATGCGCATGCGCAATGCGCTCTTGAATGAGCCCCTTATGTGCATGTGCAATGGTATGACCCTCGGTGGCGTGATCCTTCTGCACCAATTGTGAGTGACAACGTGGCAGGCTCTGATTGGAGCAGTCGCACTATAAAGGCTTTCTGGGTGCGGTCCTCGGGGTCAACCGTTATTCAAGAATCCTGAGTAAACTGCCACAAGAAGAGTTCCCGGTGTTGGTGTCTTTCCTGCTGGTTGGGGGCGGCGGGCGCTCCACACTGGGAGGCAACGGGTGAGGAGCCTACAATCTGGATGTAAAGTGAACAAATTAAAAAGATTTTTAAATGATTGCTACCCCTTACTGGGGGTAGGATTTTTTTAATTAATTAATTTACTTATACAATGTCAACCATTAGAAAATGATAGAAAGACTACTTAGCTATTAGGATGGCTGAGTTGAAGCAGAGTGGGTGAGGTTCATGAGTGCTCATGATTCTTTCTAATATAGGAAATTCTAACCTGCACATACATGAGTTGTGCAAAATAAAGAATAACAACAAAAACATCATCGGAACAGTTGGAGATTAAGGGATACTTGGCATTCAGGGAACTACAGACAGCTGAAAAAGTCCAGAGCCACAAAGGAGAGGACTGGCATCTCTGAAGCCATGAAAGAGAACTGTCGTCAACCTAGAATCCCTAAATCCCAGTGACAATATCCTCCAACATTAAGGTAAAGAAGACCTTTGAAGAAAAACAAAAGCAAAACAAAGTTTCAGCATGCTTGATCTAAAATGCAGGTTCAGGAGGAAAGAGAAGGAAAAGAAGATGAAATGAGGAAAAAAAATTTTACAAAGGGCCAGAAAATACATGTGGGAGGTTTTGGGGCTTTACACAGTGCTTTCATACATATTACTAAGTATGGAAGGCATTGCTCATGAAGCACGCACAAAAAAAAATTGATCTTGAATATACTCAACTCTAAATTTACCTTCCAATTTACTAACTTTTCTACATAAAGAACAAGTGAGAAAAGTATCAGACAAACTAATTAATGTGGAAACAACCACACAAGCTGAAGATAAACTGCCCTTCTTATTGCTAGCTGCCTGGATTCTTCTGAAGCTTGATGTCATTTAAACATTTTTCAAGATTGGAAAGAACTCAAAACTCTAAAGGTGCAATAGTCCAAGTCAATGGGCAAATGACACGATCTTTATTCTGGCAGACACTTATAAAACACTTAGAGATGTAATTCAAATAACTATTATAGTTTATTGAATTACGGTGTTAATTTTCTGGAGTGTGATAAGGGTAATCAGTGTAGAATAGGTATGGACTGAGGCCCTTAGAATAAGGTGTGAGTTATAGTGTCTAAAATGTACTTCCAAGCAGCGCAGCAAATATGAGGAAGGAGAAGAGAAATAGGGAATGTGTGTCAACTGTGGAAATTTGAGTGAATACGTAGAAAGTCGTTTTATTATTCTTTTGTTGAGATGTAGGTCTACAGAGACAACCAAACACACACTCATCAAAGTGAAAAGAAAGTCTTTATTGCTGGCCAGTGGCTGTAAGGGAAACTTGCTCAAACCATATAGCCCTAAGTCTGACTGCCCTTTGTCTTTTATGCACAAAATCACATCCTGATTGTCACATTTCAGTAAGCAAGAATCAGAACTGCAGAAGCCAAAATACAAGGTTAGGACATTTAGGGACTTTCCGAGAACTGTGGACCAGGCCTTTGGTTGGATAGATCTTTTTGTTCTTATTTTGGCAGGTGTTGGTGCCTATGTGCTGGGTTGTAAGGTCAGAATGGGGCCTCTAACATGCTGGCAATTGTGCTAGGGTCTGGGGTTGTTACATTCACCACTGATTCTGTGGACATGAGTCAAATATTGGACTCATCTTGAGGCAGAGGGTTAATCTTGTCTCCTCAGCATTAACAATTTAACAGAATTTGCTCTCTGCCTTACATAGCTAGGTAGTCAGTCGAACAGAGTTCTATAGTGAGAGCTAGGGGTAAAAGGATTATTGGCCCAGCAATGGCCATAAGTAGAGTATTATCCAGGGAGAGCAGGAGACTAAGTATTGATAACCAGTTGTTGTCATCTTAGTGTCTCTTTTCTCCTTTTAAAAGGTTATTCCTGACCATGGCTAAACTTTCTTTAGTTACCCCTGACTGCTTGCCATAGAAACAACAAGATTCTCCCAGTACCATACAGAGATATCCTTGATTCATGAAGAGAACTTCCGAAGAACATCCCTGGCCAGGGAGTCTACCTAGTCCTCCCAATAGGCAGTAGAATTCTCCAGGTGGCCCAGGTCTATGTCTACTTGAGAACTGAGTTCCTTAAAGCTTTTATTCCCCACTATTAGGGCTGATGTTCTGATTGCAGCAGAGTCCAGCGTGCCTGTCACCATCAGAGTGAAGATGAGAATGGAAACAGCTCACTGAACACAGGGAAGCCCAGAATCTAGAGTAAATAGACCCTGCTTTCATCCCCATTATAGATGAACACCTGTGGAATGACACACATAAGGATGAAATGAAGATGCATTTTGGTTAATCCATTTGTGAAAGCAAGCCAGGTAATCTCTGAGGCCTGGAAATATGTTTGAAGACAGTTCCTGGATTTAACCTGTTATGTGTGGTTATAGGAATCTGTATAACGGAATCTTAGTGACATTAACCAGGCATCCTTCACTTGGAGGTGCCCCAGGGTGAGCTTAGATTGGTCTTATTTACAGTTGTGTGTATTGGAAGTGGACTGTACCTTTTGATTAATTCTAATCCTAATATAACATGGTGGCTTTGGGCCTTTCCCATGGAGAGGCAAAGAAGACACAATAAGACAATCATAGTCATAGGGCCTGTGTTAGTCTTACTGTTAGTGGCTTGGAGGACCCAGTAATGACTCATCTACCACTCTCTGTAGCCTCCATCATCTGAGTGTGGTACATCTGAACTTTTTTAGCCTACAGGCATGTTGTAATTTCCAATCAACATTTAGGACCTTTTCCAGATTTGGGGAAACTCTAGCAGTAAGGGCCAAGCCATTGTAGGATGGCAGGGAGGGGGGGCGTCAACCCAAACCTAGGAATCAACCCCTGGGGAGTTTCTTAGTGACCATTAAGGCTGTCTCCATTCCAGTAAGATAGGCTTCCGGCCACCCAGAGGTGTCTGTGAAAACTAACAAACACTTCTACCCAAAACCTGTGGGTTTCATCTCTGTAAAGTCCACTTCCCAATGTCCTTCTGGGGTGCTAACTCAAATAGAGATTCCTTCTATGACTTTTCTTTCTCATTTGGAGTTCACTTCCACCCAAGTGGTATGAGTGGACTCAATGCCACAAGATTGCCTAGTTGAGGGGTATAATATCTGGTCCTGAGTCTATCAGCAGCACTGCATGCCTCTAGATGGATGGCCTAGTGGAAGTTGATGATCATTTTTCTTCTAAGAGTAGCACATAGTACAAGTCTCCCTTTCATCAAGGACCACTATGTACTTGCCTCCTACTTATCATCTTCCCTTTGTGCCCAATAAGTTTCTTCCTATGTGTAGTTTTGGTACTAGAACAATTTGGGTCTGTGCAGGGTAACCAAGATCTGAAGAGGCCCCACTGATTCTAGGGCTGCCTTCTAGGTGGCCAAATATGCTGCCCTGTTCTCTTGAGTTTCTAGGGAATCCTTTTTTGTGTGTGTCCTTTGCAATGAACAATGGATAGCTCTTTGGGCAGCCATATGGCCTCTAGCATGGCCAGGATTTCTTCTTTGTTTTTTATATCTCCTTTCCAGCGGGAGCCCATTTCTTGATAGAGGGCCCCACTGGCATATGCTGTGGCAAATGCATACCAATTGTCCAAGTACACAGTGATGGCTTTACCATTACCTCAGTGAAGTACCCATATTAAGACCTTAAGCTTGGCCTTTGGTGCTGAAGTCCCTCAGTTGAGGGAATAGACCCATAATGTCCCAGCCAAGGTGACAACTGTGACCTGGGCATACCTGGTTTTTTTTAGACAAAATGGCCCCCTTCAGTGTATAGTACCTCTTCTGCTTCTTGTAGCAGAACATCCGTTAGGTCAGGTCTGATGGATTAGACTGCATCATTCACCTCCAGGCAATCCTGTAGAGGCTCTGGTTGGTTATCATTTGGCATCAGGCTGCCTGGGTTGATGGCTGATGGTTTTAAAGAGTCAGATATGGGGCTGGCCCTGAAGTATTTGCTAATGAATTATTTAGGTGTTGGATAGTCATCTTTCTATGATCCTACTTAGAAGCCTCACTGCAGAGTATGTGTGTGGTTAAGAACAGTTCCTGGCCCAATGTCACCTTGTCAGCTTCTTTAATTAGCTTGACTGTAGTGGCAGTTGCCTGCGAAGAAGCCAACCAACTGGTACGGACAGGATCTGCAGATATCTCAAAGCTTGAGAGTAGTTTTTGGGAACCAGATTGGTTGGGGGAAGTATTCCTCCAATGGGAAGCAGGTCACAAAAATATGGATTGGGACAAAGTACTATTCAAAATAAGATGAGTGGTGGCCTCCTCAAATAATATGGTGGCTGTAGTATTATAATAAGTATCTCCCAATTAGGGGATAAGGCAGTCTGGCATGACTAAGGAGGAGTGGGTAACAGTGCCTTGTCCCAAGTCCACCATCTGACAAGTCATCCAGAAAAAGAAAGCAGTTTGTCCAGTTGCCCCTTGGACAGCCAAATATCAAGCCATCTCTGACCCAAGTGGTTCTGTCAGGCTAAGTGGTCCACTCACATGTCAACTAAAAACTTAACAAATTTGCCCTCTACCTTTGATGCTACACTGGACTCATGGGGGCTCAGTAGAAGGAGGCTCTGGCCCTGTTTTTCCTTGCCCAAATGAAGGACAGTGAATCCTTCTTCCCTCTTCTGATTTGGACATTCATCCTTCCGGTGCCTTTTTTTTGTTTACAATAAGCACATAGATCCTTTTCCAGCCTCTTACTTTCCTGGTGTTTCTGGCTTCCCCCTTTGGGATCTCTTTTATTGGTCTCACTGAGAGTTTCCACTACTGCTTAGGTCAACCAGTAATGGATATAAATCTCAAGGAGACTAACAAGAAGCTGAGATTCTTCAGAGAGTGGTGATTCTGAGTTTTCTAGTTATACAGATCACTGGATGAAAAGGGTAGAGGAGGAAACTTCAAGTCTTGGGCCCATGAGGGGAGCATCGCCCTTGAGGGCCACTCCCCATTGCTTCCTCTGGACTGTGGGCAGAGGAACTATGCCCCTCCCTAAGTACATCCAGAGACCATGCTGGGCCATACAAATGTGGGTGGGAGCCAACTTCTAAAGAAATAAGGTCTCTAGGGGACCTGGACAAACCAAGAGGCAAGAGAAGTTCATGGGACCTTGGACTGTCTCCGGGTACACATCCCCTAGGAACTCTCCATTTTCCAACTATTGACCTAGATGTGATCCAAGACCTCCAGTGTACTGGCTTCTTAGTCTTTGGGGATCTTGCTGGCACTTCCTGACTGTTGCTAGGCACACCTACCAGAGACCACCACAACAGACACTTAAAGTAGAAAAAAAGTCTTTATTTCTGGCCAGTGGATTTATGGTGAACTTGCCCAAATTATGCATCCTTGAGCCTTACTGACCTTTGTCTCTTATGGTTAAAAAAGCACATTCTGGTCGTCACGCTTAGTTAGCAAGAATCAAAACTACAGAAGCCAAAAAGCAAAGTTAGTACATTTCCTGGAACCATGGACTAGGTTGCTGATGGGATAGGTCTTTGTACCTATTTTGGCAGGTGTTGGGGTCTACATGCTAGTTTTTAAGGTCAGAATGGTTCCTTTTACATGGCATAAGTTGTGGTAAGGTCTGAGGGCCTGAGATACTTCTTTTGTCTTATATACTTGAACTTTCCCTAATTGAAAATAAAGAAATATTTTTGTAAACCCTTATTTAACACAATTTTACTGGGAGTATAAGTACTTAATAGGCATGTTTTATCTGTGCTGACAGAACATAATGCAAAGCAACTAAGGAAATGGGGAAGCTATTTTTTTTTCCTTCTTGTAAATAAAATACATGTGATTTCATTATCTGTTCTGGATACAGACTCTTGGGGTTTTCTGGCCAATCCCTTGGCTTTGACTCCTTAGGAGAAACTAAATAAAGCATGTGAACTGTTCAATGTCTCTCTTTCACAGCTTTCCTGCTCAGAAACTCTAACAAAAAACAGTGCCTCTTCCTAGGAGCCCCAGAAGAAGACCTCACACCAGCATTGATCTCTGATCTAATTACTACATAAACTGTAAGTGGGTGAGTCCTAAGGCATGTGCCCATCCTTTGCAT
The DNA here is from genome assembly GCA_907169655.1 of Acomys percivali. NCBI lineage: Eukaryota > Metazoa > Chordata > Mammalia > Rodentia > Muridae > Acomys > Acomys percivali. Next base: position 35,583,821 of record OU015757.1, read on the forward strand.
CATGGTGGGAACCAATGATACTGATCAAATGATGAAAGGTTGTTAACTAAAGTTCACGTAAGGAAAGTCTAATGCTGTTATTGAAGAGCATAGAAGTAGGGCATAGAAAAAGAAGGCATACAAAATAGCCAACCCTAGACTCTGCTTTATTTAATGGGGATATATAGTGCAGAGATATGGTCTCCACAGGATTCAGAAGTAACTATTGGCATCCCTTATGGGGAAGAGACAGAGAACAGAAGCCTGCAATTGGATATTGTCCTATCAAATAGGAATATTTTAACAAAAAAAATTAACTTATGAGGGGAAAATGTATATAACTAAAGAGGTTCATATTGCAGGGGTGTCTGAGGCATTCACATGTAAAGTGTCCTTTCCTTCATTATGCCGCTGTCCCATCTGCATCATCTGATTGTTAAGAATGCACTCCACACAGACTCATTTCTGGTGCACAACTGACAACTCTTTTTGGAATGTCCCTCATGTGATCCATACAGAACACTCACACATCACTGGTACTTGAAAGCCTAGTGGAGCCATGTAGAGCCAGGAAGTAACATCTCTGCCCAGCTACACATGCAGCTTGATAACCAAAGTCCTTAATATTTACATTTCTCATTCAAGGATCACATGTCAATTCCTTGTGTTCTTGCAACCTCATGATTCACAAGGTCTCTGTGTTGTTTTAAACCTTTCTTGTTTGATGTATAAAGGGAAGGAAAATGCCACCAGCAATGAGAAATAAAATGCTTTCCACAGAGAACTCTCCTTTCTTTTCACTTTAAAATTCTTTAAAATATCTACTTATTTTAATAACCAAAGTTAGTAAAATCAATAAAATATACACCTTTCAATTTCTATGGTACAACTCACAATAACCAACTGTGAGAGTGGAATATCTAAAAACATCAAAAAAATATAGATGATATTTCAAACACACTTGATCTTTATTCAGCCATTTAAAAGCCAAACATAGATGATTTAATTGATTTCTATTAATATATTTCAATATTTTACAATTCTACTTGTTTCCCTATAATATAATTTTTGACATCATAGTCATTTCAGTTTATACATATTAATTAAATATAAATTAGGTTTATATATATTAATTTAATTAGACTAAGTCTGTCTACCATTCCATGTTGTTACATGTTGCAGAATTTGCACAGGCACCACAGCTGGGGAAACTGATTCACTAGGGACAGACTTTTCCCAGAGTCTTTTCTCATGAACTATCTTACTCCTTAATTAAATCATATGAAAGTGAAGGCTGAATATACCCTAACACAGAGGATCTCCTGACTGGAGATGCCCCTCAGAGGAAGAAGCCAAAAGGTTTATAAAGAGAACCATACTGGCCTCTTATAAGAAGATGAGCTATTGATTTGGAACACAGAGAATCTCCAGCTCTTATCCTATTTTGCTATAGACAATCCTGAGATACTGCTCTAAGGACCACATAGATTATAGCAGGATTCATGTAAAGACTGGCATGAAGAGGTTATAGGTCAATGCTCAGTGACCTGCTGTTCTTTTGGATATTTTGAATGCCCATCTGGGTCATCATTTGTTTCTATTAAAGAGGAGGTGTTTAGAGGGATCAGTTCTCAAGTTTCCCCTCTGGTTTTCTTTGTATGGTAAGATGTGAAAGGGGTCTTGTGCCTGAGAGTTTATTCTGAAGACCAGACACATGCAGAGCTGGCATGTCAAAAACCAAGTTTGAATTTTCATGAGCACAACTTCATAACAGAGGCTGGATCCGATTAGCACAAGCATGAGAGAGATAGTGCAGGGCTTATTCAAAGAGAAAATATTAAGTCTTTTGGCTTTCCATGACCAAGGGGAACATTATTCTGGCCAAATTGATTGAGTACATATGTTGGGGCCAATCAATAAATCTACCTCCAATCCTTTAGGTGATCAATGAGTCTAAGCCTTGAGAGGATGCTATTTTAAATGGGTGTGTGTCAGGTTTCTCAGAAATAAGGAGATAGTGACAGATGTAGAGGGACACCATCCTTCTCTTGATTTGCTTCTCTTGCTGAGCCCTGAGAACCTTCTAGAGCAGACCATTCATTATATTATCTTCTTGCTGAGAGGCTAATGCCTTTGGGGATTCTTCTGTCTGTGACTCTAGTCCTCCCTCTGACATTAAGATTACCTCAAGATTGGTAGCACAGAGCTCTGCTGAGAATGTTATGTCCAGACAGGCCAGCCAACTTAGTATCCTGGGAGACATCAGACAAATGAGCTGAGGGCTACCTGGCAAGGCTGGTCCAGGTATATTCCCTGAATACACTGAGGCTGCATTCCCTGATAAAATCCTGCCACTCTGTACCATAGCATGATGAAGACCTTTGCATTTCTGGGCACGAATGCATCTCTGCAATGAAGCCCCACTGCAACGCCTATCAGATGGTAGTTTATATAACCAGATGTTTTTATATCACCTTCAAATCCCACATGTGTGATCCAGCATCCATTACCTCTCTTTGGAATGACAGATTATTAGCCATCTCTTGCTTTTTTTGTGTGTGTCTCCCACCAAGACTGAGATACAAAAGAATATCATGTTAACACCCTATTAAAATAACTGGGTCTTACTAAATCTTATTCTCCAAAACCTTACTGTGTGTGGGGGAGGGAGAGGGTCAATAATCTTTCCAATAAAAAATGATGGGCTGAAGAACTGTTACTTGCTCTTGCGGAGAATGGAATTCACCTCCCAGCACCCATATTAAGCACTTCACCACCACCTGTCACTCTAGCTCCAGGTAATTGGACACACTTTTCTGGACTCCATGCAGTACTTGCACATGTGTACATAGATATACACTGATATACAAACATAAAATTCTTAAATATTATTACCAGTATATAGAGCTATCATTTTAAAGATGAAAGACTTTCAGAAAAGGCAAGCAGTTGTGTGCAATAATGCAGGACTTGTATGTTCACCAAGGATAGTAACTATGACTTCAAATTGTTAGGGGAAGCAGCAGCTATATAGGAAGGCTCTATTGTCTCAGAACTAGAAAGTTTTAAATTTGTCTTTTTTTAAAAAAATGTCAAGCCATTAGACTTTAAGCTCCTAACCCTTCCTTTGCTCTTTCTAACCACCACATCTCCAGGGTCTGGCATGTAGCCCAAGGTTTATAAATACTTATTGATCTACTCACTACAGACCTGTTACTTCATTATAAAAGAGTTTGCTTTCCAAGGACTTATTAATACCAGTACCCTTGCATATGCAACCTCACAGTTAAACATGGACAATGCATTGTATATATTTTTGCTCCTGTTCTTGGAATGCTACTGCTGTGCAGGACATTTTTCAAGAGTTAAAATTTAAAAAATTTTTTGCATAAATGTCATTTTAAATCCACAATCCAATTAGTGCATTAAAAGCTGACAGAGTTTTGCTAAAAAATCACCATTTGTCATGTATTCTGCGCCCTAGTATTATCCCTACAGACATATAAGGCTAAAAAAGGCCACCTATTACTGTAGAGATGTATCTAGAAAAATCTCTCAGGCTGCCTGTAATCATCTCCATTATGTATAATGACCATTTTGATAATAGTCTTTAGAAGAGGTAATGGCCCAGCTGAACGGTTATTACCTGTCTGTTCATGCTGGAAGCAAGATGCAGAAGCCAGAGGGGACAGTCAAATGGTCCTTGTGGTGTATTCTGAGGAAATAAGAAATATTTAACAGAACGCAAGACACAGACAAGCGAGCGCCTTTCGCAGCAGAACTGGCCACCTCTGCCACAAGCCTCTGTGAATTTCATAATTTAAAGCAAATGCTCCAATAACAGAGCTGCTCTCAGCCTTCAGACCAATTTCATCCAGAGCATCACCACCTTGTCTATTAAGAGGAAGGGGCAAAGACAACTGAATGTTATCATATTCCTTCCCATGTAATTGTTAGTGGGATAAGCTGATGGTAATGGAGATCCCAGAGGTTGCATAGTTGTTGACTGCTACTAACCAGCCCTCAGAAGGGAGCACTGCCATGTTTCCAGACTGTAGGGGTGAGAGGTCCTGAAACCAGCATCCCAGCCATACCTATACCCAGAAAGCACGTGTTACCTCCAGAGAGAATAATTTCTTCACAGATGTAGTAGTGTCGGGCTCGGGAGAAAAATGTCATGATCTATCTCTTTGGAGTAAATCACATCTCATAAAGCTTACAGAAGGCTCCGTTTATCCCTACTTAAGTCATCTTGATGCTTCCCCTGAAATACAGGAGAAAACAAGTCGTACTGAGCTATAATGTAATCTTTTAATATGAAGAATTATTCTGGAAGACTTTCAAAGTTGAGAATATAGTCTCAAGCTGTCCACAGATGCTGAAGAATGGGGTGGTGGAGCTGAGTCCATGGGCAAATACGATCAGAAAATTCTGAGTAAACTCAGTATAGGCAGGTGTGATATGCTTGTTAGATGGTAGCATTTGGTGCCATAAACATTGCTATGCAAACCATGAGTCCTCAATGGGGGCCAAGGAGGGGGTTGTAATACACTTCAGGGTACCATCCTTCTTTCCCAAAGCAATTATCCAAGGACATTTGATCTATTTATAAAACATATCTGAAGAGCTTCTATCAATGATAATATCTAACACCACTGAACATAACATCCACTAGCTACTCATGCCAAAGGACATTTTGAATATCTTAAATTACATTAAAAGTCCAGGTCCTCAATTGCATTAACCAACTGAGAGTGTCAGCTACCGTGGCTAGTGGCTACTCTCTACAATGCTGCAGATTTAGAAATGTACATCACTGCAGAAATTTTTATTTAGAAAGAACTACTCTCAAATAGTAGGTAGCATCCTCTATTTAATTATAAACTGCATACTTTTATCTCATAAATAACAATTGTTATAAAAACACATACTCACTCTCACAATGAATTTTCTTGAACAGAAAAAAAAAGTAGAAAATGTGGCAGAACCCTGATGCCTACATCTTTCCCCCAAATCACACAAATGGTAATGCACAGAGACAGATCTAAGTAACTTAGAACACAAAGGCCGCTAGGGAGGGTCTGAAACTGGAGAAACACCCAAGAAGAACAGCAAAGAGTGACTCAATAATAAGAACAAAGGAAAATTGATAATCAAAACTGCGAAGGAGTGATTGGGGCACAAATATTGAAGTTCATATAGATCTCTTCAAACCAGTAGGCAATCCAAAGCTGAAGCATTCTTTGTGTGAATATTGCTTTTCATATAATTTAGGAAATATTCATATTGATATTTGCTGGTCCAAGGAGAGAGAATTGATTTGAATTACAGAATACTCGGCATAGTGATTGGGACACAGCAAAATAATTAAGTGAGATGGGAAGGAAAAATTCAATGAAAAAAAAAAAAAGACAGTTAAAGCCATGTCAGGAGCTAAATGCTATTTAAGGAACTAATAAAAAAGAATCATGAGATTTGGCCTCTACCCTAAAAAGTTCAGTTATGCAAAATATAAAATTTATTTGTCAGTAATACAAGACTAGAGAGACTATAAAGTATAAAGATATCCAAAGAAGACTGAATTCCTTCAAATAAGATGAGGAACAGGTTCATATTTGAAATGATTGCAGAGATTATTGGAGATGAAGGAATAAAGATTTTACAGGAAAATTCAGAGACAGTTGCACAAATAAATCTTAAGTTTCAACTCCTTGGAGCCTGTGTTAATAATCCTTGTTTTTGCCAATCTAAAAATAACGCAAACTCATGCTAGTTACCTACTGGTGGAATTGAGTGTGTCTGTGGCTTTTAAGATGAGACAAGAATCTGAACGTGTAAAATATATATTATTCTTTTGAGAAATAGACATGGGATATACCAAATAACAGTGTCTATCAGTCTCTGGCTATGGGAGATAAAACTTTCATCTATAGATATTTTCTCTTTCCCAAGATTGATACTTTATTGTACAAAATCTAGAGTTTGTAAGACTCCATATTAACCTGTTCACTTTAGTGTGTGTATGTGTGTGTGTAAACATATAACACATATATTATAAAGAATAAGTCACTATTATTGAGTGTGAACCTATATGCTGTTTCCAACCTAAATGGTGACCCTAGGAATGCCCCAAGTGCCCCAGAATAAGTAAACCTTAACCAAATAAGGTATGTCATAAATTTCCTGTCTACAGAGGTTTTTTGTTTGTTTGTTTTTGTTTTGTTTTGTTTGTTTGCACTAAAGCTTTCATGAAAGATTTTCACTCAATCCTGAATTAAGACCAAGTCAAGATTTTTAGAAGCCAAAGGGTATGCAAAACAATCACTTCTTTTTCAGGATCAAATATAAATCAAACAAGAAAATCTGTCTTGTGATGTAAAATGTTTCAGGAAGAACAGACACGCGATAGAGGAACTAAGACTTTATCTTAACATTGGCAAATGTTAGACTGAAAATATTAACAAAGAAGAACATTAATATTTATGTACCAAGCTTTATGTGCAAACCAGTATTTTTATACAGGTTCTCTAAATGAACGAACATAATGAAACAAGTAAATTGTGCTTTTTTTGAGAGGTGCAATCCTATGGTTTGGAAGAAGCAAGAAAAGGTTTGATAGACAGCTGAAAAGAGGTGTAAGACAACACATTTTTATGTTGGTCATGTGTCACCATGGGTTAAAAGGCAGGTATAAGGTCTGCTGTGCAAATGAACTCAGCCCAGGCTGGCAGCATTTCTCTAGACATGACATACAGAGAGATGTTACTGAGGAACAGCCTGTTCATGAGAGGGAGAAATGGAGGCGTATGATTTATCTTCCTTCCCCCCCCCCCCCCGGATTTCCTATCACCGATTGGTCAGTGCATGATGCCATGAATCATCTTGCACACTTCTGGTTCACAGCCCACACTCTACTTCCTCTGCTGTAGGGTATCATCCAAATGAAACAGAAAGAAATCAGAAAATATGGAAAAGCGGGCTATTCCATCTGGCTGCTCAGGGATAACCAAGAAGAACTGCACTTGTTCATATGAGTATTGGCCCACCCTAGCGGTCTGAAGGAGTATGGAGTTCTAGGCCACTGTAACCGAGGCTGAACCCACTGCTGAGGACTGAGAACCAATACCACCTAGAAACTTGGAGAAAACCCATAACATATGCATGTTATTAGGTGACTTATGTAATGCCATAGCATGGTTTATCATTGCTGCTTTAGACATAGTGCATTTGGGTTTAGTTCTAAACCTAAAGTCATAGCATCAAAGCAACAGAATTCTTCTTCACCTAAACTCCATCAGAAAACTGAGGTGTCACTTCTCTTTCCTCTTTCACCTCTATTTGACCTCAGGTACTGAACTTGGGTTTACTCACACACAATCATGTTTTCTAATTTATGCATTCTGTTATTCTAGCCATTTATATATGTCTAAATTATCAATACTCAAGCAAAGCAAACTTCTTTTATTTCAAATTTCACACTGAATATATATATGAACATATATAATTTAAGGTATGATTCTGTGTAAAATTTGTAACAATATGTGTGTGTGTGTGTGTTCAAAATTATCCTCTGTATATTTGTTTTCTATTGCTGTAACAAATTAGCAAAGAACTTCATAAAGAAAAGAGGTTTATTTGCCTCACAGTTTTTGGAGGTTGACAGCGCACTATTGGCAGACTCTGTTTGCCAACAATAAGAACGTGCTTGGCTGCGTCACAACAAAATAGAGGAGGAGCCATGGAAAGGTATGTACAGAAGGTAAGAACTACCTCACACTCACTGTATTAGCTACTTTTCAGTTGTTGTCATAAAACACTATAACCAAGGCAACTTCTATAAGAAAGATTTTTTTTTGGCTTGTGGCTTAATAGGATATGAATTTATCATTTCAGGAAAGCATGGCACAAATGACAGGCATGGTAACATGAACTGAATAGTGAGAGCCCACATCTTGAACCTCAAGCCAGAAGCTGAGGGCAATCCAGAATTAGGCTAGGCATTTTCATCTCAAAGCCTGCCCCTGCCCCTGATGTACTTCTTCCAGGAAGCCTGTACTACTTAAACCTCCCAAACAACATCAACTGGGAACTAGGTGTTTCAAATGCCCAAGACTCTGGGGAATATTTCTCATTCAAACCACCAGATTTCCCTCCCAGGCTCCCAAAGTCTATCCCCATATCATAAAGCAAAATACATTTCATTCAAATTTAAAATGCCCCATAGTCTTTCACAATCTCAACATTGCTTCAAAGTTTAAAGTATCTTCTGAGATTCGAGGCAATCTCTTTACTGTAACCCTGGTAAACACAAAAATCAAACCACATACTTGTGACATACAATGGCACAGAATGTACATTATAATTCTATAAGGGAGGATGAGGCAATAGTAAGACAGACAAGTGACCCATTCAAGACGGAAGTCCCACAGGACAAACATCAAATCCTGTAATTGTACTCATAGTAGCTAGGGTTGACTTAGCCCTTCCAACTTTGCTGCATACAACCCTCCCCCACTTCTTCCCTCTTAGGCTGGTGGCAACCCCTATATTCTGTTCTGTGTGACAGCTGTCCCAAAGCTCTGGCTTCTTTAGCATCATAGCATCTCCAACACAATCCAGACTCACCCACTGGTCTTTCAGACCTCCATGCTGGACTTGCTTGCCACATATCTCCTAGCTTCAGCAGATCTCTGAAACTGTGAAGGATGAATCTATGACCCTTTCTGCTTGTGTCCTTCATGCTTCTAAAGCAAGCACCACTCGTGGACAACACTGCCAAGCTGGGCTTGAACAGGCTCCATGCCCCATGAACTTCATTAACAGCAGGGTTTTTTTTCTCTGCTCTGTTTTCAGAAAAGAAAGCTCCTTCAAACTTTTCCTTTGACAAGATGGGAGCTAGGCTGGGTGTTTTCCAAAGAGCATCCTTCCCTTTCCTCTAGTGCAAAGCAAGAGGCCCCCCTCCCCATCCCACCCCTTGATGGTGCTACTCTTACCTCCTTCAGAACAAGCTCAGCTGCAAGAGTAAATTTAGTGGTGTTCTTTTGCTCTTTAAGTTGTACATTTTGTATCTCTTTCCGCTCCACTTGCTTCTTTTCACTGTAGACCTGTATCAAAGTCCTTATTAATAGCTGTGCCACAGATTCAATATTATGCTATCTTGAAATTTTCTTCACCAAAGAAATAAGTTCATTAGTTTTTAACTTCACTTCACTCAAGTTCTTAGGATCAGAGCAGAACACAGGCAGATTAGATGTCAAAAAGGAATGACCGTCACTCCTGTTCTAAGACCGTTCTCCTCTGAAATCGCTTGATCTGGACAAGTCCTCATTGCTCCCAAAACTGCTGCCTTCTAAGCTCCTATTAGGACCTAGGCCAGCCTGTTAAGCTCTGCTTACAGCTTTCAGCCATCATTCTAGGCCAGGGTTCTAAAGTCTTCCACATTCTTCAAAAAAACTAAGATTCTTTACAGCAACAATCCATTGTCAGAGGAAGTATAGCCCTGAGGGGCGGGGCTGAGTCTTTGAGAGTAAATGCCCTCTCTTTCCGCTTTGCTCTGTTGGCTTCATGCTTAGGGTAAAAGATGTGAGCTCTGGGCTTCCTGTTCCTGTTGCCGTTTCTATCACTTGTTGCCACACCTCTGCTGCACTACCCTGTCCTAGTATCCCTCCGGAACTGTAAGCCGAAATAATCTCTTCTTTAATTGCCTTTAGTCATGGCGTTTTATCACAGCAACAACAAATACCTTCACTCACTCTGAAAAAGCATCAGTTAGTCCTTTCAGGATCCTCATCACCTCTACTTCTTAAAGACTTCACCACACCATCTCCCAATAGACCCTACTAGAGATCAGGCCCTATCATGTGAACCGTTGGGGAAACAAACAAATTTAAATAACTATCAAGTCAGGAATAGTATTAGATTAAACCCAGAATGAAGTCTCTAATTCTGACATAAGACAGAAGGTAACTCAGGTTGGACTAGCACACATGGATAAAAGATAGACTTTTCCTCAGCTCTTCCTTCTCAGGGATAAGATTTTTTTAAAGGCGAATATGAAAAGCTTAATTAAATCAAAAACATGCAAATATCTATCACAAATACAACATCTTTAAATTTTTAAAGCTCACATATACTTTTTGCACCATATCTGGAAGTGAAAATGCTATGTTGAAATGCTTGAAGTGAAAAAAATAACGAATATCAATTCTATTTATCAAATTATTTTTGGCTCCATTGGGTTGTTTTTGTTTTGATGTATCATACTTTCAAGAACACAAAGAAGTCATCTTTTAATTTTTTTCTCAATTTGGGTATCTTGTTTCTTTAGTTCAATATTTCAGTTTCTGATTGCTGTACCAAGGCAAGGAAATAAGCCATCCACCTGGCTGATAGCCAGATCTGTAGTAATGGTAATGAAACTCTTAGTATTGACTCATAGGGGTACATTAAAATGTCAAGGGTACCATGAAATTTTTGTCACCACTCCATTCGGGCCCACTGTGTAATCCTGCCACAGTTGTGCATGGTCCTTGAGATGCTAGAGAAAGAGATAGAAGGCTAACTGGAGGCCAGGACCTTCAGGTGGTGCAGCTTTCCTGAAGTTTCCCATCTAGAGGAGTGGGACATTGTGGTGATGAAGTGGTTCAAGAGTCAGCTCAGCCACGAGCCTGAAGGAAATCTGATAAACCCTTATTAAAAAAAAAAAAAAAAAAAAAAAAAAAAAAAACTTTCTTTCTTCTGCCTTGTGACCTGCTATGTGGGTTGGATAGTTCTGCTTGTGCCTCTCTATCCAGGTTGAGTAGTTCTGCCTGTACCCCTTTATCTAGGTTGGATAGCCATTTCTTTATAAGCCTGGAGGAAAAATCACAACACCAATAAAATTCCAATATCTCAAGAAAGCAAAAAGTTTCACACATTGTCCAGGTTTTGCACATTAAGATATTATGAAGGTGAATCTAGTTGTTGTGAGCAGACTTGGCAAGAGGGCTTGAGGCAGACAAAAAGAGGCTTCTTATTAGACATCTGGATTTTCCCCAAGAAGCACCGTTTGCATCACACCTTTTCTTAGAGCCAATGTGACATCTGTCACCATCAGAAAGAGATGTGTCTGCTAAGATCTCCTGATAATAAGAGGTCATTTATAGGATGCATTCCTTCTTAGCATCAAATCACATCTGCAATTGACAGCTGAGATACACCTGTCCTCTCTAAGCAATCTAGGCTGCACTGTCATTTCTCACATCAGAAACCCTCAGTCTCGCTTCCTGAAATTTCAGAGGCTTCAAGAGTTCCATTCTATCATCACAGCTGATGGTTCTATAATGGTCTGACCAGCTCTACATAAGTTATGAATGCACAAACACAGCTACAGACACACTGCTAACCTGGAGTGTGTGCCTGATGCCCTCTCTCTGAGTTACACTTAGTGATTCTCTAACCAAAATGCTTTTTTTTAAGATAGTAGTAAAAAACCAAGAATGATGGAAACAAAAAACAAGAAACAAGAAAATGTTCCCTGAATCTATCATAATCTGAGTAATATTTAAATCACCTTCCTTCCATTGTCTTCCCTGTACTCCATATTTAAAATCAAATCCTACCATCTCCTCTTTGCCAAGCCCCACTGTTCTATAAGCAACTAGCAAAGCATGGAAAGTGTGCAGCGCATAGACGCACATGAATTGTGCACACAAACACAAGGCATGTGACTGCTGAGATCAGGATCGGTTCTACTCTTACTCCACATAGCATAAATTTGTGGTTGTTCGGGCTGCACCTTGCCTTCCATTAGAAAAGCAACTTTCTATTCTGTCTTGAGGGAGAAGTGTGATTGCAATGCCTGGGTGGACTGAGGAACTGCACTGTCTGGCAAGCCTCAACTATTTAACACAGACTGATAAATGACTTATCCCTGGGAATAGAAAGAGAGCCGCCCTACAAGTTTATTGGAAAGAATCAAAACATTGTATGTGTGTGCTTGGGCAGATTAAAATAAACTCATGGAAACCAGGCCCAAACCTAAAAAGGGTGTAACTCCTTCACCTGGACCCCATAAGGTGGTGGAAACTCAACATTGAGATGGCATGGCCCACACCAACCTAGAATCAAAGGCCAAGGACCCCTGACTGAGCTCAGGCCCCCACTGCTGACTCAGCCTACTTGATTACCTGCCCATCAACCAGTTCATTCACCTGCCCGCACTTTCTACTCCTGCTCTGATTTTCGCTCCTGACCCTGTTTGACCTTTCATCTTGCATCTGGCAGATGAATTGGGCTGCTTAGTTCTCAAACTTGATTCCAGCATCAGTTCCCCCAGCACTGGTCTGCAGCCTTATCTTTATCTTTATCTATATAACTCTTCTCTGAGCCTACTCTGAAACCTTTGAGATGATGACGCAGTCTCCTTAACCTGTATTTATCTGTCACACATACGGGGCAAGGTGGGTTACTGCATGCTATGTGATATGTGAGTTAATATTAGCAATTAAGGTTGGGATAAGAACCTGCATTTGCCTTGTCCAAGCTAACGTAGGCAGATTTTTATGACACATTGCTGCCATTGAAACCACTAAACCTTGCAAATTTCGTGTTACTCTATAAATACATTCTGATATTCTGAGAAGGCATAAGCATGTTCATCTATCTTTATGGGATAGCATTCTCAGGACACATACATGTACATAAATACATGCACATATACATACATGCATACATGCACATACACACACACACACACACACACACACACACACACACACACACACACACCACTAGCTAAGAAGGTAAGAGCTTCTCTCTTTTATCACAAATTTCAGTCTCAGCTTTCCTCTCACTGGGTCATGTCCTTGTTAGTGATCTCTGACTAATTTTTAAATCTATTTTTGACTGAATGCTCATTTTGTGGGAACTTGGGGTTGAATATATGACTGTTACTTCTGAGACACCTGTGTTGAAATGTTGACACTGCACCCTAGAGATGAGAACAGAAACTAAATTATTTGAATACAGACAGGGCTCTCTCTTTAGTTTGCACTCTCCCTCCAATGAAAGCTGCTTTTAGGCTTTTCCAAGTTTTAAACACAGTAGTTCCTCCTTACCCCAGTTATCGTTCCACAGTGTCCACGCCAAGCCGGCCTAGAATTGCAGGCATCTGGTATCTAACACGTTTTCCTATAATATTCACATTATAAGGTTTAATTTGCAAAGTGATCACAATAAATAAGATAAAATAACTTTAACAAGATATGAGGTATTTAAAACTCCTTGATTGCTTATCTCTATACTTTTCCACTTAACATTTTTAGATTACAGTTGACCAATAGCAACAAAATGTATAGAAAGCTAAACTGTGGATAAGTGGGAACTATTGTCTAATTACTATAAAAGATTAAAAAATATTTTATATACACACCAGTCACTACCAAAACACTGAAAGATGTAATGGAATACAAGATAATACAAAATTCAAAAAGCAAGATTTAATGTTGAAATAGTGTTTAAATAATACATTCAAATGGAATTAAAATTTCAACATCTAGTGCTATATTTGAAAGTCATAAATCTGTTTTAAATATCAATAGGAACAATGAATTCATCTTTTCACAAAGCTTTTTATAGCATTAATAATGAAATCCATAGATATAGCATAGTCCCAACAACTGAACAAATGATTAAATTGTTAAGTGTGATGTGAAGGTATATGCTAAACACAGGAAAACAGAAAAATATAAAAGACATTTAAACAAATGAATGAAATATTGCTGCCAATCTCCTGTGTGTCTGTGGCACTAGTTCAAAATGAAGACAAGCTTCAGCTGAAATGTCTCCATAGCTATAAAAAGAACCCATCATAGAAAATCAAGACTGATTTTTTTTCCCTTTTCTTAGGACTAGCCATATAGAAAAGACCAGACTCTTGCCTCTTAATAGTTTGAGGAGTTATTCCACCACTTGGTTTTTAAAAATTTCGATGAAGGGGAATAGAGATTTGAAAATCAAGCACGGAAAGAGAATTCAGGCATGTATGATTATTTACATATAGCACCAATGTAAGGACAATCAGGAATAGCTGACAGCCAGAATCTTTATAGAAATTAACAGAGGGTTTAGGTTAGGAGTGTGTGTGTGTGTGTGTGTGTGTGTGTGTGTGTGTGTGTGTGTGTGAGAGAGAGAGAGAGAGAGAGAGAGAGAGAGGTGTACAGAGACTTTTTTATAGACTAAACATTGTTTCATTTTCAAGATTGCAAACTAAACTCAGGTGTAGTATCTTGGTTATCTGTCGATTGCTATGATAAAACACCATGACTAAGGCAGTTCATAGGAGGAAGAGCTTGTTTTGAGATGACAGTCCAGAGGGCTAGAGTCCACTATGAAGAAGCAGAGGCACCAGGCAGTGGGAACAGTAGTTGCCAGATCACATCTGGAATCGCAAATAGAAGACAAAGAAGGCTACCTAGAAAGGTCATACAGCTTTTGACACTTCAAAGCTCACTCCCAGGTGATCAACTTCCTCTAGCATGACATGATTCCTATGCCTTCCCAGAGAACACTAACAATGGGGACCAAATATCCAAATAAGACTTATGGAGGATATCTCTTTCAAACTGCCCCATTTTATTCTGTTAGCACCCATAATCTCATGGTCATTGTAATGTAAAATCTATTTAGTCCAACTTTAAGAGTCCCTACAGTCTAAACACTGTTTAAAAGTCCAAAGGCTTCTGAGACTCTAAGAAATCTCTTAATTGTAATCCACTGTAAAATCAAAATGCAAATTATATACTTCACTCATACAATGGCACAAAATATACATTATGAATCCAAAAGGGAAGAATGAGGGCATAGTGAGGAAATAACGGACCAAAGCAAGACCAAAACCCAGCAGGGCAAACACCAAATCAGTTCTTCTCTCCCTCCCTCCCTCCCTATTCTTTATGTGCAGCTCTCCTTGGCAGATATACCATGTCTCTGGCATGTCCAACATCTTGGGGTCTACAATGTAATCCAGACTTCACTTCCATAGCTTCATACAACAACCTCTCAAAACCTTTTGCCCTGTCAGGTCTTTCTGGAGGGACTTCCCCACTGAACCATGTATCACCTGGTTTCAGCATCTCTCCAACCTCTAGAGAAAGATTTCACCACAATTTCTTTACTCATTTATCTTTCATGACTCTAAAGACAGAGCCACATAGATGAATTTAAATATTTTCTTGGGATGAACCTGCAGCCTCTCCCCCATCCCACCTAGATTATATTTGCAGCAGCTTTTGCTAATTCCTTCTGCCTTTTCCTTTTATAATTTGGAAGTTTAGCTAAATGGGCCATCCTCCCCTTTATTCTAGTGCAGATTTGGCCCCTTCTTAATGTTGCTAATCTCCTTAAGAATTGCAGCCTTTCTTTCAGTGAAAATCTTAGTTGTAAAACATTAATCTTGGAGGTGTCTTTTTACTCCCCCAAACTGCTTTCTTTTTAATCATAGACTTGTATCATGGTGATTTTTAATAACCATGCAACAGAATCAACATTAGGCTGTCTTAAATATCCTCTGCCAATGAAATTAGTGCATTACTTTTTAATTTAGCCTCAAGCAAGCTCTTAGGACAAGGACAGAAAATAGCCACACTCTTTGCCAAGCACTTGGCAGTTTAGAAATATAAGGGTTACAATTTGAGGCCAGCCTGGGCTATACATTGACATTCTGTTCCAAACAAACAGAAGACTGCAAAATAAAATACAGGTTTTAGAACCAACATCAGATGGCATTTTTCTCTATGGATATAGATGGTGTTGACAGATGAGGAACGCATCATTAGATGGTCCTCTCTGCATGTGAGCCTCAGTGAGTTCATGCATGACCTCCTCAGTCACAGGACCTGGCCTCAGCATGAATCAGAGGCACAGCAAGCACTGATTTCTGAGGCTTCCTCATTCTACATCACATTGTTTTAAACTAAGTTCTAGAAGCAGTGTCTTATAAAATAAGTATGAAGAATACCGGGTCTATGTGAACTGGTAACATAATCATGCATTCACATTATCACGGACTACATCCTGAAGATAATTGTGTGCTATTCTTTTATGTGGCTTTTAGTACCATAGGTTTATTCACACCAGCACCACCCCCAAACACAGAGGATTACAAAGCAAAACAGCAGGTACACAGAAAGGGGAGCCCTCCTCCCCTAACATCACATCTCTGCCTGTCAAGTCTCATCTGTACTACCTGTGTCCTCTTCCTCTGTTGTGACATTGTACCCTCTGGCCAAACATTCTCCATCTTCCTCTGTGCTTAGCTCAAAATTCCACACATGAATGAAATAAAGAGGTAGTTGTCTTTCTGTATCTGGCTTATTTTAAGTATCATAATGTCTTTCAGGTTATTTTAATTAAATACTATTTTTATTACATTTATATTGCATGTATTAATGTATCAATAAATTTACTAATGAAATAAGAATACCATTCATCTTGAAAAAAACAAAGCAGGACAGCTAAAATAGAATTTTTTCAATTTGATTATAATCTGTGATCATCTGCTATGAGATCCATCACTGGTGAAAACATCAGTACACAGCTCATGAGCACACAGACATTACAAAGTGAGGAAACCAACATGTCTACAACCACATGGTTTACCACAGCACAGAAAACAGCACTTGTATCAAGATACAATTTCAAATTAGCTCAGTCCTGTGATATGAGTTCCCTCCATGTACAAATCTAGAACATTTTGTTACTGAAAAAGAAGTAATCTTAATATGACTTAATATCACACATTTAGAGTTCAGTACCTTTAAAAGCACCTAGTAGGACTCAGGGTTTGAAGCTTTACCAACCCACCCGAACCTGCTTTCAATAACTCAGTGAGAGTGTTTGTGACATCACCAGCTGCCAAATGCAACACGTCCTCTGTGTGCTTGCACTACACCCTTTGATAAAGCCAGCACCTTCCTGGCCTGCCCTCTTTATCCTTTGCCCTCATTTACAGGCATACCTCCTATCCAATAAATCTCTCCAGTGAGGTCTGTTGCATGGTGTGACTTTGTAGCAGTCCTTGGCCTTGATCCATCAATGTATTCTTTCTTCCCTCTGCCATGAAACCCTAACACCCAGGGCTAGGCATTTATTTCCCATTAAGAGCCAGTGGTTTCTCCACATAAAAGGAAAAAGAGAACAGCAACTGTTTGTGTAACCAAGACTACATACTGACTAAACAAAAACAAAAACAAAAATGAGATGATTGGCCATCACCTGGTCTGTACGTGCACTCTGAGAGCTTTACGTGGAGAAGACAAAGAACGTACTAGGTAGGGAGCGACTAAAGCAAGAAGAACCAGCCCACTGTTCTGAGTGCACCATGGCATTCTAGCATAGTTCAAGGCAGTAATCAGGGTACCTCAGATATTCTAAATGTCAAACAGTGTGATGCTGAGGGAGTTAATGGAGACTATCACCACTTGACCAAGAGGACCCCATGTAAGCAACTATCCATGTCAGTTTAGCATTAATAACTCTTGGGCTCCCATCTCTAGCCTTCATCATCCCACTGAGCTCCACACTCATGAATATATCTCCTTACTTCACACCGTCCTCTGAAGATCAGCAAACACATCAGCCTGATGTGGGAAAAACAGGACTCTTCATTTTCTATCCAATTAATTTCTCATGTCCTCAAAATGTCACATTTTCCCAATTGCAAAAGCAAATTCTCATTATTATCTTTTTCCTCCCACCTCTACATCCAATTCCTTGCAAGTCCTATTGGCTGCACCTCCAGAATCCATCAAATTTTCCACCACTCCTGCCATCACTAAGGTAAAGTTTGCATTAAAAATAAATTAACCTGGACTATACAAATCCCCTAACCTCACTCCAGTTCACTTTACACTTTGAGAAGTCATACCGATCTCTTTATGACACACCCTCATAGAATGCCTTGGGGACAGCTACTTGCCATTCCTCCACTTTTGTGACCTTATCTGGTACAGTTCTCCCCCTTGCCGACTACATTCACACCACATACACTGACTTCCCTATAAAATAATTTCCAGTTAAGTAACCACATCTGCTTCAAGGCTCTGTGCCCTCTATGTAAAGACACTTCTGTTATCTCAACTCAGATCTCACCCCACTCTTTCAGCAACCACCTTACCTAACATTCTCACATCACTTCCAGTCACACTTCCCAGTCTTAGTCAGTTCATTGCACTTAAACACACCGGTTTACTCTGTTTAAGGTTTAGCTGTAGACTTTAGAGAACATTTTGCTAGTCATTAGTTTGTCTCTCCCATCAAGAACAGGACTATCACACGCCACACAGTTAATAAATATTTAATGAATTAGTATATAAAAATACTGTCACGCATTAGATTCATCAAGGCAAAACTTTGTTCTGTACTAAGTGCAACAATTACCAGGATAAAGAATACCGATGCAGCTCAGAGTAAGCAAGCCAAAGATTAAGAAAAGAGAAAACACCGTATATTTTACAATTTTTAAGAGAAGCTGTGCCACAAAACAGTCTTAGTGTCAACCTGTGTCAGAAACTCCTTCTTCCAGGCGGGAAACTTGCTCTTGACCAAATCTGTACCCTACATCACCAGCAGTATCTTTCTGAAACATAAATCAGAGAAGGTTGCTCCCCTGCCAATGGGACTCTGGTGTCCACCTACAACCCCATGATTTCAGATAGAATTTAAACTCCCTACTATGCAAGACTCCTGTGATCAAGACCTCATTTTTAAATGCATTTTCTCGTATCCTCATCACTCTCTCTGACTCTTGTTCTCGTCAATACATTGCTTCTCTTTGTTTGCTGCTACCAAGACCCTTCAGTTGTGTGCTTTGGACTTCCTCAACATGGAGAAATGTTGCTCATTTTTCTCTCCTAAGTTCACATTTTATCACTCAAGATGAAGATTAAGAAATATCCTAATCTAAACTTTCTCCAGTTTCCTCTGTCACTCTCACCATAATTGATTTTGATTCTTTTTTTTTAACTTCTTACAAAAATTAAATTCTATTGTGGAGCAGTCATAACAGACTTTCAACAGAAAAACAAAAATGCAAGTAGGATGTGTTTCTTGCTGTTTCATAAAAGTCTGGTGTGAAAGCTCTGCTTTACAGAGTCAAGGGAGTCTGGGCTCCCAGTCTTCCCTTACTGTCTGTCCTCCAAGCATAGGCAAGGAAGGAATCCAAACAGCTCCTGGTGCAGCTAGATTTGAGGGCACATCTCCCACCCCTTGAAGGATGCACTCCTGGACAGTCCCTTCTGCCTACACCATTGGCCTAGGCATAACCACATGGGAATGGAGAGAAGACAAGACACAGCAATGGTGTGTCATATTTACCATAGCCTCTAATTTTAGAGAAATAATGTTTCAATAATTTAAAATTATATCAAATACCTCTGATAAAAATTCTCAGCTAGTCATGGTGGCTCATATCTGTAAAATCCAGTACTTCAGAGGCCAAGACAGGAAGATTGCCAGTAGTTTAAGACCAGTGTGGACTCTATAGTGAATTCTAAGGTAGTCTGGACTAGAGAGAAGGACTCCAAATCAAAAATACAAAATAAGAAGCCTAAAGAGATGGCTTGGAAGCTAACAGCACAAGTGGCTCTTTCAGAGGTTCCAAGTTCAGTTCCCAACATACACATGGTGGCTAACAACTATCTGTTCCAGGAGATCCAACACCCTCTTCCTGTCTTCTTGGTCATAAGGCACACATGTGATGCACAGACATCTATGCGGACACCCATATACATAAAATATGTAATATGTTTTAATAATATATATCTTTAAATAATATATTTTAAAATATATAAGTTAAATTAAAATCCAAGAAGTAAAATAGCCTTTGATGCAAAATAAGTTTTGCTCTAACTACTATGCAGTTTCCCAGCTCCTCTGCCAAGATAACTGTATATTTGTGTCCTTTCAGAAACACTCAATGCATCGAATCTAATTTCAGACATTTTCCTTTTCATGGACCCACCTAGTGTTCTGCCAGACTCACCAGTTCTGTACGTTGGCATTAGTCTGAAGTTCATATTCCTTTTCTTGGATGGCCCTGGATGGATGGACCTACTCTTATCACCCCTATCACCAGGTCATTCTCCATTCTCACTTTCTTTTTGCAAAGTTCCAGATTTTATGTATAGTTTCTGAGTGCTTCAAAACAGTCTGTGAACACCCAAGTGAACCAATATACTTGAACTCATAAATATCAGGCTGCTATAAAAATGAAAAAGAAGTCCACTTATTGATGAGGCAGCAAGTGTAGCACTAACTATTATCCTATTTCTCCATTTCAGGTCAATAAAAGTTTTTTTCTTCACAAAGTGAGCCCCATCTCCTTCCACAGAGTGGCCACCTTGAATTAGAGGGAAGTTAGAAAAAACATGTTCCACGTCAATGAATTTTCCAGGCATGATGGATAATGAGCCTGAAGACAGACCTGCTGATGACTGGCTCTCATATTACTTCTGTCAGTTTCTTTTCCAGTCCTGATCCCGTGCACAATACCTCTGCCACAAAGACTGTTAAACTTCATGTGGAAAAAAACTTTCACTCCTCAGATGAACTCACTGGCATTCAACAACTGCGGATGCATCTGCTTTATGCAAAGGTAATCAAGTATTAGAAATTGCGTGACCATGTAGTGGTGTTTAGTACTATTATCATGGACATCTGTTTACCTGAAATATACATTTGACTTTTTTTAAATACCCACTTTACTTCTTATTCAAAGTTGAATAAGTTGAAGTATTCAATTTGTTGTAGAACTTCCCACATCTTGCATCAAAGAATGTACATGCAGTATTTGTGATAAACCTAGATACAACCAATGGACAGTTCATTCTCCATGGTTGTGGGGAGAGTGGGCACTGCCTCTGACATGAACTCTGGTACCCCCAATTTGCTCACTTCTCCTTGGTGCAGAGGCCTGGTGACACAGAGGAAGGGAAGCAGGCTATCCTGATGAGACTTGATAGTCTGTGGCCATATGGTGGGGGAGGAGGTTCCCTTCTGTCACAGGTCTAGGGGAGGGGAATGAAGTGAAAGAGGGAGAGAGGCTGGGAACTGGAACATACAAGTTAGGGGATAACAGTTGGGATGTAATCTGAATAAATTATAATAAAAAATTCAAAAGCAGCAGCAGAAGAAGAACAAGAACAAGAAAAAGAAGAAGAAGAACAAGAACAAGAAGAAGATCACCAAAGACTAGCGCAGCTCTTTGCACGTTTGCTTCGGTGAGACTGATTAAACTGTTCAAGAAAGTAACTGCATCGAGGCTGGCCAGATGCTTGCTACATTAAGCCTAAGGACCTGAGTTCAGCACCCCAAAAGCCAGGAGATGGAAGGAGAGAATTGAATCTACAAAGTTATCCTCTGGCCTCAACATTGTGCTCACCTTTACATGTACATCACACACACACACACACACACACACACACACACACGATTATCAGCTAATATTAAAGATTAAAAATTAATTAACATAACTAAGCATAGCTCCTACGTAAGAGTTCTACAGTGTATTTCACCCAGTCACTTCACCAACACTAGAAGAATGTCTAGTGGGCTCATTTTTCTATATACCAAATATAATTTTTCATTTTCTCAGATTTTTGCCTATGTAAATTTCTATGTTATACTTGAATGCACAGTTATGAATAGCCTAGTCTCTATGTATGGTGTAAGACTGCACCTTTAAAATATATAACCCAAAGGAGCTTGTCCTCTGGTAGAAAGAGAGCCAATCAACTCAAAATCCTGTAGCATATGGGTCATATGTTCTTAATTAAAATTTTTTAAAAATCTACTGAACTCAGGAGATCATTATCCACCAGCTTTGGGGTTTCATAACTCAGGATACAGCAGGTGTCATGACTGGAAAACAGGGTTGCTCTTCTGGAGTTCATGACAAACTTGGTTTATGAAATCAAATCAGAGGAATTTTAGAGCTGCTCCCTGGGTTATATTTTACATTTTTAAAGGAGGAAATAAGTTTAGGTGTTACCCCCAAAACCTTGTCAAAGAATTGCTATGATACTGAAATATCTGTCAAGAGTTCACTTAGTAGGAGCCAAGGTATGGAATGTGTCCTTTGGGGACTTTCAAGCCAACAGCACTAATGTAATATTACAAACCAGGGAACCAAATGGACAACACAAATATAAAAGGTAAAGAAAACAACCCATTATCAGCAGCAGCCCCAGGCTTCACGGGTCTTCCAGGGATGACTCATGCCTCCTGACACAAGCAAACGCTTCGTGAGCTAGAAAGAAATAATTAAAACAGAAAGGCAGGGAGCCAGCGAGACTCTGCTTCTCAACCATTGGAGAGAACTCCCCATTCATGTCCAAGGCCATGCAGTGGACATGGGAGCATAGACACTTTCATCTCTACCTCATCCCACCTCTCAGCACAGCCTCAAGAGTGGTGCCCTAACCCTGCCACATCCACCCTGTTCTTTCTCACTGTGACTCCAGCTGCTTGTGGCAAGAGAGACAGTGAAGCAATCCCAAACATGTTTCAAGAGAAGTACTGTGACATTTGGATGGCCAAAACACTCCAACCCCTAATAGGTCTTTCATCTGTCCTCCATCTATCTAATGGCATGCATTTGGCCTGCCATTCTGGGCCACTCCTCTTGGTAGCAGAGGCCATGCATGTGGAGAGGACTTTGGCCCAATGCTTCCTCATATTTTCTGGACCTCTTTCATTCCCTCTCCCTGGCTTGAAATGAGTACAAATTGACAAAATGGAATCATTTCTGCTTGGCAAAGACTTTGGCAACCAGAGGACGCTGGGAAAGCCAGGTCCGCATTTACTCTCCCCCATGTTCATCGGCATGCAAAGTTCCAAGATGGAAATTTGTTTCCCCTGCAGTTTTATGACACTTCTACTGCCTGATTATCCCACTTTATGGCAATTTGCATCGTTATGGGCCCGCGGCAAATGAAACAAATTGCCATAAAATGTTGGGAATATCCTAAATCATGGCTCTGTCTGGCCTGCTGAATGATGCCACAGGGGTTGAATTCAGATGGCTTGGTTCAGTTTGCTGCAAATAGTCACACTGGCCTTAATGCATGCCACTGGCTCACACGTCAGGCTGCTTGGTGACTACTAAATGAGGCAAACTAATAGAATTTTTTTCCAATGCACTAAGCAAGTCTTCACTAAAGAAAAACACATTGATTCTAAAGTTGTTTACTACCAACTAAATAGAACCCCTATAGCTTTTCCCATGCAGTCCACATTAGAGCTAAATTAACAGTCCTCATACGTATCCATTCGGCTAGTAGCCGATAAAAGTGCGTACACTATTAGAGATGGAAGTTGCCTCCATCTAAATCATGATACAGAAGGGTGTCTTCCTGGCTTAACTAGCTATCAAATGCTACAATATCATGCACAGACAATGCCTTAAGGAAAAAATAAGGTACTGGGAGCTCATAAATTTTTTTGTGCATTTTAGCTCAGTGAAGAAGTACTAGCTTTAAAATAAAGGACCATGGTGGTTAGGCATGCAAAAATGGGACTCTCAAAGGATGGCGACATTGATAAGTCCTGAGATGCTGTTATCACATCCGTGGCTCTGCTTTTTACCAACTTTTCTCATGAACCCATTTATAAGATTCCTTTGGACAATGGAAGTAGCGGGATTATAGTGCTTATAACCTGGGGTTTGCATGCTAACTTCCAGGTCACCATCTATGTCCTTGCTCAAGACGCTCCCACTGGGTACTTAGATTCTGACATATGGAGACAACAGTAGCACAGCATCCTTCCCATCTTCATCACAAAGCTTTTTAGTGACACGTGAAAGAAGTAGGTACAGAGGCCCAAATACAACGTCATCTGACGAAGACACAGCTAGGGACTTGACCAAATCGTGATGGACAAGCCACAGTTGAACTTATCCTCTTCCAGGCAGTAGGAGAAATTCCAGGAAATGGGAGCCTTTACGGAGACTGGCTTTATATTATTTTTAGCAAACATTTTTATCTAACGCTTGTCTAAAAGAAAGAGCAATTAAAAATTGTCATTGATGAAACATTTATTGCGTGCCAAGGAAGACCAAGTCATCAGTTGAATTGATCCATCCCTCTCCTTCAGCCACGTATGGGTGAACAAATTCATTACTGGAGGCTGAACCACTTGGGTAGGAGCTAAGATGCACAGCTAGAATCAGAACAAAGACCTGCTCTTCCCATAAATTGCATGCCCTCCTCTACGCCACACAGTCGCACTATAAAAATCAACTTCTCTGCTAAATTAACATTATTATTGGTTATATAATGAACCACAACTATAAAAGACCCTTGAATAATTTCCACAATGTCGCGTGTATAGGCTCTCCTGGGTGATTCTCATTTGTATACTACAACATTTTCTTCAAACTGCACAGCCTTTCCCATTCGACTGCCATTTTCTAAACAGTGTCATAGTCACTGTTTTAGTTTCCTTTTTAGTTGCTGTGATAAATATACTGGCAAAAACAACCTTGGGAGGAAAGGCATGTTTAGCTCATAGTTCTAGATTACAGTCCATTGTGGCAGCAAGAGCTTGAAGCAGCTGCTCACATCTGCTTCAGAGAGCACATCCTAGAGGTCAGCTCATTTTCTCTACCTTACACAGTCCAGAATCCCTGCCTGAGGAAGGGTGTGAACACAGTGGGCAGATGATGTCACCTTCTTCAGTTAGCAATCATGACAGTTCCCTGTGGGCATATCAGAGGCCCGTCTCCCAGATGGCTCTGGATTCTGCCAACATGAAAATTAAGATTTTACTCTTTCTTCTTTTTTTCTTGTACTCTATACAGCAGTCCTAAGTAATTCTCTATGCAAATGTTTACTTAGAATATGGCATATAGCCACAATCCAAATGCTGGCTTCAGGTTTAGGGTTTCCTCTTATACATTGATTCAAATATTTATGCATGCTATGGCTCAACCACTGTGACTAAAACTTCATTGAGCACTTAGTATATTCTAGGCATGGTTCTGGGTTTCGGTTATAACAATGGTGACCAAGGCAATCTCCTTCCTTCATTCATGGAGATTTTATTTTAATCTGGAAAGGCAAAAATATAGACAGATAAATAATACAAATGAATGAATAAGGTGACTCAACAGAATGAATAATGGGGTTGACTTTAAATAGGAATTTTAGATACCTTTTTCTGAAGATTAATAGCAAGGGTTAGTTAACTTAGGGCACAGTTATACTCTGTAAACTGAATATATGTTTTCTAAAGTGATTATATGCTCTACAGAACTACCTTCCTTGAATAAGGACATAGGTGCACATGGACACACACCTTCTCATAATCTATCTATCTATCTATCTATCTATCTATCTATCTATCTATCATCTATCTATATCTTTATCTCTATCTCTCTGTTTCTCTCAAAGATTCAAAAAATGAAGATAAACCAGACTTCTCTTCTCTTTGTGCTCAGAAGTGAAGGCATCAGTACTGTCACAGCTCAAACACCATGTTGGATTGGCCATTTTAGTTTATTGGCCCATGCCACTAGTCTTGCATCCTATTGGCTTATCTCTTGCATAGTCTCATCCTTCAGTCTCTTTGAGTCATGGGCATGTGTCCTTTGGCTCTAAAATTAGAGTGGTAGTTTCCCCTGCAAGACATCTGTATGGCTGCAGTTGGAGTTTTGGGTTCAGTGAGGGAATGACAGGTTCCTCCTCATCTTTGTGTTTACTTGCCCCTTTACCATCTCCCACATCAGTTTTTGCTTCCCTGTGGCTCCTCACAAATGGCTTCTTCAGATATAGGAATGTCAGCCTTGCTGAAACTCCCTTTTGTTCCCACTGTTCGGAGTTCAATTTCCTGAGTACTATGTACATTTTGGCTTAGTTTCTATAGGGAACCCAGACTGCAGAGAGCTTTGTTAGAGGATCTTACATGACCCCTATGAAGTAAAGTCTACCAGTATCTCACGAGTAAAGAGACTGCGCTCACCAAGACCAAGTGAGTGATGAAGTTGGAACTCAAGCACAGGGAACATACATACATACATACATACACACACACACACACACACACAGAGAGAGAGAGAGAGAGAGAGAGAGAGAGAGAGACAGACAGACAGACAGACAGACAGACAGACAGACAGACAGACAGA
>OU015757.1:35609970-35635100 GCA_907169655.1 Acomys percivali
ACAGACAGACAGACAGACAGACAGACAGACAGACAGACAGACAGACAAATCATAACAATCAAATGTTACTCTGTCACCTAGTTATGCTTCATGTGTCTGTTCTGTAAGGTTTAGGAATTTACCAAGTGCTCCCTTTACCAGGGATTTATTTACCACATTTATGAGTGTACAGCTGAGACATGCAATAAATAGATCAAAGAATAGAATTTGAGATATAGAAAAGTATTTAAAAATCACCCATCTCAACTGCATAGAGGAGAAAACAAACTGCAAAGAAGAGATCACACAAGTGGAACAAAGCCCCTCGTTAGGAGCCTCTGCCAAAAGTCTGTGGCTGTACACCATGTCGCCCTTCAGACCTCAGTGTGATTTATTCCAACTACATAGGCAACAATGTAGGGGTGTGGGACGTTCCCTGAAGCCTCTCAGGAGAAAGAGCTGGAGAGTAAGACTTGTTTGTATGTATCACTACCTCTCTGGTGTCCTCTGGCCCAAGGTAAAATAATTCTACCCTTTATCTGCAGGTTATAAGGGTCCTTTCTGGCATTAATTTAAGTCTCTTCTGACACTTGAAGTGGAAGCACTATTAGAAATATCCCTTCCAATAATTCTGCTAATAGTTTCTGGCAAACTTGAACCTGGAGTGGCATTTGAATGAATGTATCTGTAGTGGGCTCTGCAGGAATCAATATGTCATTCTGATTCATTCTCAGTTTCTAGCGGGAAAGTATTTATTTTCTCAGGATGAAATGGGAATCATTGCATGATGTGGAATAGAGCAGGCCTAGGAGACAACCTCTTCCCCTTACTACTCCTGAAGAATTAAGCCTTGGAACTTTAGAATGAAAGCTATGGATCACTTCTTGAGATCTCTCCAATATCCTATAGGAGCATCAAATATCCCTATGGGAGTCTAATAATTTTCACCATTTTGACATTAGGATTTTGTCTGGAAAAATACTTTGAACACCAGCAGACTATAAACCAGGTCAGGCTCCATCTGCCAGTATATAAGCACAAGAGAATGTGTCTAGAAAGAGAATTGATTTTTATTTCCTCCAGTGAAGATTTAAAAAGAGTCTTATCATCTTAAGAAAGATGAAGAAAGTTATTGGCCATCATTGATTTCTCAATAATGAGGGACTCTTAACAATAGCAAGAGTCTAAGTCTTCATAATAATAGAACTTCTACCCCAATAAAAGTGAGAATTCTTCTTATAGAAGCAGAATTAAGATCAAACTCCCAAAGCTTTAAGATCCCTGATAGACAAAGTCCATCTGCCTCTGCCTTGTTGTATAATAAGCATTCTATTGATAATAAACACTCAAGACAACCATCTTATAAAGAAGAGAGGTTTGCTTAGGATCAAAGGTTCCAGTTGTCCCTATTGCTTTGGACTGTGGCTAGGCAGCCAGTCACATGGTGAGGCAAAGCTGCTCACTTTGGGGGGCTGAGAAGGAAGAGGGAAGAGAAAGGGACAGGGTGCCAATATCTCCCTTGGGTGCCCTTGATGTCATAACTTTCTCTAGCTAGACTTTGATGGTTTTGCTGCCACCCAAAGCACCATGTGTTTTCAGCATCTCTATTCTTCAAAGGACATTTCAAGCCCAAGCTATAGTACACAAACAGACCACCATGCAAATGGAAGACACGACCATCAAAAGTTCAGAGCACTGTGAGGAATTTTTGATGTAGCTGGAAATTAACTCTCGTAGAACTAAAATGACATTTAACTTTATTTCCTTTCACAGGGAATTATAAAACAAGAAAAAACCTGAGGCTCTTAGGAGTTCATTATAAAAACCGATCTGTCTTACTGTCCTTAGACTAGACCACTTTGAAGTCAAGTTCAGCCTCCACTGTTTGGATAAGGCAAATATAACATTGTGATCTATAAGGCCTTTAATGCTATCTATGCCTTTTCCTGGTCCAAAGGATGATGCTAGGTGAGCACTATCAGGTCTATGACACCAAGGAAAAAATAAACATACAAGATCCTGCCAGGTGTAACCTCCCTGAAGAAGAACAGCATAAATAAAATTTCCATTTCCTGAAATGCTGGTGAAGGATGATTGGAAAAAAAATAGTGTCACTGAGAGAGGTAAAATGGGAAGATTTCATGTAAGTCAGGACAGCTGTGACTGCAATGTGCACCACTGCAAGTTCACTGGAAACACATCAAACTAAAGACTTCTGCACCTTATCTATACTGTGGTCTTTTGTTAGGGTGAGGCTTACTCATAATACAGGTGCTTTGTCTTCGGCCTTTAGCTGTGACAGAGATTTCCCCTATTTCTGTAACCCATCTCTCCTATGTCCCCAGCAATACATTTGAAAAGTGTCTTGACTTGTGCTTTCTTTGTTCTATTGCTATCAAGACTTCATAAAACTGTTACCTTGTTGGAACACAGAATTTTGGGTAATCTGAATCTGTGTTCCTCTTTACACATCCTTGGTTCCAGAATGAACTCTAAGGTGAGACATGGCCTGGCATGGCCCACAGACTCCTATAAAACTCCCAGAGATAATATTTTAATTAATTTTTAGTATGCAAAGTAGCAGGCTTCCTTCCAACATTCTCATAAATATTTGGTTTTGGTTAACCATCTCCACTCTCACCCCGTCTCCCAATTCTTCCCACGTCCTATCCTTTCATAAATCCTTCCACCACCAGTATTTCCTCCTTGACTTTCATGTCGCGCGTGTTCCATCCCCCTTTCTGTACCTTGTCCTTAGAGCCCCAGTTTGTGCACCCTTTCTATTCCCCTCACTCCTACGTAGATACGCATATATAACTATTAGAACCTGAGATCTGCGTATAATACAGTGTTTGTCTTTCTGGGACTGAGTTACTTCGCTTAATCTTTTTTACCATTTTATTCATTTTCCTGTAAGTTTCACAATTTCTTTTTTACAGTTAAATACAATCCCATTGTGTATATGTACTGCATGCTCATCATCTATTCATTTGTTGATGGATAACTAAGTTGAGTCTTTTCCTTGCTATTGTCAATAATATTGCAATAAACATCGATGAGCAAATATCTCTGAGGAAGGATGGAATTCACTAAGTATGTACCCAAGAGTGGTAGAGTTGTTTATACGGTAGATTTTTAACTCTTTTAGAAAATTCCTCATTGATTTCCACAATGGCTGGACCAGTTTGCCCTCCTGCTAACAGTAAATAGTGTTCCTCTTTCCCCATACCCATGGCAGCATTTTTTGCCACTTTTATTTAATTATAGCCATTCTGATGGAAGTGAGGAGTAACTTTCCTTTCCCTAATGAATAATGATGTTGGACATTTTTTCTCAGCTTTTAAAACTTACGTTATCTTTTTAAATGTTTGAGGACATTCCCCCTCTAATGCGCAGTGATTACATTCATCTCCTTTATCCCTTGCTTCTACTTCCCACCGATCTCACCAACACCATTCTTCCCAACTAGAGCCTTTTCTAGTCTCATCTCACATTGTTGGTAGTGGTGGTGGTGAAGGTAGAAGTGGTAGTGGTGGTGGTGAAGGTGGAGGTGGTAGTGGTGGTGGTGAAGGTGGAGGTGAAGGTGTGGTAGTGAAGGTGATGGTGAAGGTGGATGTGGTAGTGGTGGCAGGCCCTGTGCAAATGGTCACAGCTGTTGTATGCTCATGGTTGCAATGGTCATGTCACATGCAGAAGATATAGCTAGAAATAGCAGTGGCTTCACAACATTCTTCTCTATCCTCCAGCTCTTGTAGTTCATTCCCATTTCTGTGATTATTCCTGGGACTCAGAGATAGGAACATACATGTCCCATTTAGGGCCAAGCACACAACAGTCACTAATTCTTAGCAACTTGAACATTTCTGAATCTCTACTTCGACTGTTATTCACTGCCAAAACAGGCTTCTCTGACAAAGGCTGAGAGCTGCACTGGCACATGAATACAAACAAATATTTAGAAGCCAGTTTAACTACACCATGCCTATTTTGAAGAACACCAATACCAGACCACCTCCCCATAAGACCTATAGCCTCTCCAGCCATAAGCTTTTGAATAGAGCTATAGTACCAGACTTGCATTTCCTCCCACACAGTTGGCCTCAGATCCAATCAGGATGTGACAGTTACCCTAGAACAGTCACATCACTATTAGATATGTGAGCGTATCTTCTTTGGCAGTTTAGCATGGGACTATACAGGGTCCACAGCCTGGTGTGGTTACTGATGACTTTTCTCCCCTTCAGCTCACATAACATCTTCGAGCACTGTGGATGTGGAGACTCCTTTATTTTATGTATGAGTGCTCTATTTGTATGTATGCATGCATGCCAGAAGAGGACATCAAATACCTATATAGAGGGTTGTTAGCCACCATGTGGTTGCCAGAAATTGAACTCATGACCTTGTTTTTAATTTTTTATTAAATATTTTTACATATACATTTATATTACTACATATATACAATAAACTACCAACAGCAAGAAGAACCACAAAACAATCAGGAAATATATATATATATATATATATATATATATATATATATATATATATACACATATATATGTTACATTCATAGTGTTTTGGCTATTTGTATTTGGCAGCCCTGAAGAAAACCTCTTTCCTAGCTTGGTGAGTCTAAAATTCTGAACATAAATCAATATCTATCATACCATATCATTATCAATTTAAAACATCTCTCTAGACCCAAAAATATCTTAACCCCTGACAACTAAGTTTAATTGTAAAACTAAACCATCTGCCTCTTCAACCCCATTAGAAACTTGAGAAGGAATAGAATTAATTATCTGAGTATACACAAAGTGCAGGTTAGCAGCTTTCCAAATGAGAAGGTGCCTGAACAGTCACACAAAATTCTCTTTAACATTGGAGCATCTTCTTCAGCCTTCTGGCCCAATTATCTGACTGACATATTTGTGAGGCATGAGCTTTTGAGGACTTGCTTTCCCTGTCTTGCCAGAGTTTGGCCATCAACTCTGCCTGCATCCAAGCTTGCCCATTTTTAGGCAGAATTCTGTCTGTGGTAGAAATGAGGACATTTTTCCCAGTGGCTAATTTGCCACATTTGAAGCCTTCTCCATAAGGAGGTTCTTTGATGCTCATTATCTTCTTTGAGGAAGGCTAGGTATTGCCAGGAGTTAGCCTGTATCTTTGTAAATGTATCTTTGAAATAATATTTTTAAAAAAAACCTTAAATGTCATATTCTGTATGTCTCTGAGGATTTTGAAGACTTGGCCAAACTATTTTGCCTTATCTTTCTATAGATTCATATCTATCTGTTATACCTAGGATGTATATTCTTGTTATAAAAATAGACTAGTAATTGATATGACCGTGATTTGATCAACTAACAATTAACTTGTATTACTTGATTATAATAAAGAGCCTGCAATAGCACTTTCAAAGTATTGGAAGTAAACCTTGTATTATAACTGAGTTGTATGGGTACAATACCCCTTATTAGAGAAGAAATATACAAACCTTGAAAGATCAATTCTCAACTTCATATGGAAAAAAAAACAGAATACCTAAAACAACCCTGTACAATAAAAGATCTTCTGGAGAAATCTCCATCCCAGATCTCAAGCTGTACTGTAGAGCAACAGTAATAAAAACAGCATGGTACTGGTATAAAAATAGGCTGGTTGATCAATGGAATGGAATTTAAAAAACCCAGAAATAACACCATAGCCTATGGACACTTGATTTTTGACAAAGAAACAAGATCCATACAATGAAAAAAAGATAGCATCTTCAACAAATGGTTCTGGTCAAACTGGATAGGTACATGTAGAAAAATGCAAATTGATCCATATCTATCACCCTGCACAAAACTGAAGTCCAAATGGATTAAAGACCTCAACATAAAACCAGAAACACTAAATCTATAAGAAGAAAAAGTGGGGAAGAGTCTTGAACTCCTTGGCACAGGAGACAACTTCCTGAACAGAAAACCAACAGATTAGGCTCTAAGATCAACTTAAACCCCTACCCTGATCTAGCCCATGGACAGAACAGTCTCCACACTTGAGTGGAGAGAGGGATTTGACTTTCTCAAGTACTCTGGTGCCTCACATTTGACTATGTCCCCTGGTGGGGGAGACCTAGTGGCACTCAGAGGAAGGACAGCAGGTCACTGAGAAGAGACTTGATACCCTATGAGCATATGCAGAGGGAGGTAATCCCTCTGAGGAACAGTCATAGGGGAGGGGAATAAGGGGAAAATGAGAGGGAGGGGAGAATGGGAGGATACAAG
Source organism: Acomys percivali (assembly GCA_907169655.1). Taxonomy (NCBI): domain Eukaryota; kingdom Metazoa; phylum Chordata; class Mammalia; order Rodentia; family Muridae; genus Acomys; species Acomys percivali. The sequence goes on from OU015757.1 coordinate 35,616,225, forward strand.
GGATGGGATAACCATAGAGATGTAACAAGAATAAATTAATTAAAAATAAAAAATAAAATAAAATAAAATAAAATAAAGAAAAAAAAAAAAGATCAACCATTAGTAAGAGGGACCTCATGAAACTGAAAAGCTTCTGAAAGCAAAGGACACTATCAACAGAACAAAATGACAGCCTACAGACTGGAAAAGATCTTCACCAACCGTACAGCCAACAAAGGGCTAATATATATATATATATATATATATATATATATATATATATATATATATTCCAAGAAATTAAATACCACTAAAGCAATTAAAGAATGAGGTATAGAACTATATAGATAATTCTCAACAGAGGAATATCAAATGGCTGAGAATCACTTAAAGAAATACTCAACATCCCTAGTTATCAGGGAAATGCAACTCAAAACTACTCTGACATTCCACCTTATGCCGATCAGAATGGCTAAGATCAAAAACTCAAGTGACAGCACATGCTGGTGATGATGTGGAGAAAGCAGAAGACTCCTCCATTGCTGGTAGAAGTGCAAACTTGTACAAGCACTTTGGAAATCAATCTGGAGCTTTCTCAGGAAATTTGGAATAATTCTACCTCAAGACCCAGCCATACCACTCCTGGGAATATACCCAAACTCAGGACCTCTTAAACAGTAAACAGTAATCTTAACCTCTAAGCCATCTCCCCAGCCCCATTTTGAGAATTCTTTATGCCATTACCTCATCTACTGGTTGAGTTGTTTGTTTACTAGTCTTCTAAGGTCCTTGTATTCTCTAGAATGTTTTGTTTTGTTTTTTTGGAAACAGGGTTTCTCTCTGTAGCCTTGGCAGGCCTAGACTTGCTTTGTACACCAAGCTGGCCTCAGACTCACAGTGATCTGCCTGCCTCTGCCTCCTGCAGTGCTAGGGTTAAAGGTAAATGCCACCATGCTCATCTTACTTTAGATAGTAATTCTCTGTCCAGGTGTTTAGCTGGTGAATATTTTCTTCCCTTCTATATATTTATCTTCACTCAATTAACTCTTTCCTTTATTGTACAGAAGCTTTATTTCATGAGGTCTGACTTGTTGATAATCGACCTAATTTGCTGAGTGACTGGAGTCCTGCTCAGAAGTGTCTAAATATCCAAGTGTTCTTAATTTTACCTTTATTAAGTTTCCAGTCTTAAATTACAGTATATGATTCAATTGGATTCACATTTTGTGTAGGTAAGAGATAACAGTTTGGTGCCATCCTTCTGTGTGTGAGCATCCAATTTTCCAAGAGCCATTGGTTAAAGAGGCTGCCTTTCACTCAATGGCTAGCTTTGGTATCTCTGCTAAATCAAGTGTCTGTAACCACATGAGTTTGTGTCTAGATCAACCATTCTTTTCGACTGATCATTATGTGTGTTTTTGTGCCAGTACCATGATGTTTTTATTACTATAGCTTCATTGTATAATTGGAAATCATGCCTCTAGTATGACACTTTCTGCTCAAGTTTCATTGACTATCTGATACCTTTTGTGCTCCCAATAAATATTAAGATGTTCTTTTTAATTCTGTGAAGAATGGTGTTAGTATTTGAATGCCTGGGATCTTTGCTCCAAGAGGGACACTGGGATGGTTCCATAAGATATTTATCAGGAGAAATATTAATTTCATAAAAAAATAGCTTGGAGGGGGCTGTGAACAGAGCTGTGGTCCATGAGGCAGAGTAAGTATCATGGGAGAAGTTTTCATACTACAAGACTAGGGGTTCACAGCATTGCTTACAGTCAGGTTGTCTCTGATTTCCTGATTTGGGGGGGGGAGGCATGTCTTGTATTTCAGGGAAGGGTGTGACCCTGAGTAAATAGAGAAGACACATTAAGTCACATCCATTATATGGGTAGGTGATGTGCCACCAGCAACCTGGGCCTGTAAACTTTTTTGAGGAAGTAGAAACTAGGCCATTTGTTATTCTTCTGGAGGTTTTGTTACAGAGGTACAAATTCACCTAAGGGTTCTCTGTAGAGAAGTTACCAATTTCTTTATAGTATCTTTGGAAAGAAAGAAGAAAGAGGCTGGGGAAGGGGGATATGACCTGATTAGGCCAGAGCCCACAACCTAACAGTATTTTGATGGGGGGTGCATTAAATCTGTAGATTGCATTTACAAATTAAATCTGTAAGATAAACATATTCACAATTGGTTTGTCCAATCCATGAGTGTGGGAAGTCTTTCCATTGTCTAGTGTCTTCAGTTTCTCTCTTGACTATTTTAGTTTTCATTATAGAGGTCATTTAATTGCTTGACTAGGCTTATTCCAATTACAATTTTCATAGAAATAGATTAAGTCCTCTTAAATTTTTCATGGAGCCTCAAGAGAACATGGAGAGTCAAGGAAATATTAACCAAAAAGAACAAGGCTGGAGAAACCATATTACAAATTATCAAAAATGTACTGCAGATCGTTAGAGAGAAAAGCCAACAAACACAGACACATGATCAATGAAATAACCCAATAATAAACTTATATATTAACTTCCAACAAGCCCCTATTTCATACAGTATACGAATCAATTCGAAATAATTAAAGCTTAATTTGTGAGGCCTCAAACTATAAAACTACAATATAAAAGTAGATGGAAATATATATAACCAAAGCAAGACTACATAAATGTGATTACATCAAAAAAGAAAGAAAAGAAAACTTGCTCAGCCATGGAAAGAATTAACAAAGTATAGACACAACTTACAGAGTGGAAAAAAATTGCAAGTCCTACATTTGACAGGGGGTTAATATTCAGAATGTACAAGAAACCCAAACAATTCAATAGCTCTGCAATAGGATGAAGAAGAGGAAAAGAAGGAAAAAGAGGGAGATATAACACACAAATGACATGGTATACAAAAAAATCCTAACACCAATTCAAATTTATAGAAGAATGTAATTACTAACCCCCATTTAAACTGATGCTATACAAGAGATGGTAGATAGCAGTTGTTGGTAAAGATATAGAGAAAGGGAAACTTTTATACATTGTGGAAGAATCACCAATTATTAGAGCCTTTATGGACAGTATAGCATGCTCTCAAAACACTGAAAATTAAACTAACACACAATCAAGTAACCTTGTTTCTAAATATGTTTAACTGGTACCATCTCTCTCTTGGTTATCACAGCCCTGTTCCCAATGACCAAGACATGAAATGCTTGTGCATGAACCTGAGGGATATTATGTTGCATATGCTCAAAATGACAACTATCACCAAATATGCTAGAATCTAAATGGTTTAACTCAACAGCACAGTGTAGATATGAAGTCCTAGGGCTAGGTTACTCAGGATACAAAACTTCATAGAAATAGAGTAAGTTGAGAAGACTTTGTCCAGCTCAGAGACTCTAGCTAGTAGGTAAGTATTGTCACTGGACTTAGGGTCATGGTCTATGCCTCAACAAGGCAGGTTTAGCCACCATCCTCCGAAAGTCAACTAAATTAATAATGCAAAGCAATAAAAGGAGATTTATTCAATGTGATAACATTGGAAAGAAGGGCAAAGACATACAATGACCATCCCTAGTCCCCAAGTCCATTTTTGGAATCTTAAAGTGAGGCTGAGATTTAAGTATGGGGCAGTTATGCATACCTAAGCAGTCATAGTCAAGACATGGTCATTTCCACCACTGACCCAACACTGTCTCTTCTGTAAAGTGGTCTACTAAACTGGAAATTTGTCTGGAAGAGATGTGTCCTTGTCAGCTGGCCTGGTCTTTACTCTTTCTCTTCTCTTAGCCTGAGATTCCTGGAGGAATTCTGATTTCTTGGGGTATATTGCTTCCTGTACTTTGACAGGCAGAGTGGGGGACCCAAGTGCATCCTTAGAGCATCTTTACCCCTGCCATGCTGTTTGCAGTGATATACTGTTAACAGTTGCTGAGAGAAATATTTTCATCTGACCACAACAGTCATTGATCTGTAAGGTATGTATGCTAAGATGTTATATTTCACCAATCTACAACATGTACATATTGTGTAATATCAGGTTCTATAATAAATTTATACAGACTTTGGAAATTAAGAATAAATTAAAATGTATATATGTATGTACATATGATATATTCTATAATCACTGCCTTGAACAAATGATATTCTATGCCAGGATTTCTCCACTTAAGGCCATTCACTGGGCTTCTATTTCTGCTGTAAGAAATTGCCACAGATTTAATATCTTGAAGCTATAAAAATGTATAATGTAGGGATCCTGGGGCAACTTTAAGAACTACATGGCCTCTCTCATCTTTTGGTAACCTAAACCATCCTCAGCTTTTAAGATCCTATCTCACAAATGTGAAGAATGAAGCTCATGGACCATACAGGTGACATTTTATAGAGTTTACATAGATCCATAGGTGACATCTTAAGAAGAACAAAGAGAGGGGTGAGTTCCTACATAGTAGAAAGGCTCCCAGATAATAGGGACCACTGAGCTTTTTAACCAGGTACTTAAAAAAAAGGATTTATGGTTAAAACTGGGATACGGTATAGGGAGGGGGTAAGCTGGTCAGTCCATCTGGGCAAATCAGGTGTCCAGGTACCTCCTCACTGTGTCTGCCAAGTAGGTGTACGTGTGTGTGTGTGTGTGTGTGTGTGTGTGTGTGTGTATGTGTCCTTTAGACTGAGGTGCTCCTTTAGAAGACACCAAAGGAAGAGGAACCAACCTCTCTTTTAGGATTCCTGGCCTCTAGCAAGGGCACTCTTGAACTGCAGCCCTGGGGTTCTGCCCCATCCAGGCAGTTTCTATCAGTTCTTACACCTTACATTCTTACAGTTCCAGAGGCCAAATGCTTGCCAGGAGGAAGGACTGAGGCTAAGGTGTTCACAGGATCTGCTGCTCACTATAAAGTCATCCTGGAGAAAAGACAAAGGGATGAGTGGCTCAATGAAAACTAACACTTGTTTATGGAAGAAAAAAAAACAAAACAAAACACCTAAGGCAGGGGTCCTTAACTGTAAAAACCAGAGCCTGTAATCCACTTCTAGGCTGGGTTGTTATAGGGGCAAGTGGGAAGAGGAAAGAAATTGAAACGTTTCTTTTGTGGCTGGTGGTCAGCCATTGATGACAGTGACAGTGACTAGCGAGACTGGGTGTATGAGAGTTGTGATGGTCTAACAAGAAGTCCCCATAGGCTCATATAGTTGAATGCTTACTTCCTAGTCGATGTGCTGTTTAGGAAGGATTAGGAGATGTGGCCATGTTGGAGAAGGTGTGTCATTGAGAGGGTGAACTTTATGGTTCCTGTTCTCTCTGTCTCCAGTCTGCAAAGCAGGATGTAAGCTCTCAGCTACAGCTACAGCGCCATGCCTGCCTGCCACCGTGCTCCTCATCATAATAATCATAAACTAAAACTCTGAAACTGTAAGCAAGCCCCCAACTAAATGTCTCTTCTTCCTATGAGTTGTCTGTCCATACTGTTTTACCATGGCAAAAGAACAGTAACTAAGACAGGGGTTAAAAATGACAGTCACTTCTTTAGCCTTCACTGGGTTGATGAAGCAGAGAGGGCAAGAATCTCAAAGAACAAGTTAGCTTCATTTCAGTAATTGTCATTGTTCAGCCAAAATGAAGGAGCTTTACAAAATGGTGTGACTATTGCTAACACTCAGAAGACGGAGGAAAGAATACCTGTGACCCAGCCTACCTCAAAGATGATGATGAGCATCAAAGAACCTCCTTATGGAGATGGCTTCAAATGTGGGAAACCAGCCACTGGGCAAAATGTCCTTATTTCTGCCACATACAGAATTCTACCTAAAAAATGGTCAAGCTTGGACGCAGGCAGAATTGACAGCCAAACTCTGCCAAGACAGGATAAGCAAGTCCTCAATAGTTCCTGCCTCACAAATATTTCTGTCAGATATACTGCGCCAGAAGGCTAAAGATGATGCTCCAATATTATAGTCTTGGGTGACTGTTCAGACACCAAATTGTCTCTGTCATTTTTTTCATTTTGGAAGCTGCTAACCTGCATTTCCAGTTCACTCAGGTAATTAAGTTTTATTCCTTTTCAGTCTCTGATGAGTTTGAAGACCAGCTAATTTAGTCTTAAAATTACACTTAGTTGCTTAGGGGGTTAAGATGTTTTTAGATCTATATAGATTTTTTTTAAGTTAACAGAGATGAGACATAATAGATATATATTTACATTCAGAATTTTAGATGCACCAAAATAGGAAAGATGTTTTCTTCAAGGTTGCCAAATACAATTAGCCAAAACACTATGAATTTATATAATTCCTGATTGTTTTGTGGTTCTTCTTGATGTAGGTTAATTTTATTTATGTGTAATAATATAAATGCATATATAATAAAAGAAATATAATTTTAAATTGCTAAAAAAAATAGAGAATATCTGTGAAGCTCTTGTGATTTTTAGAGATAGCCCAGCCCGTGTACCTTAACTTATGGTCTCTCATGTCATGCTCTTCTTCTTCTCTGTTGCAGCCTCATTTCTTCTTCCTTCCTTGACCCTCTCATTTCCTTCCTATAAGGACCCCACAATTACACTTCTCATGGCTCACAAGACCAGAACACCATCTCCATCTCAAAGTCCTCCACTTACTCACTTTCTTCTGCCACAGAAAACTTTAGGTAAAACACACTCAACAGAGTTTGAGCAAAAGATAATTCATGAACTGGATGTTCATAAAACACTGCTCAGCAGTGATAGCTGTGAGGCTTAACAGGATAAACAGGAAAGCAAAGTAAAGCAGTCCTTAGCCCAGCTGCAGTAAGCTTCTGCCTTATTTGGGCATGATGCCATGGGAGTTTGCTGCCTCTGGTTGGCCAGCTGTTCATTTTTTTTTTAATCCAAGTATTTCTTGGTTTTACTTTCAATGCTAGATTTGAAATTCTGGACATATGTGCCGCTTGTTGCACTGAAGTAAGAGAACAGATGCAAACTGCTGGTAATGACCTCCTACTTACTTAACTGAATAGAAAGGAGCATTGATAGATTCTGTATCTATATATGCAGGATATAAACATCTCTAGAGGGCCAGTGTGTTTACCCAAAGCCAGACAATTCTTTGCTTTGTAACAGTCCTACTGATCATCTTTAGCTTTCTGGCTCAATATATCTGACTGACATATTTGTGAGGCAGGAACTATTGAGGACTTGCTTACTCTGTCTTGGCAGTTTGGCCCATAAACTCTACCTGTATCCAAGCTCACCTATTTTTAGGTAGAATTCTGTTGGTGACAAAAACAAGTACATTTTTCCCAGTGGCTAATTTGCCACATTTGAAGCCATCTCCATAAGGAAGTTCTTTGATGCTCATTATCTTCATTGAAGTAGGCTGGGTGTTGCCAGGAATTAACCTGTCTTGTTGTCAAAGAATCTTTAAAATAATAAAAAAACATCTTTAAATGCTGTATTCTATAGGTCTCTTAGGCTTTTGAAGACCTTATCTCACTATTTCTAGAGAGTTTTCGGTGACGGTTCAGGCAGTAAACTGTCACTGTCATTTCTTCATTTTGGAAGCTACTAACCTGCACTTGCAGTTTACTCAGGTAATTAAGTCTTGTCCCTTCTCAAGTCTCTGACGGGGTTGAAGACCAGATAATTTAGTCTTACAATTAAGTTTAGTTTTTTAGGGGTTAAAGTGATTTTAGGTCTAGATAGATGTTTTAAATTAATAGAGATGAGATATGATATTTTTTTTCATTCAGAATTTTAGACTCACCATGATGTTTTCTTCAAGGTTGCCAAATACAAATAGCCAAATCACTATGAATGTAATAATTTATATAATTCCTGATTGTTTCATTGTTCTTCCTGCTGTATGTAGTTTATTTTATTTATGTATAATAATATAAATATATATGTAAAAAAAGAAAAATAATTTTAATAAATTTAAAAAGTACTATTGATCTTTCCATGTTGATGTTGTTATTATATGTAAATAATGGGCTTTTATTCCTTTCACATCTCCAAACTTTGTCTTACCCTGATAGCAAGGTTCTCCTGTACTCAGCCAAAGAGAGCTATCAACCTGAGGAGAGTGGAGTCTGTTTTTATTGACTTTGAAAATAAATTATTTTGTCATGTCCCTGTTGAATATATTAATTGTTGCTTTGTAAAATATCATTTACCATGTTAAGAATGCTTGCTAAGAGATGCTATCACGGATAAATACTGAGCTGAATTAAATGCCTTGTAGCATTCACTAATTCGGTCTATTCTTTCTTTCTCTTCAAAGTTGTTGATAAGGCAAATTACACTGGCTTTTGTTTCCAGACCGATCTGTTTGTACTGAAATTACAGATGAGCACATCTTAAAGTGTCCGACTGTTCTGTTTGTGGTAAAACACAGCAGGCGTCTCTGCACCATTTGCTTTTCCACTAAGACAATACATTTCTATTTTAACTCATTTTTCAGGGCTTGTTTCTGCGTTTCTGAACAATAAGCTTGCTTCGTCACTCATTGTTATTTAACTTTCAGTCTTACACTACATTTCTACTGTGTGAGTGCCTTTGGGTCCTGGGCTTCACTGTGACATTATATTCTGCCTTCCCTCCAGCACATTCTAAAAGTTACACACATATTTTACATAAATGCCTTGCTCTTATACAACAACTATGGAGACACTATGCACATCTGAACCATGCAGTAAACTGTAAGTACTTTCCCTTGGTTGACTGTATTTTTCTTTTCAATGTGTGCTGTCTTCTTTTTATTTGCTATCTTTTATAGGAGATTGAAATATATTTAAAACCCAACTGTTAGCCAGGCATAGTGGTGCACATCTTTAATCCTAGCACTCAGCGAAGTAGAAGCAGGTGAATCACTGTGAATTCGAGGCCAGCCTGGTCTACAAAGCAAGTCCAGGATAGCCAAGATTACACAGAGAAATGCTGTCTTGAAAAAATATAGATAGATAGATAGATAGATAGATAGATAGATAGATAGATAGATAGTTCAAATCCAACTCATCCAAAAACTAATTTGATGATGTTCAGGTGTTCACTAGACTTGACCTTCCCAAAGCCTCTCCTACACTATCCATGCTCCAGTATGGATTTGCCTGGCCTATGTGGTGCACAGCTAACACAGTAGGATTTGTCTTTCCAACCACTCCAGACTCCCCTTCTCTCTGAACTGTGTTGGCAGTCCACAGCCTGTATACTTTACCCTCATCATTTGATTTACTAATGCTTTGTAAAGTACTTCCTCCAGCCGACTCAAGAAGCAATATGTGACTGTAATTGGCTGAGAAAAAAAAATGTTATTTTTAGAATTTTTAAACATTATCCATTAACCTCTACTTTCTGAATTGAGGCTGAGAAATAAGAAGCTGGTGAGTTTTTATATTTTATACCTTGGCTTTTTCCTTCCAAAATTTTGATGTCTTTCCCTCTTTCTCTATCTCCCAAGTGCTGGAATTAGATTGTTATGCCTCTATGCCCAGTTTATGTGCTGCTGGGGATCAAACTCTGGGCTTCATGCATTCTGAGCACCCACTCTACCATATGAGCCCCACCGCTAGTTCCTAACTTCTATTTAATACTCAGCTTTGTTAGTGGTCTGAGAATGAAATCCTATATATGTCTGCGTGACTGATCTTGTAATTACCTTGCTCTATCCCGTCTTACTAATTTCTGTGGGCTTAATCTATCAGCTCCTGAGACAGAACTTTTATGAGATTCTGTACATGCTCATGTTATATACGGAGGTTGTGTTTTGAAGTATTTACATGAACTAAATTGTTATGGCTTCCTGGTGAATTATTTCATTATGCACTGATCATACACACAGTAATGAGATACACATAGATTTAGCAGTTTCTTCTAGTCAACATTGCGTGAATATATTGCTTTCCCCCCTTTACTCTCAAACCTCTGTCCCTTTGTTTTATTTACATATATTAATTGTACAAGGTAGGGTGTACTGTATTTCAAATAAGCATAGAGTGGGCATTGATATATCCATTCACATTTCTTCCACCACATCCAGTCCCTTGTAACTACTAAGCTTTTTAAGTTTACACACATAAGGAACAGTATGCAATAATTTTTGGTATATATGGTTTATTTCACTTAACACAGTATCCTCCGACCCCATCCATTTTATTATAAATTATAGGATTCATTCTTTTCTGCCTATATAAATATACATATGTACATATACACACACACTTTTTGAATTAATGGGTATGCAGACTGATTCTATATCCTTTGTTTTTGTTGCTGTTTGTTTTGTTTGTTTGTTTGTTTACTTTTGAGACGGAGTTTCTCTGTATAGCCCTGGCTGTCCTGGAACTCACTATGTAGACCAGGCTGGCCTCCAACTCAGAAATAAATCTACCTGCCTCTGCCTCACCAGTATTGGGACCAAAAGTGTGTGTCATGGCACCCAGCTTGATTCTGTATCTTAAGTATTCCCATAAATTCCAAAATAAATATGTATGAGTAAATCTTTCCTTTGAGTGAATGCTTCATTTCCTTTATATACCTTTTATAATAGCTGTATCTAAGTAATTCTATTCAGAGGAATGACAGCAGGTCACCGAGAAGAGACTTGATACCCTATGAGCATATACAGGGGGAGGTAATCCCCCTCAGGAACAGTCATAGGGGAGGGGAATAAGGGGAAAATGGGAGGGAGAGAAGAATGAGAGGATACAAGGGATGGGATAACCATTGAGATGTAACAAGAATAAATTAATAAAATTTAAAAAAATAAAAAATAAATAAATAAATAAATAATAAAAAATTAAAAAAAAGAAAACTCCATACTCTTTCCTATAGTGACTGTATCATTTACATTCCCAACAATGAGGTATGAGGCTTCATTTTTCTTCATAACCTTATGAGCATTTGATTGCTGTTGTTGTGGTTGCTGTAGTTTGCAAAATAAACATTCTAACTGTGGTCAAATATCATCACAATTTCGATTTTCATTTCCTTGATGGCTAATGTTACTGAGCGTTCTTACATACATATTAGCCAATTATATTTTTTCTTTTGAGAAGTGCCTATTCATATCATTGGCTCATTTGTGAATTCTGTTACTGTGAGATTTCTGAGGTCATGTAGGTCCTGGGTAACAACCTTCTGTCAGATGGACAGCCAGGAAGGCTTCGTTCCTGCAGCTGTCCCTTCACTCTCTCCGTTTACTGGGTTTTAATTTTCTCAATTTTAGTCTAACTGAAACTGGTAAGACTCACATCCTTATATAGTCTTATTTTAGGTCAATTTGAATTCTTTTGTGTTTTTTTTTTCTATGCTCTGTCCTTCCATACCTTCTGCTGAATGATCAAATTTTATTCCTTTTTCTTTCTTCATTACTATCAAGTACTGATCCTTGATATCAGAAGTCTAACTAGAAAGCAGCCGCCTAGTGAGGGGGTTACGAAATGGCTGAGATGGACTCTCTCCATCATGGAGAGACTGGTCGCCTTCCCACACCAGGTTAACAAAATCTATAAGTGTAGTTCAAATGGAGCTCTAGGAAGCATCTTGCATCTATATGAACAGCAACAAAAAAAAATATGCCTGATATTCCAGGATGCTGATGCTTTAGAAATAAACTTTAATTAAAGCAGTAGATTGGCTTTTTTTTAAATCTATTGGAAAGGGGACACGGTAGGAGAAGCATAGGAAGACCTGGGGTGAGGAAGGAGAGGCAGATGTGATGAAAATATGTTCACATATGCTTGAAATTCTCAAATAAATAAACTTTATCCAGGTTCCCCTCCAATCTAACATCTTCCCAAGCTCATTTAAAGTCTATGTAGCAGGTATAATCCAGTTCTTCTTTCTCCTCCTTCTCTTCATCTCATTGTGCTGAAGATTTGGTATTTTCTCATGTTTATCTTCTACTTAACAATTTTCTCTTCACCTGTATCTAAATAGACATTTACCTCCCCACTAGGGTGTAATTCTCTAGAGGCTTTCTCTTTTAATTTGCCCTGCATGGTGGTCAATACTGCCAACTAGATAGGATCTAGGCTCACCTAAGGAAGACCACCACACTGGGCATCATCTGTGACAGGTTACATTGGGTTAGTTGAGATAGGAAGATCCACTCTTGGTGAAGACAGCACTACTCCCTGGCCTGGAGTCCCTCTGCTCCTTACAGCTGGCCCGCACACCTGCTGCCATGATTCCCTGGCTGTGGTGGACTGTAGTCTCACATTGGGAGCTAAAATAAACCCTTGGGGGTGGGGGGTGGTCATGAAGCCCAGGGGGAAAACAAAAGGTCACACATCTGGAAAAATAAAAGCTTGAAAAGTTCTTGAGGGTCTTCCCCTAGTAGTATAGAAATAGTAACCAGCTGGCGGGGAAAGAGACTCTGGCCAGTCCAACCTCAGAAAGGAGAGATTCTCCTACTGTTGAGCTACTTTCCCAATGTAGAGCGCTCCAGGTTTGCAGCTTTCATGAGTGGGCACCCATGCTGAGGGGGATTTGGGGTGATTTAGCTGCTTTTGGGACATCACTGTTCCTCGTAAGTAACCCCTCACTCACCCTTAGTCCTGTTAGTAACCCTAGTGAAAACTCATTAGGTCACTGAGTTGGGCTTTGGTGCAATTGTTACTTTTATCTATCATGGGCTCCCTGTCTGTAGTGAGAGGATGAGTGTGTTCTGTCTCCCCAAGAAAGCCTGTCACACAACGAACCATCCTTCCTCAAGTTGTTTCTGTCGGATGTTTTTTCACAGCAATACGAAAGTTAACTAATGGAACGGGCATAATGTTGCTTGTGTTCCTCTAGGCCCTAAGCATATCTGTGTTGTTCTTCCCCCCTGCATCACCACCCTTGTGTGTGTGTGTGTGTGTGTGTGTGTGTGTATACGTGCACATAGGCACATAGACCATCTAAAGGATAATAATTCTATAATTTCTAATTACAGTTTTTCCACAGGGTTTAGCAAGCTAATTTTTCCTTCCATTCTAATTATGTGCTGCTCTTAAATATATTTTATGTGGATTTTTTGTGGGGTCTGTGACCTGGATTATGGAAAAAAAATCCTCCAGTAGCATTTTCATTCCTTTCTTTCTGCCTTCTAGGAATATTATCAGAACTTTAAACTATGTCTTCAGCTTCAGTAAGGGAGGCTTTAGATTGTGAAATGTGGCATGTTTAGAATTTACATTTGGATGTAGGCCAGTCCTATGCTAGATGCTTTATTTTTTCACTGCCTGTTTCAGGGAGGCTTTACCAAATGCCAGAACAAAGTCCATGCTTCATATACTGGGATGGAAACAAACAAAAACATAAACAATGTAAAATGCTATGGTTACCACATTTGCAGACATCTCTTTTACCAGGATCAATGTAGAGGCCATATGCTTATTTTTTTTTAAAGGCTACAAGAACTATTTCAAAGTCAGAAAGGATGCAAGCCCAGAGTTTTTTTTTTTTAAGACAGAGAGGAGTTCAAGGAAGCTAGAAGACAAGGTTGTGATCTACACGTGAGGAATTAAGGATAGTTACATATAGGTCAGAGGTGATGACAGCATCAAAACCTGTAAGCACCTCAGAGGTCATATACATTCTTTCCTGTAAAACATTGACTTGTACTGTGGAATATGAGTGTGCCATGTGGCAAATAATGCTTTCTGATTGATGGTTTCAAACTTTGGGGGGAATGTGGAGTTAATAGGCTTTCATTACAAAAAGCGCTGATGATTTCTGGTTTAATGCTTCTTTTGGTGCTTGAGTGAAAAGTAACACCTTTTAAAAGGTGTTTCCAACTCACCAGGAAAAGTGACTATCCACATCCATTTGTATAAATAGACACAGAAGTAGATAGGTACTGCAGACCACAGGTTCCACATCACAGAAATGACACCACAGCCATAGTCACAGGACAAGATGATGTGAGATGTGAGCAGCCACTGCAGCAGCATCAAGAAATATTTAAGACAACTCAGCACGGCCAAGACTGAATCTGACAATATGGCATGGACATTAGAAATGAGGCCGACAGACTCCAAGGTACAGAAGAATACAATAATTTGTTAGACACCGCAGTGTGTGCAAATGCTTTTATTATAAGCCCTTTTATACTTTGCAGTTTCTATTTTATTAATATATTATTCACAAACCTAGAGATATGATCATAACATTTCTGTCCTTATCTATGCAGTTGGGTATTATATAAAGTATAATAATGATGTTAGGTTAATCAGATTATGGAGTCTCATTTTAAATATTATCTTCAATGTTTTATTATTTACTATAAAACAGAGGAAATCAACACTTGGAAAATATATAGTTGCTCATAAGAGAGAAGTTGTAAATTCCTAAAAGGTAGAGAAATTTTCTGAAAATTTAAATGATGAAGCCCTCTAATACGCTGTTACCATTTTTGGTGCTTTTCTGTTTCTTTATATGTCATGTTCTTGTGAATTGACACATATTGTATTTAAAAATAAACAGATTCACATTTATATATGTTTTAGAAAAGAAAATGTTGGTATAGCCTATAGTATACTCATATTCTTACATATGAATAATTTAAGTGTTGATAGTCACACTAAAACATAACACACTTTTAAAATTAATCAATAGATGAGTGCATGTCTCAACTCTCAAAGAAAAACTTCTATCTGAAGTAGATGATGATTAATGTGGAGACCCATACCTGGCCAAGACAAAGAGAATAAGAGACTGCAGAACATTTGGCCCTAAAAGGAACACACACACACACACACACACACACACACACACACACATACACACACACACACACACACACCTTCCAAGTTTCAGGAATCATTGCAAAAGATGGGGCAGAAAAAGTACAAGTGGCAGATGTGGTGGATGAACACAAACACAAGGGACCAGTGTCTTGTGGACATTAGCATTGCGGCTTCACATAAAAACTCACAATTAGGACAGTATGCACATGATATGTAAAGCCCAAGCCAGACTAGATCCCAGCTCGCAGAAGAGGTGGGCATGAAGTCTTACTCTGGCCAAGAAATTGTTGGCAATTGTTAGCTACTGCAAGATGGGGCGGGGGGTCCGCTCCAATCTAACATCTTCCCAAGCTCATTTAAAGACTATGAAGCACGTACAGTTCAGTTCTTCTTTCTCCCCAATCTCTCCATTGCATCGTGCTGAAATTTTTGCATTTTTCTCATTTGTATCTTCTAGTTAGGAATTTTCTCTTCATCTGTTTCTAAATGGATAATTACCTTTCCACTAAGGTGTAATTCTCTAGATGTCTTCTCTTTTGATTGGCTCTGCAGGGTGGTTAATATTGAGTGTCAACTGGACAGGATCTAGACTCACCTAAAGGGGAAACCACTCCCTTAGCACTGTTTCCTTGGTCTCTTCCCCCTCTCTCCTCCCCCCCCCCCCCCCGTGTGTATGTGTGTATGTCTGTCTCTTTCTGTTGCTCACTCTGTCTCTCTCTGTCTCTGTCTCTCTGTGTGTGTCTCTGTCTGTCTCTCTCTTTCTCCTCTCTCTGCACGAGCGAGCACATGTGTGTGTGTGTGTGTGTGTGTGTGTGTGTGTGTGTGTCTGTGTGTCTGTGTGTCTGTGTGAAAATCAGAGAAGGAAATTGGGTACCTTGCTCTATCATGCTCTCTTTATTCATATCACTTAGGATCTCTCACTGTATCCAGAGCTTGGCTGGATGACAGAAAGTCCAAGGGATTATCTTGTCTCTCTATCTTCCACACTGCTGAGATTACAGACATACACAGGGCCAGCCTTTTTAATACATGTGCTGTAGAATTGAACACAGGTCCTCATGACTTGCAAAGCAAGCATGCTAACTACCTATCCATCTGCCCAGCCCCTGAAATGCATTTTATAATCCTCTGGTTTTTATGTATTTCTCAGTTGTCAAACTTTATAAATTGGTAAATCCACATATCATAAGCACACTGTTCAACAAATATAACAAGATAGCTCCACTCATATGATCAGCACTCCAGTCAATATACAGGACAGAGACAGCACCTCTGAGGTGCTCAGACTTCTCCAAGCACTTACCCAACACTCCTCAACAAAAGTAACCTCAGTCTTAATCACCATAAATTGGTTTTGGCTGGCTATTTTTTTTAAGTTTATATACCTGAAATAATGTATACATTTAAAACCATGGCTTATTTTGTCAAAATCATCCTGTGTTTTGTGGGGCTGTTACCTTTGCCAGTATTTTGTTCATTTCTATGTAGTACAAATATCCTCTTTCTCTTATGCTTAGATTTCGTACAAGTAAACCACTGTAAGTTAAAAGTAATCTAAGTTGCACAATTTACCTAATCTATTGACTGTAACCATTTAAGAACACAGATGCTGGTGCACCAGTTATTTGCTCTTTACTGTGAGTCTGACTACAGATTATGATTCTTGAGCAAACACCACACCCTGTCATTAGTCAAGAAACAACCAAATTTCAGAACACTTCCTACTGATCATAAATTGCGTTCCTGCTATTGTAAGGTCAAGAAAGTCCAAGTAATGGCACTGTAAACCACAGACCATCTATATATCACAGTGTGAATGCCATATCTAAAAAAAAGCACACCTCATTGTGGATGGCCATTCAGATCATCTTCACTTGAGAAGTTACTAATAACTCTCCCACAAACATTCTTGGATATTAATAGATAAATGTATGTGTGCACTGCATTTGAGTAAATGGCTGGGTAAAAATCCTGTATTATAACAATGGTAGTATCCATAATGGGACCTGGGCTTGCCTGGTTGAATAGGCTGGCTGGCCAATGGCCCCCAGCATCTGGTTATCTGCTTATCTCTGCCTTCCCAGGCCTGGGATTACAAATGTGCACTAATAGGCCCAGCTCTGAACTCCAGTCACCATGCTTGCTAAGGAAGTTTTTCACCAACTGAGCTATGTATCTCTCTGGCCCCGCCTTTTAACTTTTATCCTGGAGATGCTGTTGATGGCTCATTGCTAATAGTGGAGCATTTTGAATTTGACAATATACTTACTTTTACAGATAAATTTTATGTTTTCATATGTTTTCATGTTAATTATTTCTATAGTCAACCGGGCGATGGTGAGTAGTGAATGTAAGCCTGAATCCTAGCACTTGGGAGGCGGAGGCAGGCAGATCTCTGTGAGGTTGAGGTCACACCTAGTTCCAGGACAGCCAGGACTACACAGAAACCTTATCCTGAAAAACCAAACTTGTCATCGCCGTTGTTATCGTCCGTCGTTATTGTCATCGTCATCATCGTCATCCTCCTCCTCCTAGTCTTTCCTTGACTTGAAAATTCCATTTAGAACATTTTGTAAAGCAAGTCTAGTGATATTGTATTACTCAGCTTTTTTTTTTGCCTGAGAAAGTCTATATCACACTTCATTTTTAAGATAGGCAGATTTGGGCCAAGGGGTCTCACTCAAACTAAGGCACCAGCCAAGGACAATACAGGCGGTAAACTTTAAACCCCTACCCAGATCTAGCCAATGGACAGGACAGTCTCCACACTTGAGTGGAGAGTGGGATATGACTTTCTCACGTACTCTGGTGCCTCACATTTGACTATGTCCCCTGGAAGGGGAGACCTGGTGGCACTCAGAGGAAGGACAGCAAGTTACTGAGAAGAGACTTGATACCCTATGAGCATATATAGGGGGAGGTAATCCCTCTCAGGAACAGTCATAGGGGAGGGGAATAAGGGGAAAATGGGAGAGAGGGAAGAATGGGAGGCTATAACGGATGGGATAACCATTAAGATATAACAAGAATAAATTAATTAAATAAAAAAAATAAAGACAACTGATCAACTTTCAAAAAATAAAATAAAATAAAAGATAGAGCTCCTATGTATAGTATTCTTGTTAACATTTTTTCCCTTTCAGGATGCTGATGATATCACGTCAATCCTTGGTTGCATGCAAGGCTTCTGGTGAAAAATCTGCTGAAAATTTTAGGTCTCTATGGTGTGAGGGAATTAAGTTCCCCTTGTTTTCAAAGCTCTCTCTCCACTAAGTGTTTGATGGTGATGATGCTGTGGGTGTGCCCAAATAAGGTTCCTCTTATTTGGTGTCATTTGAAATTCTTGAGCCTGGAATTCTAGTTATTCCTTCAAGCTTAGAGTGTTTCCTGCCACTACTTCTTCAAATATATTCTTTCCCCTCCTCCTGGTTCTCTCCCCACTCCATTTTCCGTGACATTAATAATTAACATGTTGTTATATTTGGTGTAATATCATAAGGCCCTTAAACTACCTTGAGTTTTCTTTTCTTTTCACTCTTCAAATTGCACGATTTACAGCACCTTGCTTCAAGTTCACCAGTCATTTTGTCTGCGTTGGGTAGTCTACTGTTAAAACCTCTCTGCTGACTTTCTTCAGTTCAGATATGGTATTCTAATATATAGCTAAACTCTTTCCAAAAGGAATAACTAACTGGTTTTACAATGGAGTGAACTGGAAGAATCATGAACTGCTGAACTCAGGTTATTTGTTTACACCACTAGATTCCAGGGGGTAAGTTCCTTAGACCCTGGCCACTGTTGAGCCACTGGATATCTTGCATTTCATCTGTTCATTCTGTGATCCAAGAAGAGCCAGAAGTCTAATATTCTCTGACTTAAGAACCAATCTAAGATGTAGTCCCTGAACAAATTCTGTTCAAAGGGATGGTCTTAACTAATGGGTGATACTTGAAAAATGGCAATTTATTTCTTAGGCTTAGGCTGCTGGTGAGTTACCGTTTGTCTGTCTGTCCCTTTGTTCCTCAATGAAACTTAGTTAAAAAAAAAAAAAGAGGACATCATGAAGCCACCAGGAAAGTGTGTCATAAACTCCATTCACCAGGATATGGGAGTCTGTGTTTTTTAAGCCTTTTCTATGCACTTTTACAGGCTGCCTACATAAAACTCCAGCATCATTTTCCCTGAGGTCCAGAGACATTG
>OU015757.1:35638094-35653701 GCA_907169655.1 Acomys percivali
AGACAGACAGACAGACAGACAGACAGACAGACAGACAGACAGACAGACAGAATCTTGGCTAAGACTGGAATGGTGGTGCATGCTGATAAGGCTGGCAGATTACTATGAGTTCAAGGCCAGCCTGGTCTACAAAGTGACTCCAGGACATTTGAAGTTCCAAATTACTTGTTTTCATTATTCAACGCTTGGAGCTCAATAAGCAAACTTCTACACAGAAATTAAACTGGTTTGCTTTCTTGTAATGCCTTGTATCTTACTGACAGTGGGGTTGCCTCAGTCCTTCCTCCTCTTCCTTCCAGGAGCAATCTGTTATTTCATGTTCTACATTTGCCGCCTCGCAGGATCTTTTTAGAAGTACCATACTCAGAGGAGAAATGCTCCTCACCCTTCTTATTGGCTAGCCTGGTGAGCTACTGAGCGCCAAGGACCCTCCTGTCTCTACACCTCAACATTGGAATTACAGACGTGCACTGTCACCACACCCTGCTTTTACCCAGATGTTAATAATCTGAGCAAAGTTCCCATGCTTATATGGTAAGCATGTTATCAAACAAACCATCTGCTCAGCCCTATTTTAACATTGTTTGGAAATATCTTTATATATAAAAGATTAACTGTTTCTTTGTTGGTAACCTTCAAGCAAATGCTTTGAATTGTTCATGAATTCCTAATTCTTAGCTGCAAAGAGGCTTCATCCAGACTTGGAGTGAGGGCCTCCTTCCCCTTCCCTCATCCTCGTAAGTTTTATTCTCCCTCTTCCTTGCCCATCACTGATGGGAAGAGGCCACGTGGAGAGCAAGTGACCACAATGAGCATCTAGGAAATAGACTTCATTCCCATAACCAGAGAGAACTACGGAATGCCTTCAGGAAGTTCAGAAGAGGTCTCTTTCTGAAGGGGTCCAGAAAGGTTAGCAACCCTGCCAACACTTATTGGGTCAGGGGAATTGAGATAATCAAGAAGTGTTGTTCTGACTTGCTAAGTTTGTGAAATTGTATTATGGCAGTAGTGGTATATTGTACAATCTGACAGTTAAAAAAAATTAATGAGCTGTGTCTAGGAAATTAAGAGAGTGAGATAGTTATGCTTCAGAATAACAAAAACTAAGAGAACCTGTGTAGGAGTCTAGAGTATTTTCTGAAATCTTTAACCGAGCACACAGGTGTTTCTGAAAAACAAGAAATGAAAACCATTTTCCTCTGTCTATGAGTCCTCTTATAAATGTTGTCATGGATTCATGAGTAGAATCTGTTCAGATTCTACAAAGGCAGTCCAGGACAGCCAAGGCTACATAGAGAAACCCTGTCTCAAAATAAATAAATAAAAATAAATAAATAAGAGTTTAGCCTCTTAAAATGGCGAGTTTCCTAGCTGGATGAGTATAATACTTAGTCTTTAAAAGTAGTAAAAGGTCTTGCTTTACTCAGCTACTCCGACAACACACTACTGACTGGGTACCTTGAGCAACAGAAATGTGTTTTGTTTGTGTTTTGTTTTTTACATATCTGGAGTCTTAAAGTTCAAGATTTTGGTTCCTCCTGGGACTGCCTGGTCTCTGGATGGACATCTTCTCATTAGACCCCACATGCATTTTTCTCTGTGCACACCCTTCCCTGATTGGCTTCACTTCTTATGAAGACTTCAGTCAGACAGCCATTAGTGGCCCATTTACAGCTTAATTCAACTGCCATTGCTTCTCAACTACCATCATACGAGAACTAACTCTCCAACATATAGACTTGGTGAGACACAATCCTGTCAAGAGCATATTGATGTCCGATACTGGTTACCTCACTGAGGAAAAGCAGAGCTCAAATGCAATGAATCCTGTTTTTCATGACAGATCATCCCCTCTGGTCTCCTGGAATGTTGAATGACTCCCAGACACCAAGGGCCAGTGAGAGCATTCCATCAAAGCTGAGTCATGGAGAGGAAAAGTAATGGGCTATGAAGTTTGCACGGAAGGAAATTGATATCGGTGGCAGGATAAGGGCTGGACCAGAGAAGAAAGACATCTTAGGGAAGCAAAGTATTTACCTTGTACATCATTTTCAGCCATATATCTTGAAAATTCATTTAGAAATCTAAGTTACATTGACCTTGTTTCCTTCTTAATTTAATAAAGAAAATGTTTAGAAGCTTGTTCTTAATACATTTTATTTTTGTATCAGAGAAACACTTTAGATGACTCTATGATGGTGTCTTTGTGGTAGATGAGAATGCTCCAAGCAGTGTACTCATCTCTCACTAAGTGTGGCACACTTCCTTCCTTGGGAATGTCTTTTTGGAAATTTAGATAAAGAGGAAAAACACACATGGGTTTCAATATCAAAGTATTAGGAAAATCTGGGCACAGTGTCACATACTACCATCCCAAAATTCAGAAAACTGAATCATGAGGATTGTAAGTTCAAAGCCAGCATAGGCTACTATGGAAACTCTTTTCTCTCCAATAAACAAGCAGTCAAACTAAACACATTAAGAGGAAAAGCACTAACGAAAGGCTCACATTCCAAAGAAACTAACAGGGTGGAAATTTTGGATAAACCAGCAAAATTAACCATTACATTTCAGCATAGTGATTCAGGCAACCCAACTGTTGGGGTCGGGGGAGCAAGCAGTTTTTTACAATTGCTAGGTGGGAGAAGCAAGGGAGGACCTTTTAAGAACAGTCATGAAAGGGGGTATAGCCCAAACTTAACCAGTCATAAGAATGGCGTGTGGCACGTGCTTTAGGAGCCAGAATCAACATTCCTCACACAGCAATTTCTTTTGCGCACTCATTATGGTTTCTTAGTTTTTAACAAAGGAGAAAGTCAGTAATCCTACTTAGTTTATTTATAACCAGCTGGCGCTGAGCTTAAAGGAAAAAATCATCTGGTCAATTGTGGCCACATAGTCCAGCAGGAAACCCCATGTTTCTGGGGCCAATCATTCTGGACTCTCACTGATACCTGAGCAAGACTGTGGACAGTCTGGTCCTTCTCACATGTTCAGATCTACACTGCTCACATCTCTGATCAAATGCCAAGCTCCACACAAACCAGGTGGGTTGCATTTGGTCACCTACTAACTCCGGACCTTCGCTCACACCACTTCCCATTGCCCGCAGAATCCTCCGCCCACCTTTCCCTCAAGCTCCGTCCCTACACTGCCTGTGGGGACATGTTCGCAGTACCTTTCCAGATTTCTTTCCTTACAACCCTGAGAAAACAAATTGTCTCTCTGTGTTTGTGATAAGAATGTAACATTTATATAATTCCTGATTTTGTCATGGTTCTTCTTGCTGTAGGTAGTTTATTATATATGTGTATAATAATATAAATGTATATGTAAAAATATTTAATAATAAAAAGACTTCTTAAAAAAAAAAAAGGAATGTATGGGAAGTAGGTCTCTCATCAGGAAGCTTTGTAAGCAGTGGGGTTGAGTTTTCCTTACATGCTCACACAGAAAATAACCACTTGAGCTGTTGGTGTTCTGTTCAGGAAGTTTTCTCCTGTGCCAATAAGTCCAAGGCTGATCCCCACCTTCTCCTCTAAAAGATTTAGTATATCTGGTTTTATGTTGAGGTCTTTGATCCACTTGGACTTAGCTGTATGCAGGGTGATATATATGGATCTATTTGCATTTTTCTATATGTAGACATCTAGTTAGACCAGCATCATTTGTCAAATATGCTTTCTTTTTTCCATTGTATGGTTGTGGCTCCTTTGCCAAAAATCAAGTGTCCATAAGTGTGGATTTATTTCTGGGTCTTTGATTTGACTCTATTGATCAACCAGTCTATTTCTATGTCAGTCCATGCAGTTTTTACTACTATTGCTCTGGCGTATAGCTTGAAATCAGGGGTGGAAATACCTTCAGAAGATCTTTTATAGTATGGGATTGTTTTAGCTATCCTGTGGGGTTTTTTTCCATATGAAGTTTAGAATTGTTCTTTCAAGGTCTATAAAGAATTGTGTTGGTATTTTGATGGGAATTGCAACTTCCTGAAGATAACACCAATAGTTCAGGATCTAAGATCAACAACTAATAAATGGGACCCCATAAAACTGAAAAGCTTCTATAAGGCAAAGGACTCTGTCAACAGAACAAAACTACAGCCTACAGATTTGGAAAAGATCTTCATGAACTCTACATCTGACAAAGTGCTAATATATAAAATATATAAATAATTCGAGAAATTAAACACCACCAAACCAAATAATTCAATTTTTAAGATGGGGTACAGAGCTAAACAAAGAATTCTCAACAGAGAAATCTTTAATGGCCAAGAAGCAGTTAAGGACACATTCAATATCCTTAGTCACCAGGGAAATGCAAATCAAAATGACTCTGGGAGTCCATTTTTTAAATATATTTCATTAATTTATTCATATTACATCTAAATTGTTATCTCATCCCTTGTATCCTCCCATTCCTCCCTCCCTCCCTCCCTCTCATTTTCCCCTTACTGCCCTCCCCTATGACTGTGACTGAGGGAGACCTCTTCCCTCTGTATATGACCATAGGGTATCAAGTCTCTTCTTGGTAGCCTGCTATCCTTCCTCTAAGTGCCAGAGTTCATGTGAAAGTCAGACCCCACTCTCCACTCAATTGTGCAGAATGTCCTGTCCATTGGCTAGATCTGTGTAGGGGTTCGAAGTTTACTGCTCATATTGTCCTTGGCTGGTGTCATAGTTTGAGCAGGACCCCTGGGCCTAGATATGCCCATTATAATGATCTTCTTGTAGGTTTCTAGGACCCTCTGGATCCTTATATTTCCCCATTCTCCCATGCTTGTCTCACCTAGAGTCCCAATAGGATGTCCTCCCCTCTCTCCCACTTTCCTGGTAAGTGAAGACTTTCATAGTACATCAATATACCCAGAAGATGCTCCAGCACACAACAAGAAGATTTGCTCAACCATGTTCATAGCAGCCTTATTCATAATAGCCAGATCATAGAAACAGCCTAAGTGGCCCTCAGAGGAAGAATGAATAAAGAAACTGTGGTACGTTTACACTATGGAATACTACTCAGCTATTAAAAACAAGGAATTTCCAAAATTTGTGGACAAATGGATTGAACTAGAAATGATCATAATGAGTGAGTTAACCCAGAAGCAGAAAGAGTCAAATGGTATATGCTCACTTATATCTGGACACTAGGCCATTGGAGTCCATCTTACACCCATCAAAATGGTTAAGATCAAACACTCATGTGACGGTACATTCTGGGGAAGATATGGAGAAATGTGAACACTCCTCCATTGCTGGAGGGAGTGCAAACCTGTACAACTACTTTGCAAATCAATCTGACAGTTTCTCAGAAAATTAGGGATAGCTCTATCTCAAGACCCAGATATACCATTTCAGGGCATATACCCAAAAGAAGCTCTACCATACAACAAGAACACTTGCTGAATTATGTTCATAGCAGCTTTATTCATAACAGCCTGAATCCAGAAACAACATAGCTGTCCCTCAACTGAAGAATGAATAAAGAAACTGTGGGACATTTACACAATGGAATACTACTCAGCTATTAAAGCCAAAAAAAAAAAATCATACAATCATCTGGCAAATGGATGGAACTAGAAAGATCATCCTGAGTGATGTAGCCTAGACCCAGGAAGACACACATGATATGTACTCACTTTTAAGCTGATTTTAGCCATAGAATATAGGTAAAACATACTATAATTCACAGACCCAAAGAAGATAAATAACAAGAAGGACCCAGAGGAAGATTATAAAATCTCACTCAGAGGGGGAAATAACATAGACAGCAGAAGTGGCTGAAGAGAGGGAGCAAGGAGAGGAAGCTCAGAGAGAAATGAAGGTGGACATCAGACCTTGGGAGCGCAGGGGGTGGGAGAACAGAAGATCTGCAGAGAGAAGAGAAACCGTGTTGGGGCATCTCTGTGACAAGCTGGAGACTTATGACAGGGTAGGCTTCTGGGAGGATGTGGGGGTGACTCTAGCTGAGACTTCTAGGATCAGGGGTCATGGAGACTGAACAGAACACCCTCTAACTAGACAGGACTCCTAGTAGACAGAGTGGCACACCATCCTGCCCACAAAAACTTTGACCAAAATTTACCCTGCTTACAAGGTGTGAGGGGATAAAGATAAAGCAGAGATTGAGGGAATGTCTAACCAAAGCCTGGCTAACCTGAGAACCACACCATGGAAGAAAGCCTGACACTGTTAAGGATAGTCTGCTATGCTTTCAGACAGAGCCTAGTATAGCTGCCCTCTGAGAGGCTCCCCCCAGCAGCTGATCAAAACAGATGCTGAGACTCACAGCCAAACATTAGGCAACACATAGGCAACCTTGGGGGAAAGTGAAGGGAAGGATAGAAGGACCTGGAGGGGACAGGAGCTCCACAAGAAGACCAACAGAGCCAACTAATCAGGGCCCAGAAGAGCTTGCAGAGACTGAAGTACTACCAAAGGACTATGCATGGACTGGGCAGAAGCCCGCTACACAGATGTAGCCTATGGGCAGCTAAGACTTCATGTGGTTCCCCAGTAAGGGAAGCAGGGACTGTCTCTGACACGAACTCTGTTGCCTGATTTTTGATCACTTCTTCCTAGGAAGGATTCCTCCTCAGGCCACAGGGGAAAAATATTTGTGCAGTCCTGATAGGGCTTGATATACTGGAGTGTGTTGGTAGGGGGCAACTTCCCTTTTCTGAGAACTAGGGGAGAGGGAAGAGGAGGAAGAGGGAGGAAGGGTGGGATCAGAAGAAGTGGAAGGGGGCTACAATTGGTATGTAAAGTGAATACATTAATTAATTAATTTTTAAAAAGAAAAAGGTGACAAATGTCTTACGACGGGGATATCAAGACATGGGTTATCTACACAGAACTGAAAACATTTCTGCCCATCAAGCAGAGACAGCACCATTCCATTGTATGCCACCTTCACCTGGCATGTCATATGACAATCACCGTGATCCCTCAGTTAGGAAAATCCAGCCATTAAATAATGAACAAAATTGTGTCATTTCCCCCCAGAAAGATAGCTAGAATCTCTGTTAAGCAGAATAAACCAGATTCAGAAAGACAGGTGTTATTTTTTCCTCTCTCACATGTTGAGTTTAAGAGAAAAATACATGAAAGGAAAAGGTCCATTGGAGAAGTAAATGAGGGAATGGGAAAAAGAGAAAGAAAATAAAAAGAGAGGAATAGAGAGTGTGGCTGTGGGCTGTGGAGCTGGCTAGTTGACAAAGTTCTCAGTGTACATGTATGAGGGATGGAGTTCAGATCCCCAGTACCCCCAGAAAAAACAGATGGGCTTGGAAGCCCTTCTGTAATGCCAGCAGTGGAGGGATGGATGGGCTCCCTGGAGTGCCTGGTTTACCAGACTAACTGAACTGATAAACCCTTAGCCAAACTAGCTAAAAGACAGAGAACAGTATCCAATCAACAAAATCAGAAGAGAAAAGGGAGGCATAACAACACACACTGAGGAAATCCAAAGAATTATTAGGTCTTATTTCAAAAGCCTGTACTCCACAAAATTGGATAATCTAAATGAAATGGAAAATTTTCTTGATAGGTTCCACTAACCAAAGTTAACTCAAGATTAGGTAGTAGTCCTATAACCCCTCAGAAAATAGAAGCAGTCATTAAAAGTATCCCATCCAAAAAAAAAAAAAAGCCCACAGCCATAGGGTGTCAGCACAGATTTCTACTAGACTTTCAAAGAAGAGCTAACACCAATATTCCTCAAACTATTCCACAAAATAGACACAGAAGGAACATTGCTAAATTCATGTTATGAGGCTGCAATCTCCCTGATACTTCAACCACACAAAGACTTAACAAAGAAAGAGAATTTCAGACCAATTTCTCTTATGAACATTGATGTAAAAATACTTGATAAGATACCCACAAACCAAATCCAAAAACACATTAAAAACATCATCTACCATTATTAAGTAGGCTTCATCTCAGAAATGCAGGGATGGTTCAATATATGAAAATGCATCAGTATAATCCACCATATATACAAACTAAAAGAAAAAAGTCACATGATTATCTTATTAAATGCCAAAAAGGCCATTGACAATATCCAACACCCCTTGATGGTAAAATTCTTGGAGGGATCAAGGATACAAGGCATATACCTAAATGCAGTAGAGGCAATATATAGCAAGCCAATAGCAAACATCAAATTAAATGGAGATAAATTTAAAGCAATTCCTCTAAAATTAAGGACAAGACAAGGCTCTCCACTCTCTCTGTAGCTATTCAATAAAGTACTTGAAGTTATAGCTAGAGGAATAAGACAACTAAAGGAGACAAAGAGGATAGAAATTGGAAAAGAAGTCAAAGTGTCTCTATATGGAAATTATATATTAGTATACATAAGTAAAAAATTCTACCAGGGAACTCCTACAGCTGAAAAACACCTTCAGCAAAGTTGTTGGATACAAAATTAACTTTTAAAAAGCAGTATTTTCCTATATGCAATAAACAAGCTGAAAGAAATTATGGAGCCAACACCCTTAACAATAGCCACAAATAATATAAAATATCCTGGTGTAACTAGGCAAGTGAAAGACTTATATGACAAGAACTTCAAATCTTTGAAGAAGATATCAGAAGATGAAAGACCATCCATGCTCATGGATTGATAGGATTAACATAGTAAAAATGGCCATCTTATCAAAAACAATCTACAGATTCAACAAATCCCCATCAAAATTCCAACACAATACTTTACAAATCTTAAATGAATAATACTCAACTTCATATGGAAAAACAAACAAACAAACATCAGGATAACTAAAAACAATCCTGGATAATAAAAGAACTTCTGTAGTTATCATCATTGCTGATGTCAAGCTATATTACAGAGAAATAGTAGTAAAAACTTCAGAGTAAAAACCTCTGGCATAAAAACAGACAGGTTAATCCGTGGAATCAAATTAAGACTCAGATGGAAACCTACATATCCACAGACACTTGATTTTTACAAAGAAGACAAAACTATACAATGGAAAAGAGAAAGTATCTTCAATAAATGATGCTGGTGTAACTGGATGTCTGCAAGTAAAAGAATGCAAACAGATCCATATCTCTCACCCTGCACAAAATTCAAGTCCAAGTGGATCAAAGACCTCAACATGAAACTGGATAGACTAAATCTCTCACCCTGCACAAAATTCAAGTCCAAGTGGATCAAAGACCTCAACCTAAAACTGGATAGACTAAATCTGACAGAAGAGACAGCCTTGAATGCATTGGCACAGGAGACAGCTTTCTGAACAGAACAGGAGACCAATAGCTCAGGCACTAAATTCATCAATTAATAAATGAGACCTCTAGAAACTTGAAAGCTTCTGTAAGGCAAAGGACACAGTCAAAAGGACAAATTGTCAGGCTACAGAATGGGAAAGATATTCACCAACTCTACATCCAACAGAGAGCTGATATCCAAAATATATAAAGAATTCAAGAAACTACCAAATAACCAAGACATGTTCAACATCCTCAGTCATCAGGGAAATGTAAACCAAAACAACTCTGAGGTTCCATCTTACACCTGTCAGAATGGATAAGATAAAGAACTCAAGCTGTTGAGACTATGGAGCAAGAGGAGCACTCCCTCATTGCTGGTAGGAGTGCAAACTTATACAACCACTTAGGAAATCAAATTGGTAGTATCTTGGAAAATTGGAAATACATCTACCTCAAGACCCAGCTATACCGCTCCTGGGCATATACCCAAAAGATGCTTCACCATACCATAGGACACTTGTTCAACTATGCTCATAGCAGCTTTATTCATAATAGCCAGAACCTGGAAACAACCTAGTTGTCCCTCAACTAAAGAATAGATAAGCAAAATGTGCTATATTTACACAATGGAATATTACTTGCCTATTAAAAACAATGAAATCATGCAATTTTCAGGCAAATGGATGGAACTAGAAAATATTATCCTGAGTGAGGTGACCCAGCCCCAGAAAAACACACATGGAATATGCTCACATGTAAGTGAACAATAGTCATAAAATACATGATAATCATGCTGCAATCTATAGACCCAAAGAAGCTAAGTAACAAGGAGGGTCCAAGGGGGGATGCTTGAATCTCACCAAGAAGGAGAAATAGATTAGACATATGGAGTTGATGGAGGGAGGGGACTGGGATCAAGAGGAGGTGGGGTAGGCATAGGAGGGACCTGGTGGGAGGAGGACAGAGGGAGAGAGTACTGATAAAAATAATTGGATTAAAAGGCATCTCTGGGATAACCTAGGACAATGGAAAATCCGCAGGAATCTACAAAGTAGCTAAGATTCCCAACAATAAGGGATATAAAGCCTGCACTAGCCATCTCCTGTATCCAGGCAAAACTTCCAATGGAGGTATTGGGATACCAACCCAGACACAAAGCATTAGACCTATAAGTTTGTCCTGCCAACAAGATATCCAAGGATAAACAATGGAGCAGAATTTGAGGGACAGGCCAACCAATGACTGACCCCGGTTGAGACTCATGTCATGAGAAGGAGCTTATCCCTGACACTATTAATGATATTCTGCTATATTTGTAGATAGGAGCCTAGAATAACTGTCACCCATCAACTGATTGAAACAGATGCACAGACCCACAGCCAAACATTAAGCAAAGCTTGGGGAATCTTGTGGAAAGGGGTGGGGAGAATTGAAGGAGACAGAAGAGTCAAGGACACCACAAGAAAACCTATAGAATCAACCAACCTGGGCACCACAGAGACAGACCTGCTAATGAGAGAGCATGCATGGGGTAGACCTAGGCCCTCTGCACACATGTAACAGTTGTGCAACTAGGTTTTCATGTGGGACTTTTAAAACAGGATCATGGGCTGTCTTTAACTACATTGCCTGATTTTGGATCCCTTTCCCCTACCTGGGATGCCGTGTATACCCTCATAGGAGACGATACATCTCTAGTCTTACTGCAACTCTATATACTAAGGCTGGTTGATATCTATAGGAAGCCTCCCCTTCTCTGAGGAGAAGAGATGAGAAGTAGATGTGTGGAAGAGAAGGGTGGGTCAGGGGACTGAGAGGAAAGAAGGGAGAGGAAGATGAAATCAGGATGGAAAGTAAATAAATAACTTAATTAATTTAAAAATACCTGTTGAACAACTCAACACATTTCACAAATAAGTTTTAGCTGGTCACAGATGTAAGCTGAAATCAGGATGGAAAGTAAATAAATAACTTAATTAATTTAAAAATACCTGTTGAACAACTCAACACATTTCACAAATAAGTTTTAGCTGGTCACAGATGTAACACAGTTTAGCACTCTGGTCGATGCATGAGAACACGTAATACGACTGTGTCACGTTTGAATTTTCAAATGACAGAAAGGTTTATTCATAGAAAGTTTTAATTACATATGGAATGCAGTGTTCAATATTTTAATTGCATCAAGTATTTTAAAGGGGAATTGGCCTTTCAGGTGTAGGCATACTTTTAAAATATATTTTTATTTTTGTTTCTTATATCTCTTTTTCCCTTCTCCAACCCAATCCCTTCCAACACCCCAACACCAGGTAGGAAAGAAAGAAGGTTAGTGGGGAGAAGAGGTGTAGCTCTCTTTGGCTACTTCCTGCTGTTTAGGGCCACCAGGTTCTTTGAGGTAATACCAATCTCTGTTGTCAGGACGTTCAGCCAGCAACAGCAAACACAGCAGCAGCCTTCTCTTTTTCCTCTGACAATCTCCTCCAAAAGCTCTTCTCAAAGTCCTCCTCTCTCCCTCCCTCCTTCTCTCTCTCTCTCTCTCTCTCTCTCTCTCTCTCTCTCTCTCTCTCTCTCTCTCTCTCTCTCTCATATTTATACCCTCTCAGGGTTTTCCAGCTGGCAAATGTCATGCATGGCCTCACAAACCTATTACCTGCTGTGGACAAAGCAGAGCAGCTCCCATATTCTACACCTGAGATGAAAACAAAAAATGTTTACGTAACATAACTGAGTTTTTAAAGAAACATAAACTTCTACAACATTCAGGATGATCAAATAATGTTAGGCCCATATCTATGAGGAAACTGGGTTTGAAGAGCCTGCAAAAGAAAAACATGTGTGCAACCTAACATGTTCCTTCATTCATATGAAGAACTGTCCATGGAGTTGAGAGAGGCTATATGTACTATATTCTAGTCAAGGCTAAGATAATAGTGGTTCTAAAAGTATATATGCTTCTTTAAGGTGGATTCCTTCATGAACTGCCTTTCTAGAGCAGTGGGAAGGATTGCCCAGTGGCAAAGCAAGCCCCAGGACCTGTCTAGATAAGAGATTTGCAGCATGAGGTAGAATAGTAGCTAGCTGTCTCTACTTTCTATGATGCTAAACTCTGAATGGCTATCAGTCCTTTTTCAGAGAGGACCTCAGAGGCAATAAAGACAAGAAGAAAACAAAACAAAACAAACAAAACAATCCAACCAGAAGTTTTCCAGGGCCAGCTATTCTACAGATTATCATTGAAAATGCACCTTCCAGGCAGACGTTTATCCAATCAATCAGTGTTCAGCACCTGGAACTGTCCAAATATCTAGTGATACAATAGTGAGTGAAGGGGCATGCAGCTGCTGCATTCATGAGCTTAGTGCCCAGTGCAGGCAGTAATCTGCACACATATAAATAAAATTACCACTGTAGCAAGTGCTAGGAGGAAAATTACAGAATACACGAGAAAGCTGAGCTACTTGGATGGTTCAGAGAAGGCTAAGACCCAGGGCAAGCTATTTAACCCCTCCATCCATCCACGGTGATTGCTGTTAAATCGAGCAGAAAATTCTTGCCATACAATGACTTTGAAGAATATAGAGTTTGTAGCAGGGGTACTTTTTTGTCTTTGTAACTTTGAAGAAGGGCATCTGACCTCTGTAAGCCTCAGTTTCCTCACCCTGAAACAAGTTAGCACACTAATACCTTTGCCATCATGCTGTGGGGCAGTGTAGTAACTGGCAACTATGCAGAAAACAAAGAAAAATTCCATGTCCATTATAGGTCTTGTCTACTCATTTAAAACTCCAGGCAGTTTAAAGAGACAGACAGACGGACAGACAGACAGACAGACAGACAGACAGGCACAGGAAGGTTTTTGTTTATCTTCATCCTATCTGAGGTTACCAGGACTCCTAGGCTATGCAACCATGATAGGATCAAAGTGTCCTTCCTTCTTCTTTTTTTCATAGTCACCTCTTTTTTCTCTTGAGAAACTAAAGGTTACCAAGAACATTTAAGAAGACACAAGAGCATCTCTGTCTCTGCCCAAGCAGTAACCAAATGGAAATCACAGGAGTGGCTCTCCAGGGTACCAGAGGGGACCAGCTCAATATGAATGCAAATAATCCGTGTTTCAAGCAGGATTATGGATATAAATGAAAGACGAAAGCACATCAGGGTACCGATTCGTCACACATTTCCACACAAAAGCTCTGCCCTGTTTCTCTCCTCATCTCTGGCTCACCCTGCTTCCCTCTGCACTTTGTACATGAATATATTCAATGCTGAGAAAGATAAAAGAGGACAGAGAGACAAGCCAGCAGGCAGACAGACGGGCGGGCGACCAGAGCTGGTCATCGGCTTATCTTTTCCCCTCAGCACTCTACGAGTCTACCTGAACTTCTGGGGTCAAATGACCTCCACCAGAGCTTTACTGTCACCACAGTGAGTGGAGTCACAGAGCACCCAGCAACAGCCTGGCTGAAGCCAGCCCCCCTGCCCAGGTTTCCTGTTATCTCCCATTTGTCCTGATCACTAATGCAGCTCCTATGCTATCTCCCATTAGGTCAGGGCAATGAAAGCCAATGCCATTTTCTTGATGGCTTATGCAGAATTGCAGTAATTTGAAGCAAGCCTCTCTGGCCCAGCTTCGCCCTGTCTCCATGGCCCACCCTGCCACCTCTTTCCCTTGCTGCCCTCCCCTTCCCTGCTTCTCCCTCCCCTAGCTCCTGTCTGTGTCTGTCCTCTTTTCAAACTGAATATATTGGGGCCCTGGCGGGCTGCCATTCTAACTGCACATTAGAAATGGTAGAGTTTTCCTCTATCTGATTCTATAAAATGAGTTCACCAGAAGGTGCAGACCCAGCACATTCGTGGTTTTTCCTATAAATTACTTTAACACTGTGTCCAATCATATATATAATTTCAGATTTTCAATTTCAACTCACTGCTGTGTCAGCACAGACTCCACTGATATGTCTAACATATTTAGCTTAAAATGAAACGGATGGCATTTCATTACCAGGAAGATAATATTTTTGAATATGTTTCCTGCATGGTGGGATCTATCATTATTCTGCCACTTTATGTTCAGTGTGTGTAATAGCTTTTTAATGCTTTAGCGTATTTTATTTATACGTGTAATATTTTTCTAACACCATAGGACAGTTTAACTCATTGGACACATTAGAAGATCTTAATTGAGTACTTTTAAATATTAGCAAAGGGTGAAAGACTGAACAAATTGCCAATATTTTTGTTTAAGAGTTCATAAAGAGTAATAATAATGACACAAAATTATTTAACCCTGTTTCTTTTTCTTTTAAAAAAAATCTATTCTTCCCAACCTCCTCTAGGTAGCCTCCACTCAGCAGCATTTATACATATACGTGTGTGTGTGTGTGTGTGTGTGTGTGTGTGTAATTTATAAATATATATGTGTGCGTGTATATGTATATATACCTTAGAGAGGAAGTAAAAAGATAAAGAAAAATCCTCTGGTCCCCTGAGACTTAGAAGCTGTCAGAGGGAAAGCAAGGAACACAAGAAATATTGAGCAAGTGGCAGTGTACATGACAAGGGCACGCTGATTGGCTGATGCTTCTGACAGTGCTGAAATCTTTAATACCAGGGCCTCCGCTCTTTGACCAAAGTCATGGAATGTTGAAAAGGAGACTTTTCTCAAAAGCTGTCATTGCAAAGAAAATGCAAAGAATGTGATTCACCTAAAAAAAAAAAAAACAAAAAAAAACAAAACTTGCTGGTAACCAACTTTTGCAGGCATTTCAAATTAATAGAGGAGTTCCAGAGAAAGCATTTCACTGCTTGGGTTCTTTCTCTCAGTGGTGCACTTCTGTCCTGGGGAAATGCCTGGAGCACACTTCCCACTGTGAGTCCCAGCCGCTGGGGGGCGGGGTGGGGGGCTCCAGGCCACAGCACCCAGCCAGAAGCACCGGGTCTGGGGTCGGTCAGCAGGGAAGCTTGTGCGAACTGACTTTGCCTCAGAGCAGAAGCTCTGCTTTTGCCATATTTAACACGCAGCCCTTATCTCTAACTGCTACCCTCTGGGAAGGCAGAAACAGACATGAATTCTAATTCTAGGCCACTTCTTAGCACCAAGGGGACTGGGAGCAAGTTTCTGCAGTCCTCGGAGCACTAAGCATTTATCTGTAAAACTGAGATAATAGCTCTTGCTTCCCTGGTTACTGCGAGAATAAGACATCATTCCTCCTGTAGGTCCCCAGCCCAACCAGCCCAACCCAGGCTTACACTGCAGATACGGAACTGGTATTATTGTTACAATGAACAAATTCCATTGGTGTTAAGCAGCCTAGGGCTTTATTCTTTCTTTCTTTCTTTCTTTCTTTCTTTCTTTCTTTCTTTCTTTC
>OU015757.1:35668718-35686166 GCA_907169655.1 Acomys percivali
ATGGCCCTGTTCTCCACAGCTTGTTTTTGCCACTGTTCTTAACAAACTGCACTGAGAAGTGAACATAGCAAGGCCCTAAGACCCAGCCAGGGTGTCCAGACCCTGATGCCATCATGCCCACCTGCTGCTCCTGCTCAGACACAGCACAGCCTAAGGTTTCACACCCTTCTGCAGCAAACCTCTCCAGGCTGGCTGGCTGGATATTAAGTGGGGCCTTGTTTTTCCTTTTGGCAGGATCAGGTCGGTGGATTATTAGATCCTATTAGCCAGCTCTAAACCTTGAGATCTATCAAAACAAAACAAAACAAAACAAAAACAAAAACAAACAAGCAAAAGCCACCCGGGGGTGAAACAGCACAAAAAGCAATTCTAAAGCTTTGACATTATTTAAGGGAGACATAGAAGAAGATAATGGCAGGCGAACTGGGTAAGTTATGCTTCTAAGGCTCCTGCCATGGCCGTAAGTATAAAAGGGAAGATTTGTGCTATTTACTAAGGTTCTAAATTAAGAGAGAGAAAAGCTTTTCCTATATTACCTTTGAAGATCATCTTCTGGTTAATAAAGAGCTTTCATAAACATTAATTCAAACTATCTTGCTTAGAAACTAGTACTTCTGAGGCTTTATTGCACTGAATTAATTAATGTTCTGCAAAGAAGCCCTGTGCTGGCTTATCAGTCTCCCGGTCATTACCAAGCTCATCAGTTAGCATTTATGCATGTGTAGGAAGCATATGAATTTGTATTCTCCAGTTCAGCCAGTGTTCTACAGCTGAACTCCACTAATTTAAAGGACTTGAGACCAGATGTGTCGTAAAGTGGCGATTTATCTAGATTAGTCGTCGCACATTGATAGCCACAATCCTTTTTTTGCAAAATGTACAGCACATTCCAATCTGAAGAAGCCTCAGCATTATGAATTCCTTTCACTTGGTTGAGTGTTTCATTTGCCTGCTAATATAAAATTCATTGAGGCAGCAGGCAGCAATCGGCGCTGTTGGGAGTTCTAGTTCAGTGCCCCACAATCCTATTGCAGTAAGGCTAATGGCCAAAAGGGGCACCCAGAATAACCCACTTACCTGTCTGGCATTGCAGAAGGCTTTTTGCATATGTGAAGCACTTGCTCAAGTTTTATGATGGTTTGGGATAAATTTGCAAATCTGACCACCAGAGACCAGGACTATTTCCACTGTGCTTCCGTGGCTACTTAGCAAAAATGCTTCAGAGTGCTCAGCAGGGAAAGAAAATGTGATAATTATTGGAAGATTGGACATTAGATTAGAGTGAGCTCTTTGGCACGAAAGAATAGTGTCTGTGAGATGCTTGTTTCCGGCCACATACCACTGAATTTCCAGCACAGTGCTTAGAACATAGAAAATGAGGGGACAACAGGCAAAAATTCTTACGTCTGGACAACCAACTAAACACCTAAAGATTCTGCATAAGAGAAGAGGAAGGTGGAGATAGGCAAGAGATGGCTCAAGGTGACCCTATAAACTACAGAACTTTAGCTGCCATCTGCAGACTTAAAGCACGGCATTTAACCTATGGAGGCAGGACAAGACGTGTATCTTTTCAAAAGACTTACATCATCTAAATTCATTAGCGATTGGTATGGTTGAGAGAGACATGTGAATGCTTTTCAGTGAGAACTAAGGAAGCCATTTTAAGAAACTGAAATGAGATGTGAATATGTTGCCGGGAGTCAGTAAGGCTTCCCAGCCTTCTGTCCCTTATTTCTAGTGCAAATGATGAGAAGCGCCCAGCACTTGTCTCCTGCTTCTCTTCAGCTAACCCCTAAAGTCACAGTCAGCACCTAGCAGAAGTGGGACTCCAAGCAGCCCTGTGAGGCTATAACATTTCTGTTCTGTTCATCCCCACCCTTCCCAGGTTATTTGTTTGTTTGTTTGTTTGTTCGTTGTTCTGTTTCGTTTTAAAGAACTTTGTTTCTTTCTGTCAATGCACTAGTCAGGCTAGACATGGCTTACTTGCAGTAACAAACAGTACCTTACAGCTTGCCAGCCTCTCAAGTTATAATCTCTATGGGTCATGCACTTCTTCTAAGAGACTCTTCCCCAAGTATTGGCCAAAGGGTCCTACAGAGGACTCTGTAACTACCCCCCAAAATCCCTGCATTATAAAATCCAAGTGGGAAACATCCCATTGATGACTAGGTCACAAGTGCCTTGCTCAGGGGCTGGATAAGGCAGTCAGGAATCACTCTGCTTCTCAAAATCATGGTGGGTTCTTCCCCCAACTCCAGTGCAAGGGAGGATTAAAAATTAGGCATACAACAATATCAACATATGTCCACCATATCTATAACGTACGCATATAGCAGAAACTTTATATCATGGAACATGGATAACATATGTCTGCATTCCTTCACCTGAAGGAAAATGATGTTCTAATGATATAAGTGTCTGGGCTATAGAATCAGCTCTAGTTTTGATGATTGAATGGAGATATTGCACAGGGCTGTCTATGCAACTGCACAGACTCAAATTCCAACTAAGTGGCAACAACTACATGTCCTCATGTAATCAGAAATGGAAAACAAATCAGGAGGAGAGAAATCACTCCATTATAAAACTCAAGGGCAATATTTCCTTTCTTGAGCATGTTTCCTTTAACAATTCTTTCAACATTTGTAACTCTTATGTTTCATATCTAGAAATTTTAATATGTGCATACAGTTTTTGAGCACTTGGGTAGTATTCCTCTCTTTTTATTAGTGCATTTTCCTAGTCATTTTTTTTAGTGCATAAAGGAAATAATGGTTTTGCATGCCACAGGTTTCTCCTGGGTTCATTCTTCCGCTGACTTCAGTCTCATTGGTAGACTGTCCTGTGTGATATGTTACATTCACTTCCCCAGAGTCTAAGTGGCTATCCAGAAAATTAGATGAAACAATGCTATTATTTTAATGGATGATAATCCACAGGTATGTCATTACTCCAAAGTAAATATTATGTATAAACAGTGGCCCATCCAAAAGTCTCAAGTCAATATTATTTTTAAAATAAGATTTTCAGAGATTATGCTAGCCCCAGAGGATATGTATGTGACTCTTAAGCTCAGCAATCCTAGTATTTGAAGCCAGAAAGTCCTCTGCCATGAGGGTGTTGTCCGGTGCATTGCAACACATGCCCTTTGCTCTACCCACCAAAAGCCAGCAGCGGCGTTGCTTTCTCTCCAGTGGCTACTGGGTATAATGACAGGCATTGCCAAATGTTGCTTAATGGTTGATGGGGAGGAAAAAATCATTTCCATCTCCCCTGCCCAAAATAGAGAATCACTCACCAATGACCAGAATACTTTGATTCTCTTTGTGGTAAATTCCTGTTTTGCCCTCCAAATGGAATGACCTATCTTGCCTCTGATAATGAAGAGCTAATTTTAAGTTACAAACTTTTCAGAATGATGTAACTCTAGATAATACTTCTTAAACTCATATTCCTCACTGTCCCATAGAAACCCTTATATATAAGATTATTTTCTTTAGGGCATGTGCAAGTTTTGACTCACAAGTAAACATAAATAGTGTTACCTGTTTAAATAAAGATGATTTGGTTTCTACTCATACTCTCAACTTGATTCAGTAATTCAGCATAGATTCTGTTCTCAAATTATAGCATAAATCATTTACTATATAGTAGGTGGTTTAATGATTGCACGGAAAATGTAAAATCAATTTCGATGCAAATGCAACTTCAATAGAAATCGCCACTTCCCCCATTTACCAACTGTGTGACTTTGAAGACACCATCCAGCCTCTTGAGGCTCTCTCCTCGAGAAAAGCCAAAATAACTATATCTGTCTCTGAATGGTGGTCACTTTGAGGAAGATGAGAAGCCTGAGTCACCCAAACAAATTCTGTTACATGGTAGAATCAGAAAAACATGGAATTTGTAAACCCATGTGTGTCTAGCTCACAGAATCCAAAAATAAATGTTGTTACAGGGCCTCATGAGAGGCTGACATTAGGAGACCAAATCACAAGTTAAATTTCATCTCTATGGCGCTCTCTCTCTCTCTCTCTCTCTCTCTCTCTCTCTCTCTCTCTCTCTCTCTCTCTCTCTCTCTCCCTCCCTCTCTCTCTCTCTTATTTATCCATGCATATGAGACCCCACTATATCCATTATATAGATGGGTTGTGAGCCACCATGTGGTTGCTGGAAATTGAACTCAGGACTCTAGAAGAGCAGCCAGTGCTCTGAACTGGTGAGCTATCTATCTCTCTAGCCCCTGAGTGCAATCCCATATCTTTGTGTCTTTGTCTCTATATGACACCTTTTCCCACAGAGTGAAAAGAATGATCATGCCTGCCTCTGCAGAATATAAGATGTGCAGAAAGGACCATCCATGGCCAAGCTTTGCACATCTAATATTCAAATATCAAGTAAGGCTTTGAACTATGAGTTGTAAAAACCTGGCTGGTCAGTCAATGTCTGCCATCTGTCAATCTTGACATTCCTTGTGTCGGTCCACCTGGCCCCACGCCCATGTTTTTCTGACTAAGTACATCTATTAGAAGAGGGAGTGATGGCAATGACTAGTGCGGTCAACAAAAAGAAAATGTGAGATGCCCTCTCTCTACTATCTTTCACATTATTAAAGGGAACAGTGGACTACAGTGTCCCTGGAAGAGTCCTATTTCCAAGTTCAAAGGCGCTAACGAGTTTTCCAAGACAGCCACTGCCGAGCACAGTTTCCATGGAGGCTGCTGAGAGCATCTCTAGCTCCTCTCCTCTCTATTATATATTCAGGCCTCTCTCTCTCTCTCTCTCTCTCTCTCTCTCTCTCTCTCTCTCTCTCTCTCTCTCTCTCTCTCCATTACTGCTATGTGTGTATTTCAGTTAGGCATCTCCATTGGTGGCGAGGCAGACGTGGTCATATTTCAGGGGCCTGGATCTTGCTTGCACAGTTGCCTCTGTGTTATAATTGCTTTCCGCCATGCAGCTGCCACACAGGAACTCATCTACATGCTGGATTGCTTCGTTTACAGCAAGCCAGCCACACACTGAGTTTAGAAACAGGCAGGCTCTGCAGGCAAATCTTGCCTCCTGAGGCATGTCATTTCCTTGGACGATTTGCGGCCCGATAATGACCATGTCATGATGGTGCGGTGATAGTTCCGAATGCCCCAGCACACTTGATGGATCCTAGCATAAATTGGCCATTTGTCAACATGTAGGATCTTTAGAATTTCCATATTTGAGCTGTTATGCCATAACACTGATTAATTGTTCAAGGCCCAGTGTACCCTCCGTATCCTGTGTTACAGGGAGGTTAGAGCTCCCTACATGGACTCATTAGATTTGCTTTCAAGCAGAGAAATCCTAAATTCTCTTCAGTAACAGGCAACGACCTCTTGGTTTCTCAGGGAGCTCACAGGTTTCCTCTGCCCTTTACCTGCAGCCCTACTAGAAAGCACAAAGTCCTTTAAGGTAGAAAGATGATCCAGCCTGAATACTAGCACAAATGGGAGGAAGAACCCCCACTATATTGAAAGAATACCTTTTTTACAAAATGTGGACCAGATGTTATTACCCAAGTTGATTTTCATGGTTTCTAATTTACTTTTTTCCTGTGTCTGTTACTATTAGACTATTTTAATTCAGCCAGCAAATGTATATCTAGT
The DNA here is from genome assembly GCA_907169655.1 of Acomys percivali. Lineage (NCBI taxonomy): Eukaryota > Metazoa > Chordata > Mammalia > Rodentia > Muridae > Acomys > Acomys percivali. Next base: position 35,674,361 of record OU015757.1, read on the forward strand.
GTCAACTATATGTTATATACTGTTCAGGGGATGAGGCAGTAAAAATGCTAGTAAAATGTTCCATGAAGCTATTTTTTTAATTACATTTTAAATTTTATTTGGGGAGTATGCCACAGTGAGTATGTGTAAGCCAGAGGACAACTTATAGGAGAGGCTCTCTCCTTCCACTGTTGGATCCCAGGGATCAAATTAGGGTTATCAGTTTTGACAGTAAGCACCGTTATCCACTGAGTCATGTGAAGCTATCTTAATTTACACTAACATATTCGCTGAAAACTTTGACCCATCTCTCTGCAGTCATGAACCTGGCCCCAGAAATCAGCCTACTATCATTAACAAAACAAAGAACAGTCTCTGTTCCATTCAATAGTAAATTCATTTGAAGTCATCTGAGCCTCAAAGTTTTGACTAAAATAGAAGTAAACCAGTGGGCAACATGAGAAAACATAATATCATAATATGATTTTGTATGTGTAAAAGTATTTAAGAACTAGGAGTGTTCTTGGGGGGGTTATTTTTTTAAGTGTGTGTGTGTGTGTGTGTGTGTGTGTGTGCGCGCGCGCGCGCGCACGCATGCGCCTGTCTATCTTGATGTGCATGATATTTGTGTCATTCCCGTGAAGGTCAAAGGAGAGTGTCAGATCCCCTGAAACTGGAGTTACAGGCAGTTCTGAGCCATTCCTTTTGGATGCTTGGTACCAAAGGGTGCTCTGGAAGAACAAGTATCCTTAACCACTGAGCCACTTCTCCATCCTAGGACTGTGCAGTTCTTGAAGGGAATGCCCCATAAAGTAGAGGGCCTCATAGCTAGCAATATCCCACAGAGTCACAAAGAACAGTTTTCAAGTACATTGTGACATGAATTGTGGCACTTGTTACACTGAGGTCAATGATCAGGGCTCCTTATCATTCTGCGATTCCCTTTCTTCTAAGCTTATCTGGTAACATTCTCCACTTCCGCAAGTGAATGCAAAGAGAACACTTAGCGCTCTCTCTCTCTCTCTCTCTCTCTCTCTCTCTCTCTCTCTCTCTCTCTCTCTCTCTCTCTCTCTCTCATACCTCTGAGCTCACCTGGATAATCCAGATGATCTCTGTTTTGCCATCCTTACACCTACAAAGTCCCTTTTGTTGTGAAGCGTAGCACACTCACAGACCCAGGAAATGAGGATACAGACTCTGGAAGACACATTTGTTCTGCGGATGACATTCACCTGAGGCTAAGGAGCAAAGATGTCACTCCTCCATTTTGCAGGAAAGAGAGAAGGGGCAAAGATGCAGAGCGCCAAAGGCCGCTAGGTACTGAAGTCCCAGGCATTCTAGATGCTACTCTGTGGTCGCCACTAGAGCTGTCAAGTCCAAATTCTAGCCAAGAGGGTAGTTATTAAAGCATTTTTACTCAAAATGTTTTACTCAAAACTCTCTAAGTTCTAGATAATTCCCTGGTGGTCAAGTATATCTGAAGTCATTCCCCAGAAGCCCAAAAAATGCACTTGGTTTGCAGAAAGAATTCTCATTTAACACTGTGAAAGAGGCTGGAGGTGAGGTTCCCTTACTTCATGATAGAATGCTCCAATCAAATCACTGGCCTCATCCTACTTCACCTGTGTGTGATTATGGTCTGGATGCTACTTACACACCTCTCCCTTTCATCTTGCTTTATTTGGTTTGAGGGTTTGTTCTTGACGTTATTATTGTTGTTCGCATGGATATTTCGTGCCTTTTTAAATAGGTCTCTCTCCTTTTTCTCATGGCGGTCTTTCTTTTTCCCAGAATTCCTTTCTCTCCTAGCCCCATCTATCTCCTTTGTCCTGCCCAGGTGGGATGGCTTTTTATTAAGCAAAAGGTGGGTCACAGAGACAGCAAGCAGTAATTAGCATCAAAATACATCGGACCACCCCCCCAACACAGTTTCCCACCTGCAGGTTTGCTTGGGATGGGCTTAAGACAGGATTTCGTGTAGCAGGAGTTGACTCTTAAATCACCGGGTAGCGAAGGCTGGCCTTGAAATCCTCATCTTCTAGCCTCCACTTCCTAGCTGTTGGAATTCCATGCATCTGCCCCATGCCCGGTAGAGTTTACTTTTTAGAATGGTTTTAGGTGCAGAGCAAAATGGAGTGAAATGGCAGAGGGTTCCCTTCCACTTTCTCCTGTGTATGGCAACCTGCCATCCCCCAGGTAGTGCATTTGTTATAGCTACCTAGGTGGCCGCATCTTCACCCCTGAGCTCAAAGTGCATTAGAACTCTCTTCTCCTATTCTATATTTTACGACTCCCTTTGTTTTCATAGGCAGCCAGTCCATCCTGTGAACTGTGAATGAGTGACATGAAGTTTCCTTAATAATGGATGATATCCCACGGCTGTGTAGTGAGTTGAAGATGAACCAAGAAATGACCCATTAGAACTGCCCTTGAGACCTGAGCTCCTCTCCTTCTGCGGGATAAAATGGCAGCAATCCCCTCCATTGTCCCTTTCATGGAAGAGGTCACCGCTACAACCACCCTTTGTTTCCTAAAGAAACTTCAGGGTTTTGTTCTGGCCTCCGTATCTTCCATGTGCAACCCCTTCCTCCTGTCAGCAGCTGCCAAGCAAACTTCATAAAACAGACTTTCACCACTCTCCATCACGGAGTCGCACAGACCAGGGTTATGAGTGGTGGGAAGCTGGGACTGACAGCCCTCCCACACGGCAGTAATTAGGGATGACGCCACGGTCTCTTGCCTCTCAGCCCCTTGACAGCGAAACAATACCTAGAAGGCCAAGGTTCATGATACAGCTTAAAGTTAGCAGAACAGGAGGCAGGGCTGGCGGGGGGGGGGGGGGAGGAGGAAGAAAAATTAAAGAAGTCAATCACGAAGCTAATTTTAGGTAGGAAGGGGTGACACTCAGCAACAGGGACAATAGAAACCAAAGGCATTCCCAGTTGGAGTTTGCGCAGAAATACAAAGCAGATTAGGCAAGAGGCCAGAAACTCTTCGGGCAAGGCAGAGAGAGCCACTTCACTTTGCCTCTAAGGGGAAAAGCAAAGCTTCCTCAACCTCCCAAAGCTCCTCTTCTCTGGCACAGCTGGGCCCCCAGGGACCCAGGCAGCCTCCTGTGCATCAGACCTGGGCTCCTGTCAGAGCCCAGGACCCCTGCAGGACCCCCGGCACTCGGCCCCTCACAGCCTGCTGCCAATCTGCAGCTTGTCTGTCATTGTTGCTCGAACAAGCGCTTTCTTTTTTTCCCTGATGATTTTGGCACCCACGCAGGGCTCTGCCCAAAAAGGCCCTGAACAATGGGACCTGATTATTTTGAACTGCGCCCAATGGGAAGCCTGGGCTGCTCAAGGACTGATGGGGTTCAGCTGCCGTGTGACACAGCCCATCAGCAACCAAGGGCTACCCGGCTGCCTGGCCTCCCTTTGCAGCTGCTTAAGGGAAATGCAGGGAAAGAAAAAGGGCCAGGTCACCGGCAGCCCTCAACATGTAAGTCTTAACCCAGGAGGGAAGAAATGCCCCACCAGCTCGAAAAGGCTTCAAGATGGCTTCCGGCCCCTGCCCCCTCCCCGTGCCTTTATAATCGCCGTTCAAAGTGGTGAAAGGCCTAATTGCCCCGAGCAGTGTGGTCAATCTTCCTGGAGATTTAGCTGCCTGCTTTCATCTGACAGCCTGGGAGGGAACTCAGCATTTCCCTTCAGGCAATCTATATGGTCGAGCAGTTCACTGCGGAAAGTGGCGCCTTATCGATTTCTGCCATAGCTTCCATGGCTGACTCGAGGATCAGAGGCTCTGACAATGACTAACAAGTTTAAACCATTAGTCCCATTTGTAACTACTCAGCAAAAGGCTTGTCAGTCACCGCGTACCATATACTGCAGCTTTTAGCAGATTTCTAATCCCATTCATTTTGCCACAATGACCCCTGTAGTTAATGGGGGTTATCGGAAAACTATTTTTCCCCTTCAAAAGCTGCGCCTTTTTTCTTCTTCCTCTTCTTCTTCTTTTAGAAACATAAAAGCCATTTCAGTTGTGATGTTTCAAAACAGTAATGTAGGCGATGATTGATTCCTCTCTTAGGAGAAAACCTGCATCCTGGAGCACAGGACATCATGTGTGCTCCTGAAGACTCCCAGTCAGGTGACAGGAAACAATGCCTCCTCAACAGAGTTCCGGCTCTACTCACCAGTGGCTTGTCTGAATGCCTCTCCTGCCTCTCAGAACTACAAGAGACAGCTGTCACTGTAAGAACTTTCTCTTTCCATGTTGAAACCATGCTGGAGATTGTCTTGCTGAAGCCCTGTCTGTAGGTGTGCCCCCTGCGGGTCAGCATCCCCTGCGCCCCAAGAGCTTGTTAGAAAGGCATAGATAGCATCTAGGCTCACTCACCTTGGACCTACTGACCTAGACGTTGTTTTGGCCAAATCGTTGGGTAATTTCTCAAAGTATGACAATCACTGGTTAAACTTCAATGCACATTGTGTATACCAAACAGAAAAGTTTATATTTCCACTATATGGGCTAAGATGTTTTAAGAAAAAGATGAATTTTTCTGCATAATAGTTCCATGGTTATCTGACAAGTTTTTGAAATGTTTTTCATCCTCAAATCCACTGTACCTGGCTTCTATTAAGTATAGAAATGAAGAGCAGCTGAACAGATACTTTTGCACGAGTGAATGAGGGGGTGAGAATTCAGACAGAAAGGCAATATATTTGCCAATAATGTACAGAGGAGCCAGGAACAATATGAAAACAAGAATGCAGAATAAGTCCGTTCATTAGTTTTTTAATTGCCTTAGCTAAATGCTCACGTGAGCAATTTCATCCAGCCTGAAGGGGCGTTCACGGGCAAAACACTACATCATGTGGGGCTTCTCCTAGAACAAGCTCCGCTGGGCCGCTGGTAGATGGATCATCCCCCACGTTGCCATTTCTACTGCTGGTCTCTACTCTGCACCGCCATCCACGTTCTCCTGTTCCGCTCCACTGCTCATCAAGCTCCAGCTCCTGAAACCCTCGGCTCAGCCCACTGAGACCAATGATCACAGGAGCATCTTACACTAAAATGAAAGTGACTGCTAAGGACTTAATGTGCCAAAGACTATTCCTTGACGTCCAGGAAACCATCCTACCTAAGGGCCAATTCAGCTCTGTCGTTGCCAAATTAATTCGAGAAAAGAGCCAAGGTACTTTTTCTATTAGACGTTCCTGGAGGGTTTAACACACCTACTTCCTGTCTGATTTTTGGCTCTGCTCCTTCCCAGTAAATATTTTTTAATGACAGGCTGCCCTACCTTACAATCAGCAATAGGTTAGATTAAACATCACTCAGAAGAGACGACTTACCTCCATCTCCTGTCAAAAACTGCAAGGTCTAAATTTAAATTTAGGGCAAATTTGATAGGAAAGCAAGAGACTGCAAGATCTCCAATCTTTACCTCATGGATTTCTTTTTCTAAGCACAGACAGGGACTAAAGTGATAAATACCATTACCCTGAGCCAGTGACTGGCTTTGCACACAGTTACTTCTGGAGGCGTTCTCTCTGGACTGCCATGTTGTGACTATTTAATTGCCACTGAAACACAGGCATCTGATGACTTGTTTGCATCTTACAGCAATCTTTTGACATTTTGTATATTACAGAAACAGGTGGTTGCGTATGTTGCTAGTAGAGTCGGCAGGAAATTACTTGGTTTCGGGGGCAGATGGTACTGCTGACTATATGTAAAAGACTGTGCCGCGGGCAGGACCAGGGCGGACATGTAGACACAGCAACCCACAAACTGGGGATGCAACAATTTTATGGTATCTGAATCCTCGGCCTCAGTTTGTGAAAACCTGAAGAAATTATTCATCAATTTTCTTCACACAGACTGGAAAGAGTCAGGGTCTGCTCTCCTTCAACCCACCCACCATAAGTTTTAATATATAATTGAAGAGCATGTAAAATAAATGGAAATGTCATTCGGCTGGTAACAAAAGACCTAACTCACAACGGCTTGAGCGCCATCTTGTGGTCAATGGCAAGTATGACACTTGTAGACAGCCTGCTTGGCTTGCTGGCATGTCATTGCAAAATGTGTTCCTGTTGCCTCACAGCTGGCTCTTGGTAATGCTAATAAGGAGCTGTGCAAGGTATCAATTCAGACATCATTATATCACCTTAAAATATTTTGTGAATGCGCACATTAACTTATAATTAATCATCATACGTCAATGTAAATGTATCCACGTAGGCAAATTTAATCAGTATTCTTTCATAATATTTTAATAGCAGAGTACAAAAGGAAACTTATAAGATAAGAAACTATATGAGCAATGTTTATATTCTAAGCCATCTCAGCACATTCTGGAAATCTGCACTTCCCCATGAAAGGAAATATGAAATATTCACCGATTCCCCAAATGAAATCCATTTTCTCTGTATTATACAAAGCCATAAGGAAAGGAAGAAAGTCTTCTTTCCCAGCATCGGCCTTTTTCTGTACTCCACAGTCATGTGGGTTTTGATCAATACATAAAATGATAAGCTAAGGGAGTTTCATCAGTGGAGCTCAGGTATAGCAGCCTATACCCGGTACCTGGGTTTTTTGTTGTTGCTGTTGTTTTAAGACTGTCAACTTGACTTTCAGAAAATCAATTCACTATTTTAAAACTATGCATTTTAAGCAAATTTCTAATTATACATATCATTTGGCCACCATAGCATCATAACAGGAAATCTAATCAAAGGCAGCATATGAGTTATCAAGTCAAAACTCAAACCTCGAAGATGTACTGGGTGTTGTCAGTGAGTCTGGTGAATTTTCTGCCTGTCTTGTTCAGATTATTAACATGGTTCTCATGGGTCCTGGTATCACCTGGAGTAGCATGTGTTGCCTCAAACAACATACTACAGACACTTCCACAGGCACTTAGCCTTTTGGACTCTTTAATTATTTTCTGAAATAAACAAGAGGAACTTCCATCTCTGTTATTGCATTATTGTAAATGTATAAGGTGTGTGTGTATGTGTGTGTGTGTGTGTGTGTGTGTGTGTGTGCGTGCGTGTGTCAGACAAGTTCAAACAAAAAAATGAAACCATCCAAGTGTTTCTTTTAACTGTTTATATATTTGTGTGGGGGTGGGAATAAAGTGTGAACATGTCATTCTGGGTATGTACATGTGTGGAGGGGTATGTGTGTGTTTAGATCACAGGACAATTTCTGGGAGAAAATTCTCTCTACCATGTGGATTCTGCAGACGGGACTGCATTTGCCTTAAAGCAGGCACCTTTACCCTTACCAGCTGGGCAATCTCACCAGCCCCCATTGCAGCACTGACAGCATTTTTTTTAGTTGTGAGAATTGGTTACAGGAAGTAAGCAATGCAATAGCATATGGCAATGCAATGATGTTGCTCAAAGAATAGCAAGAAACTGACACCTTCCCTCAAAGGGACCCCAAAGGTAAATAAAACATCACGACTTCTTTGCCCAAGGTTTCCCATCAGCCAAACACCAAATATAACTGAAAAGTAAGTTAACAAATGACAAGGGGTGGGGGGGGTTGAGAATGAGAAAGAGAGAGAGAGAGAGAGAGAGAGAGAGAGAGAGAGAGAGAGAGAGAACTAATTTCAACATTTGCCAATTCCCATGTGGCCAATTGCTACCATTTAAATCAGTGTGAAAACAGAAAGAGATGTCCACAATTATCTAGTGCAATAGTTCTCAACCTGTGGGTTGCAACTCCTTTGGGGGGGTCAAATGACCCTTAAACTAGAGCCATTGGAAAGCATAGATATTATATTATAATTCATAACAGTAGCAAAATTACAGTTATGCAGTAGCAATGAAATAATTTTATGGTTGGGGGTCACCACAACACAAGGAACTGTATTGAAGGGTCACAGCATTAGAAAGGTTAAAATTCACTGATCTAGTGTTTTTTTTTGTTTTTTTTGTTTTTTCTTGTAAATAAGCTCAAGACCAAATAACTAAAAAAGTAAATATTTAGAAAATTGGCTTTAGGGACATATTGTGGTTGCTTTTTAATATAACTTCATTAACTGTAAGGTTTGCAAATTATTGATGATGGTAGTAAGTGGTGTTAGCAACCAGTTGACAGCATTTCTCAAGATTTCACGATGGATCTCCCAAGCTGATGAGAGCTAGGTCCAGCAAACTCTGTCCAGTGAACAAGAAAACCTGGGCAGAGCAGGCCAGAAGTAAGTGTCACAGAGGAGAGTAGTCAAGAGACAAAAATGCAGCTGAGGGCACCAGACAAAAGACAACAAATTATCATGCAAGTCAACTAAAGAGTGCCCACAGCCATCTCTAAGAAGGAACTTAACAACCTTATTACTATCTTCTCCCAACACCCTGGTGTGAAGGAACACAACTGGATTCACAAACTGTTTCCTAGGAACAATGACTATTAGTTCACCCCAATGTCATTTCAGTTGAGAGAACTGGATTTTTTTTTTTTTTTTTTTTTTTTTTTAGAGTTTGGTGTTTTTCTTCTTGTCTTTTGAAGATCAATATCCCTGGAGCATCCCAGATCAAGAAGTGCAAGGTCGACTCATGATTTTTAGTCTAATAAGATTTTGAATGGTTTTCTTTTCATTCTCATGTTTTGTTCTGGTGTTGGTTTGTAAATTGATTCATCAAGATGGGACCACTGTGGGAAGAAGTGAGTCAGGAATGATTCAAGAACCCAAATGTTACATCAGCATCCTTTTTTTTTAATACGTTTTGTGGAAAATGCTTTGTTTCCTTCATTCTGTTTCTTCATTCTTCAAATAAAAATAAATTTAATTATATAACTTCTTAGGCAATTGTGTTCTTTGATTTTTATGCCCCATGGTTTCAGGTTGAACATTTTCTTTTACCTCTCTTCCATTTTTTCTTTCTCTCATTTACCTTCCCATAAAATCTGGCATAGACCGCTTCCTTTGATCAAAAACATCAGCCAAGACATAGAAATAGAGAAAGCCATAAAAAGATGAGTTAGAGATTCCCTGTGACAATAGAGAATCTTTTCTAAATGGCCACATCTTGAGAAAGCCTGATCTAGCTTATTTTCTGGGACTAATGTCAGATAAGATGAGTTGTTGATAGGCCGTAGAGGCAAGGACCATTAACATTTGATTGTCACTAATTCTGAGTCAATGTCCCATTTCAAAGTCATTAGTAGTATTAAAAACTGCAATAATGCATACAGACAAAGGAAAAAAGAAAGCAAGCCAGCCTAAGGGCATGTTTAATATATTAATGATGACTTACTAGAGGAATATCCATGAAAAGCCTTATCTGAGCGTTCATTCAGATTTCTTTGTCTACAATGAGATTGAAAAATAGAAAAACAACTTCTTCCATCAACAAGTTTAGCATTTACACAATATTATACTCATGTAGATTTATAACTGACGATGCTGACAATCTTATAAAACTTCTAATTTTGTTTTTGTGTTTAATGTTTATTTGTGTATGTATGTGTACTATATGAGTGCAGGTGCCCACGGATGCCAGGAGAGGGAGTTGGATCCCCAGACACTGGAGTTACAGTCTGTTGTTGGATGCCTAATATGGGTACTGGGAACCAAATTTAAAGAGCAGAATGTGTTTTCAGTACTCAACTATCTCTCTGGCCCACAATTTCATTTTTTTAAAATGATGTAACATAAACCAATGAGCTTCAAAAGCCTTCCCATGAATCCTTTCATTTAACCATTTATGCTCCACTATTCTTTCTGTCCTATATTGATGTTTACAGACTACCTAGCATAGTACTTATTGTGGTATTAACAAAGCCAATCATGTGGCAAGGTTGCAAATAAGGATTCTGTTAAGTACTATGGGGGTAGGGTGACAGTCACAGGCATGAATGGAAAGGGTACCCAGTTCAAAACTGAGGGATCCTGAATTGCTGTGATAGTGTTGTTGAGGACCTTTTGGGCACTTTTTTTTTGTTACTGGAAGTTTTGAGACAGCACCATATGCTACTGGGGAAACTGGGTTCTCCTCTGAGAAATTAAAAAAGAGCTCAGAAGAAAACTCAAGGACAATTTCATTAGTTCAAAAAAGAAAATCTCGACAGCAAGCAAGCTGTAAGTCTCAGAGGGTGCCTGGAGGAAGACAGTAGAGAAGAGAAAGAGAGAAAGCCATGCCTTTTGAGTTGGGCAGAGAGGTTTTGCAGACAGACAGCCACGTGGCAACAGTTGTGGGAAGGGAGACATGAGAGAAAGAATGAAGATAGTCCGAAGTGTCAGAGAAAGCATGCGTAGGAAGAGCTAGAAAAAGGAAAAGGAAAGGTTACCTTTTTTCTAACTGATTCAGAAAAGCAGATGTGCATGGCCACAAGCCTCTGTAGAGGGGAGGGGAATTCTGGGAAGGAAAAGTATACTATCTCATTTAAAAGGATAACTATTTTCCTCCATGTCTTTAACATGGCCTTAAGTGAACCCATCTTCCTGAGTCCCTTAACCAGGTTGTTGACCAGTCTACCTGGAATGTTAGGTCTCCACCCAGGCTGGAGACTCCATTCTCTTGACCAGAAGGAAAAAGTTTTTTCCTTCATGGCCCTACCAAATACCACCAAAACATATTTCATCTCTTTATGAGCACTACGTTCTCATTTTCCTTGGCAGAACATGATCAGCTATAGCTAGGGGAAGCTCTACCCTTATTTTTTTGAGGCTAACTCTCTGAACACACAGCTGATTTGAGCCAAGCCAGGACCCATACTGTGTAGAATGCTATACGATTGTCCTGACAGTAGAAAACCTTAAGGACTCTTTGTCCCTACTAAATCCTTATTTTCATGTATTTATTTATTGAGAGACAGGTTGTCACATAGCCCTTAACCTGCCTATATAGCCTATATACCTTGAATTCCTCATCTACCTCCCTCTACTTCCCCAACGCTGAACTTCAGTTGTGTGCCACCATACCCGCTATATGTGGTTCTGAGGATCAAATCCAGGGCTTTGTGCATGATAGGCAAGAATTCTACCAACTGAATATATTCCCAGTCTCATCCTCCCACCCTCACCCCCACCCCCACCCAGTCCAGAATTTTCCTCTTTTTGTTTGCTTCTTCACACTACCTTGTGCTTGTCCTAACGTTTCCTTCTTTGTGTGATGAGGCAGATTCAGCTTGCCTCGCTTTTGCGGACTATTTTGAGGTACCAATCTCCATCAGCTCAGGTTACAGTGTGGTGGTGAAGTTCGTCACATGTCGTAAGTGAGCCTGCTCGCACTGCTTCCCTAGCCAAGCATGCTAAAGAACCTCGAGCAGTCTTCTGTGCAGGCCCCATCTACTAGGCTTCAGACTCTATCTCGTAAGAAAGCAAAAATAGTGATCAGGGTAGACACATCCTGAGCTCCTCATCATTCATCTTTCCAGACAATACAATTATCATTAGGTCTTTCACCAAGCCCTCTCCACCTAAACTATTTCATAAACTTGAGGAATTATGAGCTCACTTATCATGAGAGCCATCAAGATTGTTCACAAATTCAAATTTCAACAAAAAAAAGATTAACAGCCTGATAAGGATGCTATGAATTTCGCTCAGTATTTCTATTCAAATTTTTTGAATTTGAAACTATTGTAATTCCTCCTCAAGACCCTTGCTAATTAATATTGAACCTACTCATTTTCATTTAGTCTTTAGAGGCTCAATATTTAATTTATTATGCCTAGTGAATGGTTAGCATTTTAATGTGAGTGGTTACTAAGAGTCCTCAAATATACAGACCATTAAATTATTAGTACAAAGTATATTTATATACTTTCATATAATTTCATAAAAATAGAATAAACCACTGGATGCAAAATCCCCACA
>OU015757.1:35686176-35711535 GCA_907169655.1 Acomys percivali
AACATAAATATTATTTCCCAACCAGTATCCACCATGGCGTGATCTTAGGTGTAGATCTTAGCTCTAACACATTGGTTCCAGAGCATCTCGCATGAAGCGAGAAGTATTTCCATCTTTCAGATGAGGAAGCCAATCATGTCCTACAGTGTGTGCCACAGCTGAACTCTTCCTGCGGATGCTCTCTTCATCCCTGAGGTCTGAGGTGGTACTGACAAGCTGAATTCTTTGTAGGAAAGCTCTACATAGCTGTCCTTCCTTATCTCCAGTTTCATTCCCCAGTGTCTCAGCCACAGCTTAAAAACAGTAAATTGGAAATTTTAGAAACAAATTGTGCTTTTAATGGAGTGTCAATCTAACTATCATTATGAAATCTCCTATCATCCCACTCTGGCCCTGCTGGAGCATGTATCAGCCCTCTGTCCAGTGTGTCTGTGTCATATACAGCCTCATTTGTCTCCGCTAACAAGTAATATAAGAAACAACATTCTTTTATCATAAATATCTACATGACCAATTGATTCCTACAGAATATTTGATTTGGGCCTAACTCCTAACTGTAGCCAGCCTGTATTTATAATTAATGAGCTAGCATGAATGCTGGCTAATATCGTTATTATAAAAATAACATAAAATGACAGGATGCCAGAACAAGTTTGAACATTTTTTGTTGAATGAAATGCATGTCCTAATTTTTGCAGGAGTTTTTCAGATCTATTTTATTTTTAATTGTGCCTGTGTATAGGTATGTGCATGTGAGTGCTGGTGCCATTGGTGACCAGAGGTGTTGAATTTCCCTGGAGATAGAAGCACAGGCAGTTTCAAGCCACCCAACATGGGTGATGAGACTGAAATAGGTCCTCTGCAAAACAGCAGTGCACACTGTTAGTCACTGAGCTATGCCCCAAGCCCCCAATGTTTGTTTTTTGCCCAATACGATACCTACATATGCAACACATTTTAAAATTTAATTTGCATTGTTAACATTTTCTCCATCACTTTCATCAGTCTAGAAAGTCAGCAAAAAATAAAGCCAGGCCCCAGTTTATGATGGCGAGATTTATCTAATGCTAGCACTCTCATGACCCCCTGCTGACTTCAGCATTCCTCTTACAAAGCTGAGGAGAAGTGCATAGGTGCTGTGTCCTTGCATCTCTTACCACACAGATATAATAAATGCATCTCAAGGGTATAAACAATTACAAAATGTGACAAAAATAATTGTGGATCATTCATGAAAATTTATTGGCTTTCTTTTTACTAGAATTCATTATCTAAGCCAGTCATGGCAGCAAACAGCTATGGTCTCATTTCCTTGGAAGGCTGAGGCAGGGGTGGTCAAAGTTCAAGTCCTTCCTGGCTTACAAGTATGAGGCCAACACATGCAACTTGGTGAGTCTCCACTCAAAACTCACATTGTCAAAAAATGGCTGGAGACATAGCTCAGTAATAGTGCATTTGCCTGGTATAGACAGTGTGTGGTCTGGGTTCAATCCTAGCATGACAAAACAGTGTCTGATTTTGCTTAACAAAACGTTCCTTACATTCACTAGCCTGCCTTTGCTACCCAGCTGGCCCCAAATCACCATCCAAGTTACCAGAAAAATCTTTCATCTCTAAGGAAGCCTTCAAAAAATACTTAAGTCATTCTTCCCAAACCTCTAAACCTTTCACAAGTAGCATTTAAGAACAAGAAAAAAAAAACTATGCATGTGACTCTGATATATGTATACATGATTTTTAAATATTTTTGTGTTTATATAGAACTCTATTAAATACAGCTGTTCACTGCAAAAATCATCTTCACAGTTCTAAATACCTGTTCAGTTGCTCACATTACACTTCAACTGATGTATGTTATGAAGAACTAGCTATCTTCAAATACAATGTTTAGAAAATAGCCAATATGCAAAACAGATTACTGGACCCATATGTTAATCATATTTACAAACATATGCACTCTGAGGATTTCTGGGAGTTTGGACTTAAAGAAAGGTCTGGGAGGCCAGTTGGGTCCAAGGAAGCTTGTCCCAGAGTAACACAAGCAGAAATCACTCATGTAACAGCAGCGGCTTCTATCGATAATGAAAAGAAGTCATTCAACATTCTCTGTAATGAGGCAAAAATCGCCTTGAGTTCCTTACAGTGAGTTCTGGTCTTCAATAATTGGTTCATTTGAAGATTATATCAAGCCTGCTGGCAATTCATTTCTAAATTTAGATAATGAAGGAAGGAGATATCTGGTTAATAAAAAATAATTTCAGGAAAAACTTGGCTGACTAGTCAGCTGTCCTTGCTACAAGTAGGCAACCATCCAAGTAGTAGAAGATACTGTGGTATGATAGAGGAGAAAATTCATGGTAAACCTCTGTGGGCAGCCTCCTTGGGCCCACTGGCACTCTACATCTATACCAGAGTGGGCAGCGAGTGACTCCATCCTGGAAACAAAGGTGGAAGCCTAGATGGTGGTGAGAGAAGGCTTCTGTGCAGAAGACAAGATCAGGCACCCATGAGAGATCATCAGCCCAACACTGACTGCAAAGGACCCTTTTTTGGAAAGCCACTGATGGGACAGCAGCCTTTATGTCCTTTTCAAACTCATGGCATCCTCCATCATTAACTCATCCTCTCCTGAGCATTATATTGTTCCTTTTGCAGTCGTTTTTCAAAGGAAGTTTGCTCATGCTTAAGTACGATTGATTATATCCAAATTTTCAGAAGGTCCCTGTAGAGCCAGATATTTTTATGACTCTTTCAAGGCTGGTACCAGTTAGCAATATCTAGCCCTCCATACTCTTTTTTTAATAAGGCTGCGTTTGACAAGACTCTTAAATCTTTCTTCCATTTTGCAGCAAGTTTTCTAGCAAGCTTACTTCCCCTTGTTAAATAGCACCCGCTGTTTAACTGATAAACAGCTTCTGAATGAGAGGAAGAGAGCTGCTGAGAAGTAGCAGAAGAGACCCTACATCTCTCACCCCCTGGGAGATCATAAGTGTATCTTTAGGTCGGCACCAATACCATCCATGCAGGTGGGGCACTCATGATATAACTACCTCTTAAATGTCTACACTATTTATTAAATTTATTCTTTCACAATTCCATTCACACATATTGTACTTTGATCATAATCCCTCCATTATCCTTTCTAATCTCCTTTCCCCTCCTCCTAGATCCCTCCTTCCCAACAAGTCTCGTTCCTACTTTCAGTGTGTGTGTGTGTGTGTGTGTGTGTGTGTGTGTGTAAGAGAGACAGAGAGACAGAGACAGAGACAGAAAGACAGAGACAGAGACAGAGACTGAGAGACCCACTGCATTTAATTATGAGTGTTTGTATGAGCATGACTGGGGGTTATTTACTTGAGCAAGGGCAACTTGTTGAAGTAACACTTAAACGCAACATGCCGCTTAGAGGGGACAACTTTGAAACCATAGTATCTACCTAAGGCATGGACTTCCCAAAGACTAGCCCTAAAGGAAATATTCCACCCTTCTGCAGATGTTCCTGGTCAACTGTCTCCCAGGCCTCATCAGCACTCAAAAGATCCCCACTACCACAGAAGCTATACCCAGATCTCTAGATCCCCAAAGACCACCAGAAGTCTGAAGCCTTAT
Source organism: Acomys percivali (assembly GCA_907169655.1). Classification (NCBI taxonomy): domain Eukaryota; kingdom Metazoa; phylum Chordata; class Mammalia; order Rodentia; family Muridae; genus Acomys; species Acomys percivali. The sequence continues at coordinate 35,689,786 of OU015757.1, forward strand.
TCAAAAGCAAGGGGTCTTTATTTTAACTCAAGCCCAAGGGCTCTGGAACTTTGCAGATCAGTAGGAGAGCCCCGAAAGGCAAGGTTTTTATCCTGGTTGTGGCAAAGAACAAGTGTTTCCAGTTTGGCAGTTACAGGATTGGTTAACTCTTAGCCAGGTTGAGTTGGCGCTAGGGGATTGGTCGAGCCTGACTGCAAATGCTTAACATCTGAGGACATTAGGTGCTTTCCTGCTGTCCCCTAGTTGGCTCAGGCCTAGGGTGGTTCTTTTCTTGGAACAGTTTTTGGTTTTTACAGTAACTAGGGCGACCTGGGGGACAGGCCTAAGATGAAGTCTAGCAACAAGATGGAGTAGCAATGGCTGGGGTCCCACCAAAACAGAGTAGTTTCTCAAGAACCACGATCCATATCTAACAATCAGAATAAACTGAATAAGGGGTGATCAGTTATGACAGCACTGATGCAAAAAAATCCATACAAGCATTCAGCTGCTTAGTATGGCTACTTGTCTCTCCTTGTGAAATTAACACACACACATACACACACACACACACACACACACACACACACACACACACACACATATATATATATATATATATATATATCCTTAGAGTATTTAAATCAGACATGTATCTTTGACTAATTTTAAGAAATTAGACACATTTATTGAGCTACAATTCAAGTCAAAAAAACAGGGTTGCAGGGGCTGGCATGGTGGCTCAGCAGCTAAAGGTACTTGCTACCAAGCCTGGCAACCTGAGTTCAACCCCCAGGACTCACATGGAAGAAAGGAAGAACTAACGTCTACAAGCTGTCCTGACCCCATGGAGAACAGTTTTGCATTTGTTTGCCTTATTGAACCCATTTCCACTAAATGAGATGAATTAAAATGTATTTATCCCACCATTGGGGAACAGTTTGGTTTTCTCAGTTTTTCACTACCAAAAATAAATGTTGCTGTAGACAGTCATATGTATACATTCTTGTACAAATTTACAATCATATGTATACACTCTTGTACAAATTTACAATCATATGCATACACTCTTATCACACATATTTTTAGAAGCAAAGTGATGGGCTCAGAAATTGGGCATGCACAGTAGACACTGCCAACATTTCCAGAGTGGCTGGCAACTTGCCACCCTGCTGTGGGAAGCAGAATGACGCAGCACCTGAAAAAGGGTGGTGGAGCTGAGATTAGGCAAGGGGGATAAATAAGAACAAACTATAATGATATACTCGTACAAACATTAAAGCTATTACATTTTGTACTAACAAAAAATTCTTAAAGAAAAATTTTGGTCATTCCACATCCTTAACACTTTTCTGTCTGTTAAAATCTAAATTTAACCTTTCTCATGGTTTGTGATTCAGCTTTAAATAGAGTCATGTTTGGCTTAATGGGGACTTAGTCTGAGAAAGATGTCACTAGACAGTTTCGCTCACCGTGAGTGCATCATAGATTGAGGCAGCTATGGTGTTGTCACTAGTCTCTCTTTGTGAAATTAACACATACAAACATACATACATACACATATATATATACATACATATATATATATATATATTTCCTTAGAGTATTTAAATCAGACATGTATCTTTAACTAATTTTAAGAAATTGGACACATTTATTGGGCTACAATTAAAGTCAAAAAATAGGGTTTCAGGGGCTGGCATGATGGCTATTATGTGGGACCATCATCTCTCACATGGGGTACATAGTAGGCAAAATATTACTGTGTATTTTTGCATATGCATTGGCCTTGATTCTGTTTAATTATGTGACAAAAGTTTTTGGCCTAGAATAAAAATTAAGCCTTGCATTTTCATAAGTATTGATGAGATTTGGAAACATTTGAAGTCTTTGTTGCCCTTTAAATGTCTTCTTTTGGGAAGAAGTGATATCTATAGTAACCTCACTTTTTCCATATTGATTCATAGGAATTTATTTTGTGATCCCTTCTTTTAACCTGTGATCCAACACTTTCCCCAAACATCCATTTCCCAGGCAATAATTGAGAAACTCTTATAATTGATAAGGTCAGGTTTAGTAATCTTTTTCTGTAATCAGCATTCTGAAGCCCGAAGTTATGTTCTAAATTACGTTCTAGAGATTTCCAAATGTTTTCATCTGTTCTTTGTGTGGGTGATTTTGTATTAATATGAAGTAAGTTAGGATTTCTACTATTTGTGTGGATATGAAATCAACACAGCACCAATTACTAAAAATAATATTGTTCTTTCCCTGCTGACTCTAAGTGAAAATTTAGCAATAAGGGACAACTATACCTATCATGGCTCTGATTCTGCGCACTAGTATACTCATGTGTCTATGTACCAATAGCACACTGCACTTACTACTGTGTCTTCATACAATGACTCATACAATATAAAATCATCCAAATATATTTAAGAATATCTCTGCTCTCCTAGAATTTGTACATTTCCATAAAAACTTTAGAGTCATGTTCTTATTATCCACACTAGCTCCATAAAAGCAAAATGAGCATATACAGGGGGAGGTAATCCCCCTTAGTCACAGTCATAGGGGAGGGGAATAAGGGGAAAATGGGAGTGAGGGAAGAATGGGAGGATACAAGGGATGGGATAACCATTGAGATGTAACAAGAATAAATTAATAATTAAAAAAAAAAAGCAAAAGCACACTGGGTGTAGACAGGAAGCCTCCTGAGTCTCTCAACCTTCGGACACAAGACATTTTTCCAATTAGTTGGTCCTTTCAAATTCTATCAACATTTTTGTAAATGGAAGACTGCACAGAACTTTCTATTTCCTTTGTTTCAGTGAGTTCTCAATGCTCATTATATTGCAAACTTCAAATTTATGGAATTAACTTTCAGGATGATGCATCATTTTTCACTCTAGACTGTCCTGTGTTAGATTTGTTTGTATTGTTTGTTTGTCTGTGTGTGATAATTGTAAAACATGACAGAGGTTTATGAATTGCATCCGTCTCTTCAAAAAAGTAGTCTTATGATCCATCTGTTGACTAAATTTCTCTTCACTTCATTTCTGGGTTTCACTTTATGGTTTTCTCTTCTCAGCAACTTTTAGTTCAGTTTGCTACTCTTGCTGACTTCTTGGTAGAATATTCTTAGTTTGTCTTTTGGTCTACTGCAAGTTAAGTCTACATATTCTCTTTGCATGTAGCTGTGCCAGCATTCTAGAAGTCATGAACTGACATTCCCACTATCATTTATAAAAATATTTCCTCTTTGACCCATGGATAACTCAAAACCACTTAACACTTTTAGTAATTTTGTCATTAATTTATAGGTTGCTTATAATTGTCTTAAGTCCTTTTATAGTTGCTGAGAACTGATTTATAACCTTGTATTAATCCACCTGCACACAAATAGGATGTCTGTCTGTCATTTTTGAGTTAATGATTATATATATATAATTCAGTCATACTTGTCATATAGGTTGTTCAAATCTATATCATTACTAACTTTTTTCCTTTTAATTTTTATTCTTTTAGCTACTGAGGTATACAAAAATTTCCTACTCTGTCTGAGGATTTGTTATCAATGATGATGATGATGTTGATGATGATGACGACAATGATGAGACACACTGTTAGTACACATTAATTCATTTAGTAAATACACTGATTATATATAGAGGCTACAAACCGTCTTGAGTTCTCAATATTGCATTAAACCTAACTAAAATATGGCACCTGCAGTCACAAAGCTATTTTTGAAACTCATAAGTTACCTTTTAAACATTTAACATGAAGTTTAATCCATTTGAGAAAATATCTGATACCTCATGGTTCCAAATCTCTCTGAGAATTTCATGAGCTCTTCCTTATGTGGAGGATGCTTTTCTTTTGAATCATTGCTGTCTTCTTAGAGTCATTAACTGAAATCTTGAGACACATTATAAACCAGAGGTAATATCCAGAACAGCAGGACATGAAAAATATGACTCTGGGCTGGGAAATTTAATTAAGTGGTAAAGCTCTTGCCTACAAGCCCTTAGGTTCAATTCTCAGAAAGGAAGGAAAGAAGGAAAGAAGGAAAGAAGGAAGGAAGGACGGAGGACGGAAGGAAGGAAGGAGAAAGGTCAAATTATTTCTCAATAGTCTTGTCTTTGACTTTTACATTTCTGTCTACATTATCATGCCTTTTAGTCTATATATTGTCAATGCTGCCATTTTCTTGTTGACTGATACTTCATCAGCAAATGTATACCTTAATCCACGGTATATCTCTGTGTCTGAGCAAAAAACAAACAACATTTTTTTTTACAAACAACATTTTTAAAGGAAATTGATTTTAGACATACTGGGAGTATTAAGGGGGGCAGGTAACATTACTCACAGAAAGAGTGACTTCAGAAAGCCAAATTCAAAAAGAGAAAAGGGGAGGAAACCAGACATGAACCGGGGCTGTCCTGGGTGCCAGTGCCCATGGAGCAGGACTCAGACTCAAGGTGTGGGTGTTGCCTGGTGCTGCTGGACTGAGTTTCATGTGTGGGAAGAAGCTGGGAATGGCACCAACTGCTACCGGAACCAGTTGGGGTGACAAAAGCATGAACAGCAGACAGATGAAGTAACAAGCCTGTAGTTCCTCCTCCTACATTCCAGCTTGACAGACCTTAACGGGGAGCCAACTAGCAATGCAGGAATGTGGCTAGGGTTGTCCTAACCCTGTGACATGTGCAAAGTAAGGAATGAAGCTCAAAACATCAGTAATATTTAGTAGAGTCTTTGCAGAAATAGTTTAAAGCATTTCTTCATGTGGGGAAGGTTAATATATCCCAAATTTGGAAATAAAAGTCACAATGCCATATAACTAAGCTATATGTATTATGTTGTGTCAGTGTGTTAGAAAGTGAAGAATGCCAGTAGTCACCACGGTACATAGCCCTGGATGTTGAACCTCCTGTGTGACATACATCACAGGTGACCTCGCAAGATGATTGGTGCAAGTACTAAATGGATGGAGTTTATTCTTAATAGAAACTAAAGTTCTAATGTTTTCTTTCTATACTGGTTGGGAGGTTTTGAAAAATGGCTCCTCCTCTTTGTGGAGACCATTGGTGTAGATCAGGGACTGCAAAAGGAGTGGCTTTGAGCATATACCTGCTGCCTATTTAGATTCTTAATAAAGTTTTATTGGCAAACAACCATGTTTATTTGCTTTTATGTTGACTGTGATTGTCTTTACCCTGTACCAGCATGGTTGAGAACTTGCAACAGAGTCCATATGCCCTGCAAACGCTAACATATTGGCTATTTGGCCTTTAAAGAAGAGTTGGCTTGCCCATGCTCTAGTCATCACTGTCCAACACAGTTTTCTACAATGATGAAAATGCTTCATCTCTGTGGTTTCCATAATGGTAAACACTAGTTTCACATAGCTATTAAGGTCTTAGGATGTCAAATATGGGGCACCAGAGTTTGTGTGAAAGTCAGACCCCACTCTCCACTCAACTGTGAAGAATGTCCTGTCCATTGGCTAGATCTGGCTAGGGGTTCTAAGTCCCCTGGATGGGGAGGCCTGGTGGCACTCAGAGGAAGGATAGCAGGCTACCAAGAAGAGACTTGATACCCTATGAGCATATACAGGGGGAGGAGGTCCCCCTCAGTCACAGTCATAGGGGAGGGGAGTAAGGGGAAAATGGGAGGGAGGAATGGGATGATACAAGGGATGGGTTAACAATTGAGATGTAATATAAATAAATTAATAAAATATATTTTAAAAGGTCTTAAGATGTAACCAGTATAGCTAAAAAAAACTAAAACTTTCATCTCGTTTCATTTTAAAGGATACATCTGGTTAGTTACAACTGTAGTAATACAACAAAACCAAATAGCAGCAGAAGCGACAGCTGTGAGGCCATCTAGAATTTGGAGTTTGGGATGATAGAGTGAAGTATCTGCATTTCCATGCACCTGAGAAGGCATCGCTCGCACATGCCATCTCTCAGCCCTTTGCAATCAAGTTGGTCACATGACTTGTCCTGCATGCTCAGATGACAGCAGGAGTGATGTGCAGCTCTACAAGGCCAAAGCAATTGCCCAGCTGTGCTCAACTCTGCATCACCAGCCCCTGTGCTGAGGAAGCCAGTGCTGTATGACGGGAACAGGAAAGCTCCACTGGGCATGCGCATGAGCCAAGCCAATGGGTTTTGGCGTAAGGAATTGAGGTGTGAAGGTGATTTTTACTGCGGCATAACCTTCTCAAGGCTAAAAGGCTGCTCTGAGACAGCTTTCAAGTGGCCTCAGCATGCCTCATTGCCTTCCTTGCCCTGTCTGCACCAAAAGAGTAAGAGGAACAAGACGAGAACAAGAACAAGTCCTCAGAGTCAACAGTCTGTTGCTTTTGAGTTTCCTGAAAAACAGTGAGGTTCTAGAACTCTGTGCCACTGGGGTCGGTTTGTCATCTGATACAACAGCTGGCTTTTGAAGAATGGTTCTTCATCTAGGTCCTTGCTTCCTGCTGCTCTCCGTTTGAGAACAGGTCCATGAAAACGCGGAGTCCTGACTCTGCCATTCAGAAGCTGCACAACTCTCAGTGAGTTGACTTCTTTCACTCTCAATCTCAGTTTCCTCTTATTTGCAGTGTGTATAGTTATAGCATAATTAGTGTCAGCAATGATCTCACAGCACCAGCAATGATTGATAGTAGCTGTTGGTGTCCCCTTCAGCTCAGAAAACATGTTTTCATAGTTAGGATGTTGAATGTCTCCCTAAGGCTCATGTGCTAAAGGCTTGGCCCCTAGGATGGTGCTACTGGATGGTGGTAGAACCTTCAAAAGATGAAGCCTAGGGAAACTCTGTAGCTCATTGGAGGTGAGTGCTCAAAGGATACTGTTAGAGCCTGGATGCTTCCTTTTCTTCCCTTCAGCTTCCTAGCCACAAGGTATGTGGTCTACTTGGTCACAAACTTACACCACAACTGGCTGCCTCACCACAGGAGCAATTGGTTGTGGAAAAAAAGATCCAAAACTGCCCACCAATATAAACTCTTTTTCTATAATGAATTAATAATGTCAGAAATATTATGACAGAAAAGTAGTGAGGAAACACTGACTAGTAAAATGCACCTTTGTCTCTGCTCTTCCTTTTTTTGGGAAATAACCCATGATGTGTTCTTCCTTGAACTTATGTAATTCTTCCTCAGCATCACATTCCTGGATGCATCACTTGGCCACGCCTCCCTCCCTCTGAACTCTACCTCCAGTAACTCCTGCTCTTGTACCAAAGTCCAGCTCGCATGCCTGCTTCTCAGTGAAAGCTCTCCTACCCAAGATGAAATTTGTCCTCTCCTCCACCATCCTCCTCAGAGCTCCCTTGGTACCAGCGTGCTTTCTATCTTCACATTCACTGCAACCACACTCCTGTTTTATTTGTCTTCTGAAAAACATCTTAATGGCCATGGATGTCCATGCTACCTTTGTAGCAACCTAGTTTTCTCCATTAGAATTTCTGCAACATAACAGTCCATTTAATAATCACAAAAAAAAAAAAATCATAGAAAGGAGAAAGGAAGAGAAAAATAGGTTTGGAGATACAGCTCAGTAGTTGCAAATTTGCCTATTGGGGCCCTAGGTTCAATCCTAAGAAAGATTGCTACTAGAAATCCTAGAAAGGAAAGAAAAGGGGAGAGGGTGGGGGAGTGGAAAAAAGAGATAAGAGAATGGAAGGAGGAAGAAGAGCAGGGCAGGGTGGGGCAGGGCAGGGCAGTGGGAAGCAGTACAGGTACCCATAAAACAAAAACTACCCAGAAATGCAGTTTTTGTCTTCTGAGAAAAACGTGTCTTCCTTTTAGAGAAGTGCAAACTCGTTCTGAGTCATGCAGCATTTGAAATGAATTTTTAGTTGACAGGCAGTCTATAAAAGGAAAAGAGTTCACTGCAGATTGATGAAGTTGAGGCAGGTTCTTTTCTTCCTCTTAGAGCTTAGGCCCACATTTTCATAATTATTTCTATTTCATTAATCAGTTAACTATAAAAGGCAATTCAAGAGGTGAGAGGGAATATAGTTGGTAACCACGTTATAAATACTACAGAGGGAAATTGGAAGTACCCTATCAGTAAGGCCCAGCCCTTGCAGAGAAGAACCTTCATAAAAAAACATGTGAGACCTTTATTACAATCATGCTTCTCTTTGGGGGAGAAATGGCCCCAATAACACAATGTAATAAAGCATTAACATTTTTTTAAAATAGGAAAAATCAAACCCTGTGGCATGTGGCATAAAAATGGAAAGGGAATCTTATAAGTGCTTTGGAGGGCCACAGAAGGTTGTAGCCACTGAGGTTATCATCAATTTCTCTTTGTTGTTGCCCCAAATATCCTACTGCCCAAGTTGATGGCAGTGTAAGCAGGAGGTTATTCCTCCCAGTAAAGGACAAGGGAGCAGTGGCAAGAAAGAAAAAGAAACCAATATTGCTTACGAAACTCAAAGAAAGCCGTGCTGAATTATTTATGTCTAAGTTTGAATGTTCCCTGCTGCTGTGAGCCGTTAGGAAGTCTAAAAAGATAGTGATAGAATTCCTTCCCTCTGTCCAAGAGAAGAGCTTCTTTTTGAAATTGGGGGCCCTTGGAGATGAAGGCCTACAAGTCTTTGAGATTCAGCACCGAGCTCAGGGTTAGCTGAGGTAGAAGTTTACATGAGAAGCATTTCCAGGTGTGCAAAAAAGTCAGTGCTATCAAATTGCTCTGGGACAAGAGTAGCCAACAGAAGATTGCCTGTCATCCTGAACAGTCCTTCCATGATTTTCAGAGGCCATATGTCTCTCAATTTGTAAGGCGGTCAGCAATTGTGTGCAGTCAACCACACTGTCTTCATTCGAAATAATGAAAGCAACCAAAGTTCAAGATACAGGGGTCAAACTGAACCCATTCAGCATCCAGGGAAGACTGCTACTTCTTTATTAAGTGAATTGCACAGATTGGGGATCAGCCTAACCAAGAGACATTTTCCTGAACTGTGGAAGGTCAGGATGGGCTGATGGCTTTGTATCAGCATTCTCAGGGAATTGAAGGAGGGGCCAAATCTTTGTGACCATACTGCATTGCTCTCAGAGACTAAAGGGAGAGAGTTCATGACCTCGTTCATCAGTGAACAACTAGCTGGATGATCAGACAAAGAAAAAAAATACTATAGGTTCCCACCTCAACAGAAATCAGCTGCAGTAATTTTGGGAAAATAAAGAATATTACTCTAGAAATCTGAGTACAAGCCCTATCTATGCCTATTGAAGTAAGACCCCAGACCCCATGAAGAATACATAGGGTCATGGAAGGAGTTACCTCAATTTCCAATCTTCTTCATTAGGAGAGTAAATTTCTTAGTGAAAGGAAAATCAGGTGAAAAGATCCAGAGGATAGAGAGGGAAATATTTTTACTATTTGTCAATTAATAATATTTTTAGGGCTTGGGAGCTGGCTCGGTAAAGTGCTTGACATGTGTCATGGCTAAAATTGATTGTCAATTTGACAGGATCTAGAATCACCTTAGAGACTGGTTGCTGGTCACATCTGTCAAAGGAATTTTCTAGATCAGGTTATTGATGGTAGGAATACAAACCCTAAATTAGGCAGCACCACTACATGGTCTGGGTCCCCAGATGCATAAAGGAGAGGAAGGGAGCTGCACACAAACATGTACATCTTTCTGTGTCTTGGCTGCAAACACAACCTGACTAGACAGCTTCCTGCTCCTATGGTCATGACTTCTTCGTCATAATGGACTGTATCCTCTCAAACTGTAAGCCAAGATAAACCCTTCCTCCATCGAGTTACTTTTATCAGTTATTTCATCACAGAAATGGGAGAAATAATTAATACACCTTGCATATATAAGAACCTGAGTTCAGATCTCTATGGAGACCAGGACAAGAGGATCCCTGGAGCTTGTTGCACAGCCAGTCTGACTGAATTGGTGAAGTCCAAGTTCACTGAGAGACTCTGTCTCAAAAATAAGATAGCAAGCAATTCATATGACATCTGAGGGGGCTGTAGAGACAGTTAATTGGCTAACAGCACCGGCTGCTCTTCCCAGTTTGGTTCCCAGTACTGACATGGCTACTCACAACTATTCATAACTCCAGTTTCTGGAGATTTGACTTCTTTTTCTGATCTCTATGGGCACCAGGCACTCACACATGTGAATGTGTATATGTGTGTGTGTGTGTGTGTGTGTGTGTGTGTGTGTGTGTAGTGCACATATATACATTACACACACACACACATGCAAGCAAAGCACTCAAATACATAAAATAAAAATAAATAAATAAAAAAGAAAAGTTGATATCAATCTCTGGCCTACACATCCACATGCAAACATTTTCACACACATACAAACATACACATACATACAACTATGTGCATACACATACAAACACATATATGTAAACATATACACACAAACATGTACACATATAAACACCTCCACATACAAATATATATACATATATGCAAACACATTAAAAAATTTCTTGGTTTAAAAAGGGAAATCTCACAGTAGAAAATATACCACTAGTTATTTGTTGTTTTAGGTGAGTAAGATTGTAAAATGGGCTTTCATCTTCCAAAGTACAATAAGTGAAAAAGTTACAATCTGATGACCTTGGGTTGTTTCCCAATGACTGATGTCAAGCCAAGCTCTATACTGTGGTACTATATTCATGAAAACATCCATCCTAACTCCCCTCAGACAGAAATAGGCTTGTCTCTTGTAATATCATAATAGCAGAGGTCTCTTCTCCAAAGCAACCCAGGCTTAAATAAATTCGTAGTCATATTACCTAGACAAGGTGCTTCCTAAATTTACATGCTCTATTTCTTCTTATTTGAAAATAAAATTTCTCTACAAATAGGAAGTATCTAAAATAATATGTTTTGAATATTCCTAATCTGAAAATCTGAAATCCAAAATATGCCAAAATTCAAACTTTATTAAGCACCACAATGCCACAGTGCAAAAAGAAATTGTTTCATGAAAAATTGTGCTAAAATATTGTATAAAATTATGTTTTAGGTAATATATAAGAGGTATATATAAAACATAAATGAATTTTATGCTCAGATTTAGATTCTATCCCCAGGATAGGTCATATGCATATGCATATGTAAATATAGTTTGCCCTTTAACAATACCCTTCAAATTACTAAGATCTACTTGTGTGGAGAGCTGGAATTTGAAAGATTTGCAACAATTTAAAAAACAAACCACATGATTTCAAAATATCAGAAAACTAAGAAAAATGTAGCTCAAGAGCAAAAGTTTATTTTGTCCTTAATATGGTATAAATATACATGATCTTCTATAAAAAAATTAAAATTTATAAAAATATATGCACATAAGCATAGATCACACATGGAACCATCCACAGTGGAGAGAAACAAACAAATATAAAAATCCTAACTGCACCAAATTTACAGTAGCCAAATTAGAAACTGCAGTGGTTATGCATCTATTGCTACTACAGTGGACACAAGTGTGGCAAGAATCCACTTAAAATGCCATATGACACTGCCCTGTTTAAGTAGCTGTGTCTCTACTACCCTATGTATGTCAGGGTACAAAGGGCCCCCTCAATTCTCTAACATACTTCTCACAGTGTTGTGAACACAACATACAAAATGAGCACCAATTATTAATTACATCACTCCTAACAGCAGGCTATTTGTAGTTACATTTGGGGTGAATCAAAAGTTAGGGTCAAATTTTAGACAGCATGCAGTCAGTGTCCCTAACTCCAGCATTCTAATTTTTACACTTCCACCACCAACCCTGGCCCACAGGTATCTGGATAAGGGAATTTGGATATTGCACAAAGTCATGAGTAGTTGAGCCTCACAATTACATGGCCTAGTAATGAGTTACTAGGTGGTAAGCTAAGGCTAATACATTTGTCCTTGGTGTTTGGAGAATCCTCCCACTAGTTCTGTGGGACCACATGACTCTATTTGCATAACTGAGTGAAGCTGTATCAGCAAGTTTACCAGAGGAAGGCAATCCTACTGACCAGCCTCACAGCTGTCGTGGTAATGACTTGGGATGTTTGCTTCTCCACTTAAAGCTCCCTTCAAACATCTTCAGCATTTCAAGTTATGCTTCAAAATTACCCACAGCAGCTGGGCCTGATGTCTGATTCTCCTTAATTAATTCTTGTATTTAAGCCTCTGCGGTTCTTACCATTTGTTCGTTGTCATTATCACAATATTTGTTTATCTCTCTAAATAAGTTAAACATGAACATTCTGGAGTGATCTTCTAGGGGAATGAGAATACTGGAAAATCACTGGAAAAGAGCCTTATGATAGAGTAAAAGGAAAAAAGAGTGCATCAAACAGCATGCTTTAATGCTATGTGTCACGAAGGGTATTGAAGGGAGAATGAAAGGTAGTAACTTATCAACCCATGTTCCTCTGCTAGGCAAAGTCTGCATGAGCCTCTTATCTTCAAGGTAGCCTGAGGAAGGAAGAAGTGGGCATACCCTGGCATCTCTGGTAGCAATCCACTACAAGACCAATGAGACTGGGTGACAGGACACCCTATAGAAACAGCCAAATCCACAGAAGAGCTTCATTCTTGAGAGGGGATGTAACTCTTCCAACTCCACCAACCCATCATCACAGCATCTTCCTCAAGCATACCACAGGTCGTCCTCTCCCAAAGGACTCCCCTTCAATCTTCCATTGACAAAGAAGATTGCAACATGAAAACAGCACTCTGCTCACTAGAAAGTGGAAGAGTCTATCAATGAAATACTTGGCATCATGCTTTTAATGTCAAAGACATGTCGTCCTCACAGATGACCCAGTTTTCTCCTTGGGCAAGACACTCTTTAATTAGAAGGGAAACAGGAACTAATTCACTAACATGGCAGGCACCAACCCAGAAGCCAATCTATGATTAAAAGAAAAGTAGGGAAAGAGCTCATCATGCAAAGCTCTCATGATGCCCATCACTACTGTTTACTTAAGCACAAGAAGATAAATTCTAAGCATGATAATTTCTACCTGCACTGCTGAGAAGTTGGTCACACTGCATGGCTGATTGTACATACATTGTCAAGAATAAAGACTTTTGGCACTTCTTAGTATGGCCTAAGTATGTTTTCTGAGATGGGTTCTGTTCAGGAGGAGGAGACACAAGAGGCAAAGGAAGTGTTGTCACTCATGCCAAAATTATTTTTCATGTTTCTATAGGTGCTCATAACTTTTACTTCTTAAAAACTGTACACATTTGCTGCTCATTAAAAACTGTACACATTTGATTCATGCACACCACTGAAAACATTAGTAAAACAAGCCATTTCTCCCAGAATAACATTTTCTTCACATGCCATCCACCCTTGTTTATTTGAGACAAGGTCTCTCACTTGGTCTGATATTCATCAATTAGGATAGTCCATCTGTCTTCACTTCTCCTGAGCTGGTATTGTAAGCATGTACAATCTTGCCCAGCACTTTTACCAGGGTTCTAGCAATGGAACTCAAGACCCGAAGCCTGCAGAGCAAGCACTTTATTGACTAAGATCTCTTTTTAGCTTCCCTCTGCCCAGTTAATCTTCTAACAACTCCATCACCTAGGTCCCTTCACTTTATACTTAGAGCAAGTGCAGCCAAGGGACTAGCTTGAGATCGTTCCAAATTTGATTCCTAAATCAAGCTCTTAACCACTGTAACAAGTTTAGTAGCCAGAGGTGCCTATTCCACCAGAAGAGGCTCAATCAATGTGGAATACGCCCAAAATAGCCAGTCAACTTACAATTCAATTTACCTTAAATAAGTATCTAATGAGCACCTGCTACTTGCCAACCATTGTACTATACAGCAAGATAAATCAGATTACTCAAGAAGTACCTGGGCTGGGAGGACGAACTTGCCAACAACCTTGCTACAGACATCCTCCTAGTAACTAAGTGTTAAAAATGTTTTTTTTTTTTCTGTGATTAATGCCGGTGTATTTTGCTGTGATACACTTCTTTCCTCAAATTCATCAAGATTGACATATAGGAGAAATGTCATTCAGAATTTTCAGTTCAATTGCTGACTTAGCACTAACGGTGATACTGTGTGAACATGCTAGATGTGTGAACACCACTGGCCAGACCTCCCCAGCACCACATCTCATCCTCTTGGGTGGCTCCAGAGAGATATTTTTTTTCCCTCTCAGACTCCAAGGCAAGTTTTCTAGATATCCATCAACTCCATCATTTTCAGGATAGAATGCCTGTCACTTAACCTTCACCATCCTTGAATTTTCATCCTGATAGGTTTGGATTAAACCACAGACTGATAAATGAGCGCGGCTTTGGGGACACAAAAGAGCAGTCATTAAGGAAGCCTTTTCTAAAGGTATGAATCAAAAGTGAGGCTCTTTTGTTTTTCCCCCCAGTTCGCAGATCGCCTGCAGTAACAGTTTTATTATTGTTATTATTATTTATTTACTTATTTTTTTTTCCCTCTTCAGCTTCCAAATGGTTTCCATCAGCGTTTCCTGTTTGTTTTTCCAAAAGAGCAAAAGCATGTCCTGACAGCAGGCTGGTCTGTGCTTACTGCACTAGTGTGGCTAGCAAAGGCATTTTATCAATTTGGGATTTAATCCAGGATTAGGCAGCAGGAAGAATAAAAAGGGATAAAGGTTCAGTAACAGGCCCCCTGACGTGAGTCATATGTTTCTCTCATACAGACGTAAAATAATTAGAGAAGGGATGCAGTTCATTCCTTCTAGCCCAAGGCGACCATTTTGACAAGGCAGCGCTTGTAATGCGCCATTCCTCCTATACATTTAACTTCCATTTTGCCAGTTCAGAAAACCACCGCCTACTTACATATGGTGTTTATCTTATTTGTGCCTCTGGAAGTTTCCCACCAATGAATACCAACTTAGCTCATATCTGAATTCTTTTCCATCTCCATCAGACTAGAAAATATCAATGAGAAAACAGAAAAGGGAGGGACATAAATAGGCTTTCTAAAGCAATGGTTGTACCAGACACAAGAACACTGGATGATTTTCATGGGCTTCAAACGATAGCAGTGCAGTGTCAAGTCACACTGGACATGCCTGGTGGCTGTGCCTCTCCGCCCATTTCTAAAAGAAAATACCTTTGGAGTCCAAGTAACGCTTTATTCGGTGACCCACATTAGTTGTGACCCAAATGTCAGCTTCTGAATTTGCTTGACCTTGTAGATGTCACCTTATTCCTTCAGACTTTAGCAATATTGCTTTCAATCCTCATTTACGGGTGAGTGGATATCCTTTGACAGCCTCTGAGATTCTGGGTGCGAAGAAGACCCTCAGAATCCCATGCATCTCGCCATTCTCCTTCTATGGAATTTTCTACCCTCTCCACAGCTAGCAGCTAGCACTTGTCCCAAAAGCCTTATTGATATGAGGCTATGTGCAAGCAAGCCTTTTCCAATTTTTAAGACTGTATGGCCTAATGTGAATGCAAGGGTTCAACGCTAGCATAAGAAAGTCATCTTCCTGGGGCTCAGGAAGAGCCATCATTGCTGGACCTGTGTGTGAGTCTTCACTGCTTTGTGCCCAAGTTGGCTACAATGATGGCTCCCAAGATCCCAACTTCATCCTATAAGTAAGAAGGCGAAGGTAGACACGTTTATCAGCTCCTTCTAAGTTTATATACCACTAAGCTATGCTTGCCGGATACACTAATATTTAAGTAACACACAAGCCCCATATGCCAAGAAGGGTCAACTATTATAGAATGAATCAGCTAATGAAATCAACACTACACAGAAAATGCTCATGGCCTGGTGACATTCTCTTAGCCTTTAGTTTAGGACTGATGACAACCTCAATTCTACCTTAGAGCTCCCATCTCAGACTAATAATGTTGGGCTACATCAGGATAAAAGCCTGGGCCAAAAGGCTGGTGTGGGGGGTTGGGAGAGGAAAAATTATCTCCACAACAAACTGATCCTATCAACAGGCCACAGCACAGAGGAGAAAGAACTACAAGGAAAGGCAAGGGAACCACAGTGCCCTCAGCTAGAGTATCCTGTACTCCATATGGAGACCTCAGCACAGCCAGCTGTAGCGGCTGCCTCTCTGACAGTACACCCCATATTTTTAATATCAGCAAGAAATGAGCCAAGAAAATCGCCCCCCTCAACTCACCTGTTATTACCAATGAACCAATTACAGGTGGCCTTCCTATGCTCCAGGTCCACCCCTTCCCCCCCCCCCCAATAGTCAGCAAAGAGCCAGCTGCTTCTGCCAGCGTGGGAGGCCATTCTTGCCCTCCGGGACTACGGCAAAAAGAGGAGACAGATACTGTAGGCCAGGCAGAGGGCCATTCCCTATTCCTGAAACAAATACCTCCCAGGATAAAGACATAATAAATCACCGAAGTGTAGAAGAGCTGGAGAGAAGACACAACTGTGCTCGACCAAAAATCGTCCTGCGCCAACGATCTCAAGACTATAGGGAAGGGCTAAGACTCAAAATGCAAAGTCACAGGCAAGACCATCATCAGGAGATTTAAAGGCCTGTGGAATCAAAGGACTGGGGCGACAAAGAGCAGAGCAGTGGCTCATGGGTGAATACAAGAAAACACGGAGTCAACACGCGGACACAGGATACTTCTTGGTGTCAGCAGACTTCCTGCTTACTGAGCTCAGACAGAAACTGAGCCCAAACTCCATTACTTTGTGCACAGCCTTGGGTGGGCTACCTATCCTCCCCAGCTGGAACATAAACGTAACAATGTGTTCCTGTTTTGTAAGATTCAAGTCATGTTAAGGCCCAACGGTAGGCAAGTATTCCAAATTTTGAAAACTTCTACGTTAAGGTCCCTAGATCCTGTCCTAGTTATCGCAACTATATGAGGCATGTTTGAAAGGCAGGCAGCTATCTGACCCACTTTAAGCCCACCTAAAAACTCTCCTTTCCCAGAATCAGGCACCTGGAGTATAGAGTCCTGGTGGCCAAAAGGACTCCTATGCCAAGACCAATCGGTTCCCCAAAGAAAATAGAGAAAGTCAGCAGACACTACAGTACCTGTAGGAGCTAGCAACAGCGGATAACCCCTGCCCCTGCTTCCCCGGAGCCTGAAAAAGTAAGGAGAGCCAATAGCAAGCAGCCTAGAAAATACTCAGAAAGCCATGCCTGCCGTCGTCTGGGGAGCGGCCTGGGACAGACAGCCCAACCTGCTCTTCTTCTCTTGCTTCACTGGGTTCATCCGTGACTGTCAGCTGTCTAGCCTGCCGACCTCCTGACACAGCGATCAAGGCTGACAAGTGAGCAGAGAGACCAGAAATGCTACCTTCTCCTCTGCACTATTTCTCTTGTAGCTTGGTAAGAGGTAGCGTTGACAATTTTGGTGTGTGGGGTATCAGCAGAATTGTCTCTTGGAACTTAGAGAAAGGCTTTTTTTTTTTTTTCTCCTAATGAACAAGCCAAGCTCGTCATCCCTGTCATCTCCTCTTCACCCTAAAAATGGATGTTACTCCTGGACCCATAGCTGCCATCTTGAAACAGAGAGGGAGATCCCAAAAGAACCGTGGAGATGCGAGCGTCCATGTCACTTTAAATGTATGGCAGCCCACCACAGGACTTGTTGTATGAAAGGAAAACCTCAATTCACTTAAGCTACCATTGTCAGTAGGTTTTAATTATAGTTCAGTACCACATAGCAAAATGCTTTGATCAAAGACAGGTCATACAGACACTAAAAATCCATACACTGTAAGCACAGCTAGTAAAGTCACAGTCCTCTTCAGTTGTAAAGTACACTAGATGACGTCACACAGTAACAGAACAGTCTAGCAATACACTCCTTAGGACACTGTCCTTCTTTTTATAATACATGCCATATGTGGAAAGCATTCATATTTGCTTTTGCATAGCAAATCCAAGTGGAGCTATCTCCAAGTAGAGATAGGTGCCTAGCTCCCCACTTAGAATGTGAGTCATGGCAGGGCTGACACACTGCAGGGTGCCTGCTTCCTGTGTACGAAATAAATATGTCCAATATGCCAAGCTCTGCTGGACTGCACGCATGATCCAACCCCATCTTGGTGCTTCTTCCAAACTCTCCTTGCCTTGGCTTACTGTATCCCAAGGAACCGCCTCTTACTGCCTTATTCTAGGTACATTTTCATCTTCCCTTTGCCCTTATATGTCCACTGTGCATCAGCCAGACTTGCACTGCGCCAATTGTTTGCATTCTGTTTCATTCTCACCTTTAAAAATGATTCTCGCTCTAAAAGAGATGGGCTGATTAATGTACTCAAAATATCTTGCACCACACAGCCAATTCTTTTATCCTTGTTCCATTCATAATGTATAGCCTTTCTCTCTTCCAATGTGCATAAAAGAACCCGTTACCCACCAGCATTATTTGTAACTGCAGAGCTTGAGGTGGTACTGGATGTCAGGAATGAAAAATTGCTAAATTCAAAATTGCTTCTTCCTTTGTTTTAAAGGTGACCTGCAAGTAGGGCTTTTTTTTCTTCTATTTTTTTAATGAATTAATTGCATGGTTATATGCTGAATGCTCCAAATGCAGAGGGTGAGAGAAGAACACTCAGCACATACCTGCAACAAATGCCTGGCACTGGATTCTGAACCTCTGCAAACCAGACTGCTGAGCCCACATTCCCTGCAGCCCCAGCGAGAAGACAGACCATCCAGCACACACTGCCTCTATTGTGGCAGGATGGCTGTGCAGGACGATGACAAGCTGGCCTAGGAACCAGGAGGTGCCACTTGCCAACCTGCTGAGTGACCTTGGGCAAAGCTGTCTTAGGAGCACACTGCTCAACCTCCCCAATGCTGCCAAGAGAGAGCTGTCTCCTCCTCATCCCCTCCCACTGGAGAACTGATGGTTATGACTTCGTGTTCAACACATGCCTGCCATAAAAAGAGGTTGTCAGAGCTACAAATTATTTTCAAGACTCATTAGGCCCACACACATTTTGTTTGATGGGGAAAGATTCTGAAAAGCAGGCAACAATGAACCTGCCTGTGCTTCCCGGAACGGTAACCTGCTCCCTATGGTTGCTGCACTGCTGGGGACCAGGCTAGGATTTCTCAAACAAGTGTCCTGGCCTCAGTTGTGAGACACAACCCTGCCCCTGAACAAGTTAGACACTTTAAGGATTGATCGTCTTTTCAGATCGTCTACATTTTTATCCGGGGGAGGCTGTGGACATGACGACAAAGGCAGAGAAGGCAGCCAAATACTGCCACAAATGCAGAAGCAACCTCACTTTCCTTAAAACAGTGCCTTGTGATCTGCTTAAACATTCATTTAAATATGATTTTTTTTTTCTTTAAACAGGGCTTGCTCAGGCTGGGGTGAAACCTCTACCAATCCTTCTGCCTCACCCCTTTGAATACTAGGATTCAGTCGTGAGTTTTGCTAACCTTCCTTCTCAGGGAGCATCATTAGCAGCATCTACCCTTCTCTTAAACATAAAGTGAAGCATGATACTACCAAAGTTCACTCCAGGGAAGCAGTGAGCGCATAGGCTTCTTTACAGCACATAGGTAAGGGGTTGCTTACAGGAATATGGGTGCTGCTCCCTGAATAGGCCAGACATGGAAAACCTTTAGCCAGCTTTAAGAATTAAGGCTTTTCTATATCACGCCTGCTCCTAGTCAACCTCTGTAATATACAATAGCCCCTCCCTGAGACCGCATGCAATTAAATCAGAGTTGTGGGCCAGGTGCTATGGGGCCCTTGTATACTTAGATGACAGTCTTTTGATTCTCCTCATCCCTGCATGGATGGTATACGCAGTAAACCAATCCAGCTGAGAAGATCTGTTTGCAAGAGGGCACGCATGAACTCCTCAAGATGGCACTTGCTTGGCTCTGAGGACAGTCACTCGCAACAGTGAACCGGCACACAGGCTCTGAGTTTGTTATTATTGTCTCCAGTTGCCTGTCACTTGTTAAAGTGTACATAACTCTTAGAGGATAGTACATTAAATTATTCATTACCTGCCATTACACCTCAGAGAGAATGAGTAATTCAGATTATATTACAGTGAGCCATCTACTCCTGCAGCCTGGGAACAGTCTGTAAGAAAATTTTGTTTCTGAAACTGAAGGGAGTTGTATCACACACACACAAAAATAAAGTGTACCATATTGAGGGCTTCAAGACCCTCACCATGATCCTTTCACCCACACATCAAACCTGAAGTATTCACTCTGCAATGAGTGTCATACCAAGCCCAGAGACAAAAAGAACACTAAAGACCAGCCTGGCCTACCTCCCAGTATCCCTGTGAACTGCTGCTTCTTAAACATTCCTCGGGAAGCTAGAGCATCCTGGCTCCTATGACTGGGCTACAGGATGCACATGCTGGCCTCCTGGAAATCAGGCAGTATGCTGACCATCTGAACATGGCTCTGTCCTTAGCACTATCTAGGGGTTTCCACGAAACCACAGGGTTTGTAGTTCACTGCCTACTGACTTGGCTGCAGCAAGGGCATTGTTACTCGGGAGCCGTATGAGGCCTGTGGTTTTATCAACCCTCCCATGAGCAGAAAAACAAAATCAAATATGTCCGAGGAGGTCTTGTTAAAGGGGTCCTGCAGAGACACCCCAGCATCATGTTGTTCTTGTGACTTCTCCCTGAGCACCTGAGACTCAGACCCCCCAGGGTTCTGACTCCCACCCACAGTACCTGCCTCTGTTCCCAGTGAGAAAGACTAGTGTTTTTCTTTGCTTTCTTTGTGTTTTCTCATCAAAGTATTAGAAAGATGTTGGAAACAAAGAGTCCGGGTTCCGGCCTCTAATGAGGCTCCTTGGGTCTTGCCAGGTGCACACAGGGGCACCAGCCACTGCCCCAAATCCCCAGAGGTTAAGGCATCAGCAAGTTGTGCCTCCTGATTTGAAAGTGCCATGCAGGTACTTTAAGGTCAGATGGAAATGTGTCCCTGAACTCTGCCTTGTGAGCTTAAGACTGATTACACTACCGCCGAGGCCATGCCCAGTCAGAATGCACCTGCAAAATGAACTACAAGAACAAGCCATCCACAATCAGGTAATGCCTATCATAAGCCTAATGAGAAAATAACTCAGGAGCCACCAAAGGCTTTTGCCCAAGGAGATGAATAATGCGGAGAATCCTTGGCTACGCAGAGAACAGAGGAAATTAATTGCTGAAGCCTCCGCAGCGAGTTGAAAGCCAAGAATTATCCTCTGGATCCGCACTTGTAATTTACAGCAGCTGCCTCCTCCAGACAGGCTGGAGTGACTCTCGGGCAGCACAAGGCACAGCTGACAGCAGCCGTGAATCTGAAGCTGGGTCAGCACTGAGTCGCCACATGACTGATGCCCGTCCTCAGGCACGTGGGCATCCCCCAGTGGGCACTGTCTGCTTATTGATGTTTCATGGCATTTGGGAACTAGGACTGTCACAGATGCATCATGAGTGAACATCGGACACCCTTTGTGAGCTTCTTGCCAGAGGGGAACTCGAGAGGCAGAGAGAAGCCTATCAAGAGGCTGCCTTGGGATCAATGCCTATATCCAAGGCATTTATAAAAGGATATAAGCTGGGAGGAGAGGGAAGAGAGAGGGGGGCAGTTAGAAGAAAATGAAGCCAGAGAATACAAATCAACTGATAAGCGACTGATTCCTTTAAAGAGCAAGACTAGAATATATGTGTGTGTGTGTGTGTGTGTGTGTGTGTGTGTGTGTGTGTGTGTGTGTGTGTATGGAGAGAGAGAGAGAGAGAGAGAGAGAGAGAGAGAGAGAGAGAGAGAG
>OU015757.1:35720446-35730911 GCA_907169655.1 Acomys percivali
TGTGTGTGTGTGTGTGTGTGTGTGTGTGTGTGTGTGTGTGTGTGTGTTTGGATAACTCAAAGCTAGCATTGTTTTAAACTTTTAAGCATGCTGCGATATTGATGGGTAAAGAAAGTTGACAAGAAAGGGAGATCCACTCCATCCATCCCCAACTCTACCCCCTGATGAAAGGGGTCAGAACATAAGCATGCCATTGCTAACAAAGAGGGCTTCTTAGAGCATAAAAAAAAGGAGACTTTCATAAGAGACATAAGGAGGAAGAAACCAAAAATTTAAATTCTATCTGACAATTCAGTCTCCAACATAAGTGCAAATTTAGGTTATGCAAATTTTTTCTTTGCAGTGAAATCAAGAGCTGGCTGTAATTTCTGACACCATATTGCAATGCTGCTGCTTTGAAATCTAAGCATATGTGTGTGTGGTTTATCAAACAAAGATGTTGTTGTTTAACATGCAAAGCCACAGCAGTTCCATTTGTTACAAACGCTGGGTTTCATCCAGCAGCATGAAAACTCTGTTTCTGCCTTAGGAAGTCTTACTTCCATTAGCCCTGGATACGGATTTTCAAAATTATAATTCCCTTCCTTTTGGACCTCAAGAAAATACGAGGATAGAGAATTAGCTTTGGGTCTTTGCTCACTTAAGTTACATCTTAAAACACATAAGCATTCTGAAATAATCCTTAGGATCACTAACTTTTCCCTTCCATGTATTCTTATAAAATCAGAAAAGGAGAACTAACTAAATAAGATGAGATGGATGGGAGAGGAAGCAGAGCTGGCTGGGAGATGGCTTGGTGGGTAAAATGCCTGCTGCAGGAGCACGAGGCCCTGAGTTCGATTCCAAGCACCCATGTAAGAAGCCAGATGTCGTGGCCTTCACCTGTAATCCCAGCTCTATGAAAACAGAAAGAGTCTAGGGGCTGGCCAGGCAGACTAGCCAATCAGAGGGATTCTGTCTCCAGAAATAAGGTAGGCAGCCATGATAAAGGTAGCTGACCCTAACTTTTGGCTTCAATATACAACATTCACAAACAGAGAGGAAGGAAAGAAGTGAGGTAATTTACTGCTGCTTATAAACAGTGTTCCATGCAGACTAGTTCTCCGTCTGGACACATTTACATATGATAACTTAATCCATTCAAGAAAACTGTGAGTTCTTCTTACATCCATAGTAGAATGTCAACTGGTTTGGTCTCTTGCAGCTGTTATTCAGGAAGTCACAGCTGCTCTGAGTTGATGTGTACAATGCCACGCCCACTGTTTTGTAATTGTGTACCTACTATGGGGCAGTGGTAAGATTTTGCTAGATGGTTTAAGTGCACTGTCCTGTTTAGTTCTCACAGCACTGCATGCTTGCACAAGTCAATTTACAAATGAACCAAATATGAAATATGTTAGACAAGGGGCATGCAAAAGGCATGTTCCAGAATAAGGATTTGACGCTAAGTGTACAGAATTCCAGTGTATGTATGAAGCTGTGCATCAGGCACCTTGTGCTAGAAGCAAAGAATTCACAAAAGCCATCTCATGGTCCTTTTATCCAGAGAGTATGTAAGGATGATGAAGAAGAACAGGAATGGTGTTAAACAAATATGGCAAAAGGCTTTTATCCACACTACCAGACTCTAGGGATTCCGACTTCACCATAATACAGTGTTCTCTTTACGATGTCCCCCTTATGATGAGCCTCATATTACCACAGGTCCACCGCGCTTTGCAGGGTGATCTTCTGAAATAAAACACTGACCCTGATGAATCTGGGAGACACCCTCAAGCATCCAGGGACAAAATGAGAGCATAATACAAATTCTGGCTATCCCAACATTTCACCAATGAAACAAACATGGGCTTTTTGAAATGTGTTAGAAAAGCTTTAGAAAATTAGAAAAGTTACTTAAGTATAAAGAGGTCTGAAAATGAGAATTGAATATTGAAAGAAATGATGGGAAGAGTCAGAGGCTTCTGGGACCCACTGTTTTGTTAAGTTTCTACCCTTGATCTCCTGGGTGTAGATACAGAATGGAGACCTGCTCCCTGTGTGTGGATGAAGAGCATCTCTCCTGCTGCCTTCCAGGTATGGCCCAGAGGGTGAGAAATGCGTGCATCTGTCCAGGTGACTGATGGTGGGGGGCAAACTCCATTTTTCACAAATTATGGGCCTTTTTTTTTAATGCTGGTAATGCACAGAAGATTAAAGTGAAGTCTATATTTCACAGGTGGGGGACCGAATGATTTAAACCCTCTGTTATAATGACCTACTTTAGAGTGAAGAATCAATTTCTTTTACAGCAAGAATCTGTTAATTTAAGGAAAGGCAGAGGGGAGAAGAAGCCTGTGAACTGAGCATAACAGAAAAGCTGGAAGCGGGGAGGGAGCCTCGCCAAGGAGACTGAGTAGGCTTTGTCTGGTGCCGTTTTTAATGTATCTAGCAACTTACAGAAGTTGGAAGAGAAGATGGACTTTGGGTTCGGTATTAGTTCCATCTCAGCCCCACAGAGGCACCATTAGTTCCCTGTTGCTATAGCAAATTATTACAAGTCACTACCCTATGGCAACACACATGTATTACGGTCTAGCTTATAAGCCACAAACCTGGGATGGGTCACTGTGAACTAAAACCAAGGTACTGACTGCTCTGCACTCTGGAGGATCTAAGGAAGGGAACAGTCTCCTTGCCCATTCCTGCTACTTGAAGCCACCCACATTCCTTCATCCATGGACCCCTTTGCTCCATGAAGCTGTCAATGACGAGTCAATTCTTTCTCACAGCACATTATTTTGTTAACAGCTATCCCCCTGCCTCCTGCCTCTCCTTTTAATGACCCTTCTAAGTATGGTGAACTCAACCATAGCCCAAGATGATCTTTCTTTAGGTCATCTGATTGGCATGCTTAATTCCACCTGTCCTCTTCCTTTGCCCCACAACCTAGCTCCACGCTGCAGAAATCAGAGCACAGACAGCCTTGGGACATGGATGTTTGTCTATCTTGTATGGGTGCTGTGGAGATTTGGCAATGGACCCTCAGCTTCCTCATCTATCAAGTGGGAATAAACAAACTTGCCTTGTCAAAGTCCTGTAGCCGTCTAAAGGCAGTTCTTGTAAAAGTCATCCGTGAGGGTGAACACTCAGTGCTCAGTGAGCAGTGCCCATCTGGCTTGGTCTGGGTCACTACTCCTGTGAAGGAAATAACATACACAGCCAAAGCAGCTTGGAGAGGAAAGGGTTTATTTGTCTTACTCTTCCACATCACCAAGTCAGGACAGGACAGGAACTTTAGCACAGTAGGACAGCAGGACTGTGGAGGCAGGAGGAGATGCAGAGGTCATGGAGGAGTGCCACTTACTAGCTTGCTCCCTCTGGCTTCCTCAACCTGCTTTCTTCTAGAAACCAGGACCACTAGCCCAGAGATGACCCCACCCACAATGGGCTGGGCTCTCTCTTGCCAATCACTAATTTTAAAAATTAGGCTTACTTACAGCTTGATCTTATGGAAGTATTTTCTCAACTGAGATTCCCCACCTTTCCAATGACACTAGCATGTCAACTTGACAAAGTAGCCAGAACACCATCCCGATCATTGTTAGCTCTCAACTAGCCTCCATTTGTGCAAAAAGTAACTACAGATTCCTAACAGCCCAAGCACTCTTTAAGAAATGACAGATCTCTCGAGCTCTTCCCATCCCCCCCCCCCCCCCCCCCCCCCCGTTTCTGTCTATCAAACTCTCCAAAACATTCTGGCAAGCTGTCTTCAGCATCAGTTCAGACACTGTGCTCCCACAGCCCAGCAGGAAACAGAAAACTGGGTGTTCTGCTTAAGTCGGTGGGGAGGGGCCTTTTCCCACCTTCGCTTCCCACACAGAACCCTGCCTGGAGTCAAGGGGGCTGAGAAAAGGGAAAGCCAAAGTAGCAGCTCAAAGGTTCGCCTTCTGCCTCAGAAAGCAGCAGCAGTCTCCCTGACAGGAGCTTCTTCACAGACACCAGTGGGTCCCATGTACCTCTGAGATGTCAGTAAGTGTTGAAATCTTACCTTGAAATAAAAACAAGAGATTGGCAAGCAAGTATCGCTTTCTCCTTTTCTTATGACAGTGTTGTGCTAATAGGCTGCCTAAAGAGTAGAGACAAGCACTGCGGGAAGGTCTGCCTAGTGCTCACCCATTAGCCAGGTCCTTTATCTCATGCTTGCTTGGCCAGCAGGAAACTCAGGGCAGCTGGTCCTGGAAGCCGGTCCCTGCAATTGGTTGAGGATGCTGAGAGCACTCTTGGAAGCACAGACAAGATTCATCTAAGATGAAGACACAAGCTGTTGCCTCAAGATTGCTCCGACGTGGAGAGTCATGTTCCAACCAGTGCTAACAAGCCCTTCTAGGTTAGACCATCCTCTTTTCCACAAGCCTGACTAGAAGGACCAGTGGCCCACACTCACAAGCCCAGAACTGCATGGATCTTAGCATCTCATGACAGGGACAACCTCAGAGCCTTTCTGTGGCAGGGTGCCAGGCTTCCTGTCCAATCTGCCGTATCACAGAAGGAACTGATGTAGACCTGGGGTGAATGTTACATCACATCTGCTGGATTTTTCCCCTCCCCACCCCCCACCCCCACCCCCACTTTAAACAGAAGAGGATAAGCTGCCAAGATGTTTGGGCAAATAAAATACTACTATACCTTGTAGAATAATATAAGAGCTTTTTTAAAAAAAAAAAAAAGAATTTGATGGAATTCAATTTGGACAAGGAAAAAAGTTTTTTTTAATTTTGCCATATTTCCATAACCCACTAATAACTTGTTCTCTTAGAGGAACAAACTTGAAACTTATTGTTCTTGTCCTTCACTCTCGTGCCTATTCTTGAAGGTTCTGAGGCTAAAACTACTCCCCTGGAGGTTGTATCCAGTATCTTGGGAATCCAAGAACTCCCAGATATGGCCAAGACTGTAGTAGATGAAAGGAGAGAATGCTGGAGCCAAACACACAGATTTTTTCCCTTAAACAGCCTAAGCTACACCAAGAAGATAAGACACAAAGAGTCAATGGCAGTGAGAGGATCTATTGGCAAGTGATCCATGCATCAGAGGACAAGCATCTGCCTCACTCTGATTTGTGCATGTACAATGGAACAGATAGAAAACACTAAAACTGTCAAAATGGCACAGCTCTATGAAGTCAGTAGCTAGCATTCCCCCTGCCACCATCTCTCTCTCCCTCCCTCTCCCTCTCCCTCTCTCTCTCTCTCTCTCTCTCTCTCTCTCTCTCTCTCTCTCTCTCCTCCCCCCCTCTACACAGGCATACACACACATACACACACACATTCACAGAGACAGAGTTCCATAAAATACAACCTAACATTTCCTTATGAATTTTCATGCTCCTCTGTGATCCATCACAGCAGATATTACCCCCCAAACTATCATTTATCACAAAGAGCACTGCAGGCAGGCAGAGGAGGTGCAGGCCCCGCTCCCAGGACTTCCCCATCCCTCACAAGCTATAAACTGAAAGCTCACTGAAGAACCAAGTACTTCGATTGCAGTCATTTAGCAGCCCATTTCTGTAGGGATGGGCCTGGCAGGGCAATCCCCAGTGTGCCAGAAAATGCACTGACAGTGCACACACAGGGAGTGCAGGGCAGCCCCCAGCAGCAGACTGAGCTATTGCATCCAAGAGGCTGGGAATGTTCCAGATCTCCCTCCTGTGGCTCCACCTTCTGCAGAAATGAAATGGGCAATCCTCTTCCGTTACTGTTCATTTTAAGAAACGTCTGATTCCCATCTGCCTCCGTCAGATCTTCCCTCATCCTAGAACTCTTGGGACAGAGGAGAAACAGGAGGGAAAATGTAAGCAAAATAAATAACAGGGGAAGGAAGGAGACAAAGAGGAGAGACTGGGAGCAGCTATTCCCTCCACATCTTCCTGATTCACCTGTGCAGCAACTTTAACAAAGAACTTTTTGTTACTTGTCGTGTTTCCATTGTGAGATTATTATATACATGCTCTATTTTTTTCCCAAAGGTCGCTAAAGCTGAGGACAGGAGGTCATGTCCTCCTACATCCCCAAGGAGATTTGTGAGGCCACAGCTACAGGCCTTGCCAAGTGGTGCCATCCATATCCCTGCTTGGACCCCTCTGTCTTACTCATTCACAGGAGTCCAGTGGTCCAGCTCTCTGAGGAGAAGAAGTTGAGAGGGTCCTCTATGCAACTGGGGATTTTAAAGGTGGCAGGGCTCGGGAACATTAAGGTTTCAGTCTTTGACTAGAGGCTTGCCGAGTCAAAGACACTCATCATCAGGTCACCCTGATGCAATTGGGTAAGTGGGCCACATGGCTTGAGGATGCAGGAGAAACATGCAGATTTGTCCTTTTTAGAACTATGCATGGGATTGCTACCTAAAAGCTGGAAATTCAAAAGCTCTGTGTGTGTGTGTGTGTGTGTGTGTGTGTGTGTCTGTGTGTGTGTCTGTATGTGTGTATCTGTGTGTCTTGTCTCTGTATGTGTGTGTCTGTGTGTATTGGTATACATATGTGGGCATGCATACACACATATAGGCCAGGGGTAAGTGCTGGGTGTCTTTCTCAACGGTTTCACTGTCATTCTGTTATTGTTGTTGTTGTTGTTGTGTGGTAGTGTTTGTGTTGGTTTTTCAAGACATGGTTTCTCTGTGTAGCCTTGGCTGTCCTGGACTTGCTTTGTAGACCAGGCTAGCCTTGACCTCACAGAGATCCACCTGCCCCCTCTGTTTCACAGATGCTGGGATTACATGTGTGTGCTACCACACCCAGTTCCATCTTATTTTTTGAGACAGAGTCTCTCACCGAACATAGACCTCATGGATCAATTTTCTAGCTAGCTATTACAATTATAGGTGCATGCTGCCATGCCTAGTTTTTATATGGCTGCTGGGGAGTCCAAACTTAGATCCTCACACTCAAATGATGAGGTTTTTTTTTTTACCAACTGAGGCATCTCCCCAGCCCCTAAATGACTTCTTAAAGCAGCAGAGTTTCTGGTGGTCCTCCCAGAACAGGACTGTACAGGGTTATACAGTACCTGCCCACCTGCCCAGTGCAAGTTGCTAAGGAGATTTGTTATTTGTCTTGACTGATGGGAACCCAAGAGGGATTCTTGCCAGGCAAGGAGACTCCAGCACTGAGAGACTATGATGCAAACTACCCTAGGCAAAATTTAAAACTGGACTTGAGAGATCAGCATCTGGGTATCTCTTGCTACAGGGGGTATCATGGATTAGGCTGTGCATGGTAGCCAAAGGAAAACCACAAGAAGAACTAACTAGCTCAAGACTCACTCCTTTTCTTCTACCCTTGGCCCCCTTGCCCCAGCCCCAGGGAACCCATACAGAGGACAAAAACCAAGAAAGCAGGCATGGAGCAAAGTGTGTCTGTTTCCCATTCAAGGGAATGACCTAGGAGCTAGTAGGGACAGAGAGAGTGAAATTTTTTTTTTTTTTAAGAAAGAAAATCGTCTCATGATGGATGATGGACTTTGCTAGGAGGTCTTCAGTGCCCCCAAGTGAGCTTTCATTATCAAAATGATTTCTGATCAGGTTGTTTTTTTTGTTGTTGTTGTTGTTTTTGTTTTTAAGATCAACAACTGAAAACCATCTCTAGGAGGTTTGGATAGGGATTGGTAGAGGCTACCGTGAAAATGAAAGAAAGCTGACAGGCAACTCCAAAAGCAGAATTCTCTTGAATCAAAACACAAAATGGTCTCAGTCTCTCAGCCAAAATAAGAGGTCTTAGGGCTTTATAGGACAGGAAATGGAGAACTTTGGGGATGGAAGATCCACGTGCAGGCTGGTTCTCCTGTAGTGTGGAAGTGGTCAGTAGCAGCGGGTTTGGTGTGCGGGTCTGCTACTTAGAAGTTCAGTCAGCAGTCAAATCAGCTTTCCTATGCAGTACTTCTCAGTCTACCAGAGGCTTTTAGGTCATTGGCTCTTTAAGAAGCAAGGCTTTCCAAAAGCCAACTTAATGAGGCCTAAGATGAGACACATACAGGCTGAAGGTGGTGTTCAGAGAACAATAGAAAAGATGTTTTTCCACTTGGAGCCTGAGAAAGTCCGTGCAAACAATCGTTAATTATGTCAGCCAGCACAGAGGTCTGCAAAGTCAGGCTTTGAACTTGGTCTGCCCATTCCAAGTGCAGGGATGCATCTGGCACCTGAAGCTGAAAATCAAAAGCAACTGAAGTGCTTAGCCTGGATTTGGCCATTTTAGAATCTCTCTTTCCCTGGCTATCAACAACATCTTATGTCCACTTCTTAAAGAACTGAGGAGATCTGCTTGGAAATTCACACTGGGGTCTTTAGTGCACATGGGTCCAGAGCCACATGATTCTGTTCACTAGTGTGTCAAAGCTGTGACATGAGAGCACCAGGCTGTGGACTTAGTGAAAAACCAGTGCCAGCAGAGAGCCCTCTGTTCTTTTTTTATTTTTGGCATTGTCATACATGCGTATGATGCATTGTGATCACATTTCCCCCCTCCTTACAATTTTCAATGCCCTTCTTACTCCTGCTGACCCATCCAGTCCCCATCCAACTCTCATGCATTTGCACACTTGTGCAAGTCTTTTGTACATAGCTACAACTGCTATGTTGTCCTATAACAACCTCCGTTTGAGCCCTCCTTTCTTAACCATACTGTTAGGTTATTGGAAGTCTCTTTTTGGTAGGTCCCAGCCAGGCCTGATGGAGCAAGAATTCTCATGTTGGGCAAACAAGAATTCCCCTTTAAGTGGCACCATCTCTTTACTGACCATCCCAAAGACAAGCTCAGGCTGCCTGATGAATGCATAACTAAGATC
Organism: Acomys percivali; assembly: GCA_907169655.1. Taxonomy (NCBI): domain Eukaryota; kingdom Metazoa; phylum Chordata; class Mammalia; order Rodentia; family Muridae; genus Acomys; species Acomys percivali. The sequence continues at coordinate 35,729,266 of OU015757.1, forward strand.
AGTTACCCTCCCGGCTGAGGTTGCCCAGAGAAACTGAGTCTCTCCTTTAACAAGTGTCCCCATGCTCCTCTGAGGTGATCCCCCCACAGACTTGGCCTAGACTGAAGGTAACAAGGACCTCCCTGGTATTGGAGGGCTTTGCCAGGCCTCTTTTTTCTTTCACTGATGTCTAGTATACTCTTTAAGTCTCCTCTTAGTTGAGTGTTTAAAATAAACAAAGAAAAGGAAAGGATTTAAAGGACAAAACACAAATAAAGTGTTACTAACTAAAAGATTAGTATGCATGGCAAAGAACAGCCCTGTGCTGCCGAAGGAGGAGGAGGAGGAAGGAAGGTATGGGGAAGGAATAGTGGACTGAGGAGGGTTAGCCAAGTCAGGCTTGTGCACTAAATGTTATAGCAAAAAAGATATGCACATATACAATGCTTTTAAAGGTCACAAGAGGAAAAAGGAAATAAATTCAACTCTGGCTTTGTGGCCGCAAGAAGAAGATAGAGAAGAAGGAGGAGGAGGAGGAGGAGGAGGAGGAGGAGGAGGAGGAGGAGGAGGAGGAGGAGGAGAAGAAGAAGAAGAAGAAGAAGAAGAAGAAGAAGAAGAAGAAGAAGAAGAAGAAGAAAAAGAAGAAGAAGAAGAAGAAGAGGAAGAAGCAGTGGAGGAGAAAAGTGAGGGGGGAGAGAGAGAGAGAGACGCAGATAAATACTGTTAACAGCGCTCCTTGCAATGTTTCAAAATGAATAAATAAAACCCTTCCTGCCAACTTTTTTTTTATTATTATGTCTGTCTCCGACTTTTTAAATGCTTTCTCTAAAAACGTTTTCATGCTTCCTTCTCCCAGAACATTTTACAGTTCGCCTTCCTAAATTTCACTGGAGACCTGCAAATCAAGCTGCATCTTGCTGGTTTGATAGCTGCTTTTACGAAGCCCAGTGGAAAGCAGAGCCTTAGCATCATTCTTGCTGGGCAGAGAGTTTATTAGCCAGGCCTCCCCTGCTTGGCTGGCAGGAAGACATGCTAGGAAGGCCAGAGCCGCCTTGGTCTGGCCCAGGGAAGGCAGGCAGGTGTCTGGATCAGGCCCCTCCGCAGTGACCTTCTGTCTCATAGCAACAACACAGGAAATCACCTCCTTCCCTAGACACCGTTTCAGATTCTTGCTTCCTACCCTGGTTGGAAGACAAAAATGGAAAGTGGGCAGAGACAGGAGATGGAAAATTCTTGTTTTGCAATCCTATTAATTAGTCCTGGAGGATTTTTTTTCCAATGCTTCTGCTGGCAGGAAGGCCTGGGAAACACAGTCCTCGGGCTTGCTGCACTGGCCACCTTGGAGCCAGCTCCCTACTTGAAATTCAAATGAGAACTGCTCTGACCTTTCCTGTCACATATTTTATTTTAGAGACAGTTTACAAGGCCTCTCCACCATGCAGGTCATGTTTTAGTTTAAACAGAAATCCTCTCGTAGGTGTTAGATGCAAGTTAATGATTACACCGAAATCATTCTAATTAGGCTCTGTTGTTACATGCTGGCCTTTGGGGGCTGCTGCTGTTGTCACATACAGTATTCTGTAGAAAAATAATTGGCCTGAGCTTTCTTCCTCCCTTTCTCACCTCTCTCTCTCTCTCTCTCTCTCTCTCTCTCTCTCTCTCTCTCT
>OU015757.1:35738060-35778549 GCA_907169655.1 Acomys percivali
AAGAAGAAGAAGAAGAAGAAGAAGAAGAAGAAGAAGAAGAAGAAGAACACCAAAGTCTCTAAACTGAAGGATCCTATAAAAATCAAAACTAAGTTATACAGTTTTTTTTATTCCAAAAGTAAAGAACTTGGGTTCAGTTGTAATCAGACCAAAGCAAAACCAAAATCCAACAATGTAAATAGTACATCTTGGACTCACTCATAATCTTCTAGACTCCAGTGGATTTAGACAGGCCCTGTTTGCTGTCTATAGAAATTCTTAGCACATGCAGCTTGTCCTGTATGCACAGGGAAGCTTCACTCTATACTTGACAGTGTTCTTGCCTGACATTCCATGGCCTTGGCATGTCTCATATCCTGGAGTTTCCACTGTCCCTAAACCTGCACCTTCACCAGTGGTCTCTGCTGAGCTCTTGCTGTGCTAGGCTTCAATTGTTCTCTGTAACACCTTCAATCCTGTAACTTTCATGCAATCAAAACCAAACCATATGGAAAACTTACATATTACCAAGTTTGGCTGCCATCTTGAGATGCAGCCTTGGTCACCTCTGGACCATAGCTTCTGTATACTGACCCTGGGGAAATACTTTCTAGAAGATGTTGCCTTAATGATGCTTGTCTCCATATAACCACAGCTGATATTTTAGCTCCAGCTAATCAGCATCAGTCATTTCAGTTAATCAAAGGTTTTGATTTACTTTCAGTGAAACTTTCTTGTAAATTATATCTCATTCTTCAGCAATAGCTGACCATAAACTACAGATTCTTAATTCAAAATATCACCAGGGTAGCTTAATAGTCTTTGAGGGACTCTCAAACCTCCCTCTGAAATTTTACAAGGCAAGGCCCCTCCATCTGCATTTCTCTCAACCTTCTTGTCTTCCAAGTTCCTACAATAACTCATTAAGTTCTGAACACTCAACGGCTTTGCTTCCTTCCACAAACAGACCAGGCAGGAATAAAAGCCTCATTTTCTGGCCCATCACAGAAACACCCACTTTCCGGTACTAATTTCTTTTCTAGTTGGCTTTTTTCTGCTGTGATGGAACACTGGGCAAAAGCTACTTGGAGAGGAAAGGATTTCTTTCATCTTAAAGCCTACAGTCCATCACTGAAGAAACCTATGGCACTGAGGGTTTCCTTGGCAGACCATGGAGAAAAGCTGCTAACTGGCTTGCTCTCTAATGGCTTGCTCATCTTGCTTTCTTATGCAACCCTAGGACTCTCTGTCCTTGGTAGCATCACCCATAGTTGACAAAAACCCTCCTACATCAATCATTCATCAAGAAAATAGCCCACAGACAGGCCAATATGATGGAGGTAGTTCCTCAGCTGAAGTTCCCTCTTCCCAAGTGACTCTAGTTTGTATCAACTTGACAAAGACTAATCAGCCCACTGGGGAATTAATGTGGCATTATTTCCTGTTGGATATCTGGGATGTGTCCAGAAAGAAACAGCATGGAGGTTTATAGACTAAGTAAGAAGACCCACTTTCAAGGTGAGTGGCACCATTGAATTGACTGAAAACCTGGATAGAATATAAAAGGCATCCCTATCTATCTATCTATCTATCTATCTATCTATCTATCTATCGTTCATCTATCACCTATCTATCATAGATACATATAATATATATATATATATCTTTGTATCCATCATCTATGCTTATATGTATGTATATATGTATCTATCTATCTATCTATCTAGGTATCTATTTACCTATCTGCCTCAGAGCTAAAATGCACTCTTCTATCCTTTGATGTCAAAACTCCAAGCTCTGCAACATTTGGACTCCAGGACTTGCACCTTTTGGGTTTCAAGCAATTGTCCTTGGACCAAAAGCTGTATCACTGGCCCAGGGTTTTCAGACTTTTGAGCCTGCACTAAGCAATGCTATCAGCATCTCAGGTCTCCAGCTTTTAGAGGCCCAGTATAAAACATATGGGCCTTTATAATTGCATGAGTCAATTCCTCTAATAAATCCTCACTCGTGTAGCTACTTGCATCCATATTTGCCTTAATGATGCTCTCTCACAACCCCTAGCTGAGCACACAGTGGGTGATCAATAAATATTAGTTGAATTAGCATTTTAGTTCAGTGTTTATCAAGTTGTCTTTAATTAAGCATGCGCCATTGAACAATGAAACTGGAAACAACTATTAACTTGCCCATTGTGCTGAGCTTATGAGAAGTTTCAACATTTTTGCCAATATTTCTGTGTAATTAGAGCACATCGATACATTTAGAACACATCCAGAAAAGCATTTGTCAGTATCCCTTCCAGCAGCTGTCAGATACACTACATGATTCTTTTCTAATGATGGGGGAGTTTATTCAGTTTCCTGGTAAGTAAATGGGACCTTTTAATTAATATAATCCGTATTTGTATCTGATAACAACTCTATCCTTTAGTCAACGCATCATAGATTCATATCTACTCTAAAATTTCATTTTAGTGTGGACTGAGATTTGCATCATTTCTACATCATATTGACATTAATTGCTATAATCTTAATGTCTTAATTCTTTCCCAAATGCTTGAATGATGTAAAGTGCCAAAAATCAATAAGAAAAACTATCTGGAAGTAGCAAATACCAGATAAGTTGGGATTATAACTTTTTTTTTTTTTTACTCTAAAGAAACATTTCCTTGAGTCAGTGATCTTTCCTTGGTCTCACACCCCAAATCCTCCCTTTCAATATCACATCATAGAACACTGTGGTAGACGGTCTGTCTTTTGCTTTGTTTTGGATTTTTGTTATTGTTTGTTATTGTTCATTCTCAGTTAAGCCTGGTAGGCTTTCTCTATTTGATCACACAATCAGGAAGAAAACTGTGACTGTAGTTGAAGTGTGACTTCACTGTGGCTTCTGTTTCTGACTTTAGACAGTGGTGCAATGAAGGCAATGAACCTATTGCCAGGATATAGAGTCTGAGGCCATAGTGCCCAGATTCACCACTGGCTCTGCCACATCCTTAGCTGTGAAAGTAGGAGCACACTCTCAAAATCTCTGTGCCTCAGTTCTCTATTTTTGAGAAAACAGGATTATAGCAACGTCTTTATAACCTGATCCTGTGGCTCAAAAGAGCTTGGTGGCTGGGAACGTAGCTCAGTTGGTAGATTTCTTGCCTAGCATATACTAGGCAAGGCTTCAAACCCACCCCACTCCCTGCTGCACTGTCTAAACCAGCTATAAAATTCAGCACTCAAAGACAGAGGAAGAATCAGGAGTTCAAGGTATTCTTAGCTTTGTAACAAGTTTGAGGCCAGCAAGGTCTATCTGAAATGTTGTCTTAATAAGCAAAAGGGTAAATAATAAAGCTGAGTGTTTAAATTCTGGAAAAATCATTGCTGATAATATTACCTGCTACTGTTGTTACTGTTGCTGTAAAAAAAAAAAAGGGGGGGGTCTTCCTTGAGTCAGAATTTTGTCTCTAGCTAACAGCCTCTAGCTTCATCAGCATCTGACTCAAATGTAGCCAATAGGATAGCCTTGTCTTTTTATAAGGGAAAAGGGATAGCCTGCCCTTCCCAGCTGTCACGTACCAGGGTCCTGTGATGCTAACAGACATATCAAGATGAATATATTTTAGAATCATAAGGCACCTGGAGGATGTTATTGTCCATCTCAGGTATTTCTTGATGAAAATGTAACTCTTGTATGGCACAGGCCTAGAAAGAGAGCAGCATCCTGAGAGCAGAGCCACCTCTCAGTAGGTACCCCACCTGCAATGCCAATACTCATCTGCCTCCTTAGTCTATGTATTCCTTAATCCAGGAGTTTCAAAATTAACCCACGCATGGCGAGCTAGGCCAGTAATCCAAAAGTATGAAGCACCCATTTCCTGAGGGATAAAACTATCTCTTTCCCTTTTCTCCTAGGCTACCCAGAAGTTTACCTTGCACACAGTAGGTCTTAGAGAACACACTGTAAAAATGCTAAGGAGCTCGGTTTCCAGTGACAGACACACCATTCTTCCTTCCTTGCTCTTACCATGACTTCACATGTAGCATAAGAAAAATATCAGGAAAGCAGTGTTCATAAAAGAAAACACTCCAGTCCTCTGTGCTGATCATATCCCTTATGTCAGAAAAGGCAGAAACCAATTCCTACAGGGCCATATCCACAAACTGTGACATGCCTCAAATGTCTTTCCTTCAACGTCATCACAACCTGTCCATGTCAGAACATACATCCACAAGCCCAGCTCTGTCAGTTTCAGCCTCCATAACGGTTAGCTATGAGTGGATGGTGAACAGACATGACGGCACTCTGTTCTGGACACAGAAAGGCCAAGAAAGGGCTTCTCGCCTAGATGGAGGCATCCCACTCTGTATTTACATGAAGAAAAGGAGAAATTCTGGTTTCTTGAGCCCCTGACAATGTCCTTATTTCCATTTATAAGAGCAGGTTACAGAGAAGAGACTTGATACCCTATGAGCATATACAGGGGGAGCTAATCCCCCTCAGGAACAGTCATGGGAGGTGGGGAATAAGGGGGAAATGGGAGGGAGGGAAGAATGGGAGGATACAAGGGATGGATTAACCATTGAGATGTAACAAGAATAAATTAATTTTTAAAAAAAGGAAAAAAAGAGTTTGTCCTGATGAATTAATCAATGTCTAAAGGCCCCACCTTCTAAAGGCATTACATGGGAGATTATATTTCAACATATAATTTGAGGGACACAGATATTCAGTCTGTATCAACACATAAAATTATGATGTCAATAAAAAAGTACTTTTTGTCTTCAGACTAAAAGCAAGCTTTAGATGGCTGACAAACCCTATTTATCAGTGTAGCAAACAATATTTACCAATTGCTTCATTTGCCTAAATTGTTTTCAGTCCTCGGGACATACTGTTTGCATCTTAATTTCCACTAATTTCTCGATCCTAGAAACTTCTCCCATGTGTTTCACCTTGTTTCTACTTCTGATAAGAGTAAATACTGCCTTAAACAGCTCTGGCAACTGGCTAGCTCAACAGATCTGAATGCTCTGCCCTTGGGGAAGCCTTTCATTCCATTATTAGGGATTGCACAGTTATCACGGGTCATTTTGATTCTTTATATTTTTGTGGCTGTCCAGGGGATTTCATCAAGCAAGTGAGGCTGAAATGTTTCTCTAACAACATGTTGGAAGATGTGCCAGCCAAGGGCACTTCTAAGACGAGGGATGAAGAAAAGGAGGGAAGCCAAATGAGGAACCAATGTAGAAGCGAGGCCTAAATCTGGAACATAGTTAATTCTCTCCCAGTAATGGTTTTGCCTCCCCTCCATCATCTGCAAACCCACAAATGTAGTTCCGGACCTCGGCCCATGAACTGAACTCTTGTTACTGATCAACTTCTGATGGGTAAGTTACCTCTTCTCTTTCTCACCCCTACTGACTCCCACCCACCTCGCCTCTATGCCTGTAGCCATCCCCTCACCCACAGGCCTAGCAACAGATCGACGGCTTCCGAACCTGCTTCCTTTGAGTGCCACCTTTGAGCGGTGTGATACTCCTTCCCCGGCCTGTCCTTGTGTCCGCCCACTGCCACCACTGTATCCACAAGCTCAGCTTCAAACCTGTGATTTAGGAGCTATCAGCCTGGCTGAATAAACAACTCATCCACAAGCTTTACCTGGCCTAGCTCAGGTCATGAACCTGCTGTACTGACTCCATCTAAGGAATGCCAGATTATTATATCAGACACACAAGCGAAAAAGGAAGTCTACATTCCTGGGTCAAATTAAAACATAATATAACTGGCCAAGACAGCCTGTTACCCAGCAAACCTACTAGTTCTGAAGTGTTCTTTAAAGAAGTGTTCTCTATTGGGCAGTACCTAGATGAGCCCATGTGACAGAATTTAAAAAGAAAAATAATAAACTTACCAATGAATTTAAAGGAATTAAAACAAGGCATGAACAAACACCTCACTAAACTCAAAGAGGATAGCAATAAACTCTTAAGTGATACCCAGAACAATACAAATACATTGCTGTATGAAATGATGAAGTAAAGTCAGGATTTGAAAACTGAATTCAATAAAAATATAAAAACACTGAAGAGAACACAAGCTAAAATTAAGATGGAATTGAAAACGCAATTAGAAAATTTAAGGGGAAAAAAAACCTTACAAGTAGAATAAATCAAGCAGAAAATAGAATATCAGGACTCTAATGACAAAGCAGATGATACAGACAAAATAAGCAAAGAATATAAAAAAAGTTTTAAAGCACAAGAAAAGAACATGCAGGAAATATGAAACAACATCACAAGGATAAATTTTCCAGTAATAGGCATATGTGAAAGAAAACAACTGCAAGTTATAGGCCAGATCTTTAACAAGATCAAAGAAAGAACAACTTCCCCCAAACTAAAGAAAGGCATTACCCCTACAGATACAAGAAGCACACAGAAGTCCATCTAAGCCATACCATGAAAGAATTACCCCATGTTATACCATAGTTAAGATATAAACTGTAAAAGCCAGGTATGGTGGCACATGCCTTTAATTCCAGCACTCAGCATGCAGAGGGCAAGTAGATTTCTTCTGAGTTTGAGGTCAACCTGGCCTACAAAAGAAGTTTTAGGAAGTCAAGGCTACACAGAGAAATCCTGTCTAAGACAAAATATATCAAACACATAGAATTTTAAAAATGCTAAAAGTTGCAAGAGAGAAAAGTATAAGTCACATATAAAGGAAAAGCCATCAGAATAACAGATGGTTTCTCAATAAACTCTGAAAGTCAGAAAAGCCTGAAATGGTGCATTCCTAGTTTTAAAGGACTGTGACTGCCAGCTTTCACTGCTATACCCAGCAAAATTATCTGCTGCAGCTGAAGGTGAAAGAAAAACTTTCTGTAATACAAACAATCTAAAAAATTCATATCCAAAACAAACAAACAACAACAACAATGAAATAAAAACCCTGAAGGATACTGGAAACAGTACTTTGCCCTAAAGAGAAAAGAGAAAAATAAACATAGCCAAGAGACTCTAGGAAGAAAATAAGCAGTTTTTTCCCGCACTTTATTATTTAAACAATAAATTAATGAGATACAAAGCACAACTAAAACACAAACCAGAAAAATAAACTATAATCTACATATGCCTTATATCTTTCAATAATTACCCTAAACATTAATGGTCTCAACTCTCCCATCAAAAGACATAGCCTGGGCTTGAGAGACGGCTTAGTGGTTAAGAGCACTGACTGATCATAGCAAGGTCCTGAGTTCAATTCCCAGAAACCACATGGTGGCTCACAACCATCTATAACGGAGTCTGATGCCCTCTTCTATCTGATGCTCTCTTCTGTCTTGCAAGCATACATAGAGTGTTTATATACACATAAATAAGTAAATAAATCTTTAACAAAAAGACTAGATTTGCTATTAAGATATAAAATCCATCCATCTTTTTTTTTCTACAAAAAAAAAATCTTAGTTTTCAAGATAGATATCTTCTTCTTTTTATGGTAGCACAAGCTTTTAATCCCAGCACTTGAAAGGCAGAGGCCAACAGATCTATGTGAGTTCCAGGCAAGACAGAGAGGCTACATAGTGTGACCCTGTGGCCTCCAGCCTCACCTGAATATCTGCGGCACCCCACGCTGACAGGCTGGAACCCCTAAATATCTTCTTAATATTAAAAAAATGGAAAAAGTGTTCTAGGCAAATAATCTCAAAGCAAGCAGGTGCTGCCATCATAATATCTGATAAGAAAGACTCAAACTAAAACTAACTGGCAGAGACAAAGACGGGCATTTCATTCTAATAAGTAATCAATTAATCAGAAAATTATTACAATACTAAATATATTTGCTCCAAACTCTGATGCACCCAATTTCATAAAAAGCATGCCAATGTAATTAAAGAAAAAGATGAACACAAACACAATAATAGTAGGCATTTTCAGCACCCTACTTCCTCAAACACATTAGTCATCTGGACAAAAAAAATAAACAGAAAATTTTATAATTAAATGACATATTACATCACATGGACTTAACAGATAGCTACAGAATGTTCCATACAAATGCCAAAGAATATTCATTTTACTCAGCAGCCACTGGAAGCTTCTCCAAAATAGACCACATGCCAGTACACAAAATAAACCTTATCAAATACAGAAAAAATTAAAATAACACCATACATCCTGTCTGGCCATTATGCAATAAAACTTAAAATAGTCAACAAAACCCTAGCAAGTATATTAAGTCATAGAGTTTATACAACTCAATACTGAAGGATGAATAGGTCAAAAAAGAAATCAAAATATTCCTGGAACCAAATGAAAATGACACAATACAGCAAAACCTCTGGGAAACGTTTAAAGTCATTCTAAAGAGACATTTATAGGCATAAGTGCCTACAATAAATCAGAAAGAGCACAACTGACTTAATGACACAACACAAGAGTTTGGAAGAACAAGAACAAACCAAAAACAAACCTAGTAGATAGATGACACGAGATAATAAAGATCAAAACAGAAATGAATGAAACAGAAACAAGCAAACAATACAAGTGATTAATGAATCTCAATGCTGGTTCTTTGAGACAATAAACAAGATGGACAAAACCTTGGCCCAATTAACCAAAGGGAAAAACAAGGACCCAAATTAACAGAACCCAAAATGCACAGGGAAACATTATAACAGACTCTGTAGAGTATGACCATTCTTCCAAAAGATTCAATGCAATCCCAACCAAAATACCCACAACATTAATCACAGAAATAGAAAAAAAAATCCTAATGTTCACATGGAACCACATAGCCAGAGCAATTATGAACAAAAATAATCATACTGGAGTGATTGGCATACCAGACATATATTATAGAACTAGAACAATAAAACAATATGGTACTTACTCAAAAGCAGATATGTATGTAGACCAATAGAATAAAATGAAAGACACAAACATGAATATTCATAACCACTGCCATCTTATATTTAACAGAGAGGCCAAAAGCATATAGTGTAAAAAGACAGTATCTTCAACAAATGGAAAAAAGGGTTGCCCACTTGCAGAATGAAAGCAGACCCAGAGCTAATGACATCACAGATTTTAGAAGTGAAACTATTATCACCGCTCTACAACATAATTCCTAACTATATTCTAAATTTTATACTTATGCTGGCAGATGAGTGTAGCTATCGTTCTTCATTACAGAAGCTTCTCTTTACAGCAATGAAGACCATCATAGAAAACCACAACTGGACACAATGTAGAGATCAACACTGAGTGAGGAGCCCAGCACCACTGGATACTACTATATCAGGGCATCTGCACTTAAGGCTCAGGGCACATCGAGCAGTGGTGGAAAGATTCTAAGAGCCAGAACACCAGGAACTGGGCCCTGGAACAGTCTCTCCTACAAATGACTGCATAAGCAATACTGAGCAGTGGAACATCAATAGATAAGCTAGGAAGGGCTCCCACTGCTGGACAAAGAACTACAGACAACTGTTGACTGCTGAAAGGGGGAGAATTTGCCTCTCGTGGGATGAGGATAAGTCCTAGGGTGAGTCCCCTAATTGGCTATTCAATACAAACATGGTCATCCATGAAACTGTGCACACACAAACAACAAAATGGATTCAGTGGGCTGTGTCTGTGTGTTTGTGCATACACATAAACACATTTGTATAACAACACATTATCATAGTCAAAGAATATTCATCTTCGATGCTTCCTCCTTCCAATTTCCAATCGCTCATGGCCCAGCTTTTCTTGGTTTTAAGTCCCACTGGTCTTTGTTGAAGTTGTGTTCAATCTCTCTCCCCCACTGCAAAACTGTGACAAAGGTCCCTATACCTAACACCTGCCCTGCCTTCCTCCCTGTTTAAAACATCTGCCTTAACAACACCTTTCACAAGTATCGAGAATAATTTTTTCTTGCTTACTAGTAGGGATTGGGCAGGAGGCATGCCATAAGTCAGCCTGGATTCTCCTAAGGCTCAGCCTCACCCTGGTTTCATCTTGCTCTTTAGCTGAGGCACCCCAGATCTCAGCTTGGCATACTTCCATACTAGACTGCTTCAGAATCCACAACACGGTTCACTCAAATCCCTGTCCTAAGAAGGTCGGCATATGGCATCCTTGAGTGTCTTGATTTTTAATAAGCTTGACAAGTGAATCCAACACTACTGTAGTTCATCCTACCATGTATAAAGCTCGGTGGTGACATCTGTGCAGTGGATGCTGACATCCAAAGATCCTCTTAAAGCAGCTGGCAGCTGAACTCCCTCCAGGCATCCTCGACTTCAGCCAAGCAGCACTGCTTGCTCTGCCGCCCTTCATGTTTGGTCACCTTTGAGTGGAATTTTCTCGGTTTCTTTCCTATGTTACCTCTCACTTGCTCAACTTTCTGTGTAATTCTCCTTCTCACATGCTCACAAAGCTGTGCCACCCTTGCTTTCCTCGTGCCTCTCCTCCTACTACAGTACTTAATGCACAGACTGGCCATACACTCTTGCATGTTTCGAGGATGGTAAGTTTAGTTAGGCCATGGGTCACCCAGGGATCTGAGGAAACATCATTTCTCAGGCTGCCTCTGCTTGTCTATTCAGAAGAGATCCACATTTAAATCAAAGTTAGGTAGGTGCCCTTCTGTGCTGAGCACAATTTTATGTACACATGATACAAGATAGAATCACAGAGGAGGAGAGGACCTCTGCTGAAGAAAAGGCCTCCATAAGATCCGGTTGTATGCAAGTCTTAAGGGTATTTTCTTAATTAGTGATTGATGGAGAGGGTCCAGCCCATTGTTGGTAGAGCCATCCCTGGACTGGGGTCGTGAGTTCTGGAAAGCAGGCTGAGCAAGCCATGAGGAACAAGCCAGTAAGCAGCACTCCCCCATGGCCTCTGCCTCAGTTCCTGCCTCCAGGTTCCTGTCTGTTTGATTTCCTCTCTTGACTTCCTCTGGTGAGGAACAGTAACCCTTTCCTCCCTGACCTGATTTGAGTCCCTAGCTAAGACATCTTCCTGGCTATGAGCGGAAATCATCTAGTCTGTGGAGCACTTGAGTAGAAAAATAAAATGGAGAATGGTTGAATCCATTCTCTATCCCACTAGGTAAACTGAGATTCTCTCAAATCCTCCAGGCTTCTAGTTCGCAAGCCTTGAGCTGGATTCAGAGCTACACCCTCTATTCTCTAGTATTTAGGACACAAATTGCACCAGCAACTTCCTGTGCTTCTAGCCTGTGGACAGCAGACCACAGATTCTCTTAGCCTCCACCATCATGTTAGTAGTCCACACCTTGTTTCACACACACACACACACACACACACACACACAGAGTGTACATATACATTCCATACAACCCCCTTCCCTATTCTTCCTTTGATCCTTTGGAGAATTCTAATGTAAAGGAAGTTCTTTGTTTATTGTAATATCGTCTCCTTTAAGTCTGCCATATTATCTAGTCTATTTAAATTGTTTCTCAACTTGTTTCTTAGACATTATGTTGTATCTTTTTTTTCCATTTTTGCCCAACAAGATCAGTTCTGTAAGTTAGAATTTCTTTTATGTTTCTCTGTATCTCTCATTACAACTGGCAAGGTTTTGAACATATAATGAGAAATCAACAGATATTTGCTAGTGTTTTGCTTCAATTCTGTCTCATTATATTGCCAGCTGATATTTATCTTGTTCCAAAGATTTAATAAAGGGGAAAAAACAAAAACTACCATTGTTGACAGCAACTCGATGATCAAAGGCTGGGAGGGACTTGGCTAGAGTCAAAGTCATACACTATCGGCCTTATGGTATGTTTTGTTGTTCCCACAAATATTTAAATTCAAAATATTTCACATAAAATCTGAACTTCAAGCTTCTCCTGGGAAAATGAAAATTGTGTATTCTGTGTTCCCTCAGGCCAAGGTTACCTTGGGCTGAGGAAAAGCCAGTTGTCTCATGGTTTGCATGGTCGGAAGTGCTTCAGTCACCATCCTTACGATAGTGTTCCCACTACATAGGGAGAGAGTGTCAACAGCCATTGGGCTTGACTTCTGTTGTATATGATGTACAGGCAGTGCTATTGTAGCTGTCACTACAAAAGAGAGAGATCAAAGGATATACTAAAAATTGAAAAACTCATAATATATGCCTTTGTAAAAAAATATATGTGCATATTCTTTATATGCAAACACAGAATGTCTTTTCACATGCCTGCCTGTCTCTTTTCATTTAGTATGGTGGTTTCATGGGCTCTGGCATTTGTAGTTGTAACCCTTGACATGGACCCTAATGATTTAATGACTGGTTCAGTGAGTTACTGCTCTAGGCATGGCTTAACAAGTAGGCTATTATGCTTTTCAGCAAGGAAAATGCCAATAATAGCAAATTTCACTTAACCACCCTACAGATCCACTGAGGTCAGCGGTGGCTCTGACTCAGGTCTCTGATCTAGCAGACCAAGCAGTCATCATCTTCAACACTGCCAGTCACAACAATAAACAGAACAAAAGCTCTCAAGAGATGCCAATTTTAAGCCAATGTCAAGGCTCATCCTAATGCTCAAGATTTTCAGGCACAAGAATTTTCACAAGTATGAATTCACCCTGTGCCACAAAGTGAAATGCTATCAAGAGTGAGATGTGCAAGAGAGGTGGGATAGAGGAGATGAAGAGTGAAGAAAGAAGAGGAGGTGGCAGCTGCGTGAGGTGGAGGTAAGACAGGGTGGAGTGGAGGAGATTTATTGTGACTGAAATTGAGGTTGCAATTTGGTCAATAAATGCTCCAATCTGAAAATGACATATCACTTTATTCACAACTGGATAAAAATCACACAACCCAAATTCAACTTTAAGGAAATACAAGGCTATCTTGTGCCATGGCAAAGACCTGGAATTAAATAGTAAGAGGCATTGATCTATGTCCTACGAAGCCTACAGAACACTATCCTGAGAATGATCATGTTGTTCTCAAAGCATGGAGAATCAGCAATCTTCCTCATGTGCTGGATACTTAACTGAATAGCCAGGGACCCCATAGAGAATCATGTTAAAGCTTCAGTTTTCTGAGCCATAAATTTGGGAGAGAGGGGCTAGAAAAATAGAACTAAGGAATTCTGCAAAGCCATGAACAAGCAGCTCCTGCCGGTCTCAGCCATCCAGCCTGCATCAGGAGGAATCTGCAACCCCTCTGAATTAAGCCACCATGATATAGGTGGACAATGGAGACAGCAACTAATAAAGAAAGTAAGACTTCTAAGACATTGCGATGAGAATCTTAGAAGGGGGCTATAATTTGCTTGGGAAGGAATCAAAAAGGAGAAGGATTGCGTGCGCTCGCTGTGCAAAAACCATGTATAATTCAAAATTTTGTGTAGCACCTTGCTCATTATTACGTTAAACTTCTAACAACTTTAATAATATCCTTGAACCTTGTTCTTCTCTGACAGGCACATCACAAAAGGCACCTTCCAAAGTGATGCTTAGAAGACTACACTTACTGCTTAGTGATATTTCTGACAAGTATCTGTATACTTCTTGCAATGTATAAAAAGTACTCATTTAATTTGCCTTTTCAGTATCACAATGAGAAGAACCATAATCAATGAATATGAGTACTTCTTTGCAGCCTACAACAAGGCTGGACCGTTAAAAGTGTCCATATGAGCATCTCTGCATCTATCTTTAGACATTAGAAAACCCTCCAAGTGCACTCAGCAAGAACACCTGGCTCTTCTTTTTCTTTTCTAGCATTGAAAATATTCATAATTCTTTCTGTCTGTACCAACATTTCTACAGGGGTCTCCTTCTCTAGGTCAAAGAACATTTTACTTGTAACTCAACTTATCACAAAGAATGATGAAAATGATGAATAACTTTTTTTAAAAAAAAAAGTACAGAGAAGAATAGACTGATGAGCCAGGACTTTCATAAAGTGACAACTGCTAGAAACACACACTGAGGCTGTAGCCATGAGATCATAGTGAGATAACAACAGTTTGATTAATAAAATTGCTCTCTTTCTCTCTCTCTCTCTCTCTCTCTCTCTCTCTCTCTCTCTCTCTCTCTCTCTCTCTCTCACGCACACACACACACACATACAAACACACAAACACAAACACAAACACAACCACAAAGAATTGTGCAGCAAAAGTCCTTTTCGTATATTTCCTTCCAGTCAATGATTAAGATCAGTGTTCTTTAATATATTTCCAGCCAGCCAAGCTGAAGGATTCATGGTGAACAAACAGCAAGACATTTGGCTGTCTTTATCACTAAGTCCAGTTGGTCCATTAGGTCAGGACAGGGTTCACATAGGTCAGACACACAACCTTCCAAAGTTCGCCTTAGAGTTCACATTGCTGTCACAGAAGCAAAGTGAAAATTTTTTTAATTGTGAGGGAAGATATGAACTCTAATACAACCTAAGAAACAAGAGGGATAGAAAACAAAAGATCATTTTAGGTTCATGAAGAAAAAACTGTTTCTAGTATCTCAAAAACCATATGCAGTGCCCTCATCCCCACACCAGGGAAAATCCCAGGACACACTGGGATTCCAAAGGGTGATGCTTCACTCAGATGGCCCCATTCTGCCATGATAGCCACATCAGGCTTCAGAACGCTTCAGTCTGTGAAATCCCAGACTAGCCTCTCAATCCCAGAAGACGCCACAGGGTGAGACAAACAGCCGTTTGTTAGCCCAGTGGTTTGGAAACATCTTGGCATATAGGGCCCCATGAGGAGGTCTAGCAGAGAGAGGGGAGGGAAGAAGGGGAGACTGTAAGGCATTGGAGTGTCCCCTGGCACAAAAAGTTGATGCCCAATTAGATTTAGAAAAAGTGACAAAGAATTGATGCCCAATTAGGTTTAGAAAAAGCTCCTCTCTGTAAACCTCAATTACCTGTGATGCCTTATGACATTCAGCATTTACAAAGTATAATTACACAATAGTGTCTGACATTTAACGTCTATGGATAATTTAAAAGACTTCTACTTCAAAAAGGCTGCTCATGAGCAACAGTAATCACTTCAATTAGCTTGGCACCATTACAATGTAACAAGACCATTTGACTGCCTATTAGAACCAGCCAAGCTCTTCAAGTGTGTTAATTTAGCAGTCATTGCTAATTTCTGGGCTTTGCCACATTTGCATAGGAAAACACAGCCCTTTAAGCAAGAGAGGAAGTTTCATTCCTGAACTGGCTTCCTGTTCTTAGGAAGGCTTTCTATATTTTCACACAAAAAGAGCAGAAACATATTTCAAACATGGGCACCTCTGAATGATCTTAGGTAAAAGAACATCAAATTTAAGTCAGGTGTGGGTCCTACTTTCCCACCCTGTGTTTGTTCACATGTAGGTGTATAAATATGATACATAAAGATACAGAACACACATATTAGTCAACATGTAGCATGAGTGGTTATGTTCATAGTATCCCAATTATAAACACATATAACATACAGCACACAGTATATGCATTGACGTGTTATATATACAATAAGCTAGACAAAGCTGTTATTTGGCCTCTAAAAAAAAGTAAAACTTCACTGGCAAGTTCATCCACAGAGCCTGAAGCTTTGGATGTCGAGTCTCCTTTACTGTTTTATTATGACTTTTGTTACTGTATGTTGGTTACCAAATGTGTCTTTCATAAATGAATTTGACTTTTAAAAAAAAAACTCATAAACTGCTGTACCAACCAAGGTCAACGCATGCAGTAAACCTAGACCCCCTGTTCAGATCTAGCTCATCCTTCACAGTTGTGGGGAGAGCAGGGACCGACCCTAACATGAACTCTGGTGACCCCAATTTGACCACTTCTCCTTGGTGGGGAGGCCTGGCAGCACTCAGAAGAGGAGAGGGGTTAGGCTATCTGGATGAGACCTGATAGGCTGTGATCGTGTAGTGGGAGAGGAGGTCCCCTTCTGTCAGAAGCCTAGGGGAGGGGAATAGGGCAAAGGAGGGAGGATGAGAATGGGAAGATACAAGTGAGGGGATAACAATCGGGATGTAATCTGAATAAATTATTTTAAAAATTAAAAACAAAACAAAAAACTCATATTCTGATGTGGATATAATTTGCCCCTCGGCGTAAAGAATCTCTGTTGTACAGAGCTGAAACTACAGTTTACTAATTGGTTTGTATGTACACACTCCCAGAGCTAACATGGGCCATTTAGTATAAACCTCGATAAAAATGCACAGGACGTGTCTGTAGCTCAGCATTGACAAGTACGAGATGCTTCTGAATAGGGAGGTTTCAAAACAAATGTTGAAATAATATGGACGCTTGATCCAGTGTTCTTCGTGCAGGATGCAATGATCTTTTCCTAGCTAGCTCCCTTCACTAGCTTCTTTGATGTAAATGTGCTGATCATCACTTAGCTATTATACAGGAACATATAATATACTTCCAACATGCAATTTCTTCTGTTGTGAAAAGCCCCCAAAGATGCCATTTTTTCCATATGCATGAAATCTAAAATTACAAAGTATACAATTCGGAGATTCTGGTGATATTCGCCAAGTTGTATAGTAATTACCATTATCTGATTTCAGAGTGTGTGCCGAGCCCAGGAAAGAAGAACCGTGCCAACCAGCCCACGGTCTCATTGTCTCCTCCCCAGCTTGGCAAACACCCGTCTCCTTTCTGTCTCCATAGGTTTTCACATTCTGTGCATTTGTATGAATGGAATTGCAGTTCATGTGGTCTTTTCTGCCCTGCTTCTATCTCATAGCATGCTTCCAAGATTTATCTTTCGTGTATCATGTACAGGTAATTCATGCATTTGTGGCTGAAGGATATTTCATCGTGTGATTACAGCACAGTTTGTATAGCCATTAAGCTGTTGATGGACATTTCAGCTGAAGTCGTTTTCCAGCATAAGTTACTCAGTAATTAAACTTACAGGTACAGTTTTTATGTGGCTATGCTTTAATTTTCCTCAATATCACCTTGAAGTGGAATTGGTAGCTAACTTGGTAACTTTACTTTTAAGAATCTGAGAAACTACCAAATTTCAGACCTAAAGGAATCATTTTACATCCTGAGTAGCATGGTAGGGGCTTCATCCTCCTCGTGCACAGTTGCACTGCCCATCGTAGGCACTGCATAGCATCTTGGTGGTAGGAAGTAGGACCCTAGCACAATTTTACTTGAGTTTTCATACTGCTGGCTGTATTGGCCATTTCTCCATATGCTTATTGGTCATTTGTGTACATTTTTAGAAGAAATGATCATTTTCGTTATATTTAATTGGGCATTTGCCTTATGTGTTGAAGGAATTGGTCATTCTTGGTGTCAAGTCATTATAAGATTCATGATAGGTACCTATTTCTCCCACTTTGTAGTTTTCCTTTTCACTTTAATATTTTTATATAGTGCAGGAATTTAGTTTTGATGAAGTCAAATATATATTTTTAATTGGTTGTACCTTAGTTTTGGTTTATTGTTGTGAAGAGACACCATAACCACAGAAACTCTTATAAGGAAAGCATTTAATTGAGGATGGCTTAGTGTTTCAGAGATTTAGTCCATCATCATCACACAGGAAGCATGGAAGTTTGCAGGCAGACATGGTGCCGCAGAAATATCTGAGAGTTCTACATCTTGATCCACAGTGGGAGACTGTGTACCACACTGAGCATAGCTTGAACATAGGAGACCTCAAAGCCCACCCCCACAGTGACACACTTCCTCCAACAAGGCCACAAGCACTCAAACATATGAGTTTATGTGGCCATATCTATTCAAACTATCTCAGGTTGTTTCTAGATTTTGTAGTATAGCTAAGAAATTATTGGGACTGGAAAGATGACTCAACATTTAAGAGTACTTGCAGTTCTTGGAAAAGAATGAACCCAGGTTCTATTCCAGCACTAACATGGTAGCTTAGAACTGCCCTTAAGTCCAGTTCCAGTGGATTTGAAGCTATATTCTGACCTCCCTGAGTTATCAAGTATACATACTGCATGCATAAACACAGAGAGAGAGAGAGAGACAGAGACAGAGACAGAGACAGAGAGACAGAGAAACAGAGAGACAGAGAAAGAGAGAGAGAGATTTTATATAATACACATAAAATAATTTTAAAAACTTTTGTAAAAAAAAAGAAATTATTGACTAATCCAAGGTCAATGTGATTTGCAGACAGGTAGAGTTTCTATAGTTTTAACTCTTACATTTAAGACATTAATTTTTGCATATGGTAGAAAATTTAAATCCAGGTACACTCTTCAGTATGTGGACAGTCACAGTGCCAACAGCCAATGTTGACAAGATTATTTTTTGCCCATGGGTCTGTACTTATATCCTTGTACAAAAACAATTATCTAAAACATGGGAGCTGGAGAGATGGCTCTGATGGCATGAGTACCCACTGCTCTTTCAGAGGACACAAGTTCAACTTCCAGTACCCATGTCATGGGGTAATTGCATTTCCAAGGGACCCAATACTCTCTCCTGCCCTCCATAGGAACACACATGAATGTGTACATACTCACATATGGACACAAACATAAACATTTTACCAATAAAAGAAAACAATTAAAACAAGAGTTTGTTAGTAGATGTTTAGTTTTATTAACTGACATGCTGTCTCTATTCCAGCAGCATTCTTGATGATGTAGTGCTGTATTCATTTCTATTAGCTTGCAAAGAATTGGATTTCATTACGGCTTTTCTCAGAGGATATTACATTAAAATGTGAAACTGGGTAGTGTGAGTCCTACAGTTACCTTGGATTTCCAAGTGAATCAAAATCAACTTGTCAGTCACTGGGAGGAAAAACATAGCTACGGTTTGGAAAGAGGGTCTGCTCATTCTGCAGACCTACTCAGGAGCAGTTCCATCAATATGTTTAGAGTTCACAAAGTGCCTTCAACCAGACTCTGCAGCCTCCAGGGTACCAGTGCTGCACTTCCACTGTCCAGTGTATTTCTAATTGTTTTTTTATGCTATTGTAAATTGAATTGATATTTGGAATTTTGGTTGTTTATTGCTAATGGGAAAACTGGTTTAATACATTGCTTTACATCCTGAAAACTTGCTGACCTTTTTTGTTTTATGGGCTTTTTGGTGATTTCTTGGAATTCATTACAACTAAGAGCAAGTGATCTGCAAGTTTAAGCATAATTTTTCTTTCTGAGTATTCATGCTTTGTATTTGTTTCTTTAATTATTATCTGGCTAGTATCTCTAATAAAATGTAGGTAGAACTAGCAAAATAAAATAAAAATCATATCTTCTCTTCTTAGTTTTCTCAGAAAAGAACAATTATTGTCTTCATTTACAGTAATCTAGTTTGGATTAATATCAAGTTAGTTTGAATGCTGTAAAAAACATTCCAATTATGCCCATCTCTGTCTACTCTACAGATTACATGTTTATCTACAGTGCTCCCATTAACACAGATATATATCATTATTACTCTGTGAAGTTTTACTCTATTACTCAGTCATTGCTCTGTGAAGTTTCCTTTAAATCATATAGGAGAAAGTTACAAAAAAATGTATTTATACATCCTTTCAATTTGCCTGTGCAATTGCTCAAATTGATTATGGCATTTCTAGATGGAGACCTTTTTCAATTCATCCCTCCTGAATGTCACCAAACTTATTGAAATTTTAGATTAATGTTTTCCATCAAATTTAGGAACTCTCAAGTCATTATTTCTTTAAATATTTTTCTGATCTTTTCTCTTTTCTCATTCAGGATCTATTATTATGGGTATTTTTGTAAAGTTAATGGTATCTAAAAGGTTTCTCAGGCTTTACTCATTTTTCTTCATTTGTTTTTATGGTTTTTACTAAGTAGTCTCAGTTAACACATCTTCAAGTTTCTGATTCTCTCTCTCTCTCTCTCTCTCTCTCTCTCTCTCTCTCTTTCTTTCTGTCTCTCTCTCTGTGTGTGTGTGTGTGTGTGTGTGTGTGTAGCTTTCCACCAGGGAGTATTCCAAGGAACCATAAAAACAGCAGTCTGTTTTTCCTGTTCTACTAAAATGTGAGAAGTGAGGTGTCTTATGGGGGGGGGGGGCATTACCATGGAGCATCCATGTCTTCCCAGCCACAATGGGCTACATCCTCAAAATATAATTCAAAACAAATCCTCCCTTAAGTTTATATATTAGGTAGGCAATTTTAAAAAGAAGTCAATGAATGCAGAAAATTGGTACCAAGAGTGGGGTTATTGTCATAATAAAATTAAACATGTGGTTCATAAGCTTTTACAATTGGTTTACAGGAAAGGGGATAAAGATTCTGGAGCCTCATACAACAAAAAGCTCTTGGATGCAGTAGGCAGAGCCTACTGGACCATTCTAAGAGGTGTATAGAAGGCCAGAAAGCTGATGAAAATTTGGACATCAGAAGCTTCTTGCATGAAGCGTAAGAAAAGAACAAGTCCTCCATTGGAATTAGAGTCACTCATGTTACAAACTGGTAAAGCATCTGTCCACATTCTTCTCTGGTCCTAAAATTTTGAGTGAGGCTAAATCCAAAAGTAATGGACTAAGTTGTTTGGAAATTTCATAGCAATATAGCAACAAGTTGGTAATATGGTTGTTGTCATCTGCTTTTAGTGAGAACTTTTAGTAAGAACTCAAAGCAAAAGCAGGACAGAAATATGTGACATGTATATTGTAGCCAGGAAAGGTGTACAAATATGGCTGTTTCAGACATATGGACAAGGAATTGCTGTAATTGTTAAGTAGATTAGCACCAATAAGAACTAACTCCACGTTTTTCTCTGTAAGAGCGGGGAAAATGCACTAAGAAAAAGACCACATACATAAAAAAAACTTCAGGGTGTAATAATGTGAACTCATTTGAGAAATTTTCATTTGAGAATATAGTTCTGGAACAGAGAGCTCCCAGGACTCTCTTGCCTAGAGAAGAGGATTGCCAACTTCAATTGTGAAGGTACATGGAAGGCATTGTACCTATGGTCCAAAGGTGCAAAGCAACACCTCAAGTTGGTGGTAAAACTTGGTGTCATCCATCAGGCATTGGCTGTGCAGGCATGTAAGTACAAAAGTAAAGCATCATTAGAGGTAGGCAATGTTTAGCAAGGTTGAATTCTGTGCTTCTGGATAGGCTGCATATGCAGTTGTGAAAGTGATGATAAAGTTGCAATGCAGGAGGCTCCAGGATATAGGATATCCATGAAATATGGTATGTTTGTTTAGAGAGGCTTCAGGCACCAAGTAGAGTCAACCCAGGAGAAAGGCCACAAGTGGAGCAGGCTACAAAGCTGAAAGGGTAGAGATACCCAAGCCTGTAGAAGCCCAAATAATTCCAACAAGAGTCCCAGATGCCAGATATGAAGCTGCAAGACTTAATGGTTTAACTGCTTGTTTCTTCAGTCTGATTTTAGATTTTTGTTTGTTTATTTGGTTGTTGGTTGATTTGGTTTTTGGTTTTGGTTAGTTAGTTAGTTAGTTAGTTAGTTAGTTAGTTAGTTAGTTGGTTAGTTAGTTAGTTAGTTAGTTAGGTTTTGTTCCCCCTAGGGCTTCCATTCCCTCCTTTTGAAATGATAATATTTATTCTGTGCCATTATATGCTAGAAGTATGTAACTTGTTTATTTGTTCATTTTATATGAACCCACAAAAGAGATATTTGGACTTTTTAATAATGTTGGAACTTTTGAACTGAGTACACATATTATACTATGAGATGTCCATACGACTATGGGGGACAGGGACAAAATATTATTGTGTGTGAAACTTCCTCTGCAGGCTCATGTGCTTGAACACATGTTTCTCAACTTGTTGGCACTGGTTTCGGTGATTGTAAAACCTTTGGGGGGGGCGGGTTGCCACTGAAGGAAATGGGTTAGGACCTCAGATTCATAGGTGCTTTCTGCTTCCTGTCTTAACTCTATTTCCTGTTTCAGTGGGATATGAAGTAAGGTGCCCCGGATGTACGCTTCCACTGCCATGGTGCTACCTACTTCTATTCTTTCCACATCATATTGGACGATGTGCTCAAATCATAAGCCAAAATAAACCTTCCCTTTAAAAAAAAAATGAGAAACATCAAATGATACATAAATGTTTCTCTTTCCTGCCACTCTCTATTTGATGAGACATCATTCTCACTTCTTTAATTATCCATAGCCTATTTTAGTTCTTTGAACAAATTTTAAATTACTGAAAGTATTTGCTTAATAATACCAAAGTCTGAGCTTAGTCAAAGACAGTTCTGTCTAGTGTCTTTACTTTTAAGAAGAGTTAGGGATCTAGCCATGACTTCATTTTAATTTTACAAGATGGAAATCTTCACTCTCTGTGCCAGCACTGTTTCTGGCATTCATTTACACCCTGAAGTTTTTGATAGATGTGGTCTTTTCCTTTTGAGAATTGTCTGTGTGATGGTTTCTGTGAACTAATTCTATTATGACTATCCTTTGCTATATTTTAGACACTGGCCTTTCTGTTCATTGAACTTATTTGTAACCTAACTGCTGGACAGAGAGTTTCTAAACATTGGGAGATAAAAGTCATCCTAATTTCAAGTGACAGTCTGTACTTTGGTACATATGTACTATGTTCAGCTGAGCACTTTATGCCTCCACAGACCCTCAATATCAGGCTAGGGTAAAAGCATGGGGCCCTCTTAGGTCCTTACTGACCATGTGCAGAGCCTTTATCATATACACAGCCTGCACTTCCAGTGATTTTATGAATCCCAAGAATATGTCAGAGATTTGCAAAGTGCCTATGGACATCTCATCCCTTTCCTTTTCCTAAAGCATTTGGCTTAATTGTTTCACTGCCCCGGGCAAGCTCAGAGTTAAACAGGAGCATCTCAGCAGGGAGGTTGTTCCCGAGAATCATAAGCATGTCAAATGATAACTGTTCTCTAGCAGTGACTCTCTGAAGGAACTCCATCCACATGTGTTTCCCTATGAGAGAGTCAGGTCACAGGTTTTCATTCTAATTGTGAGTTACTGCTCGCGGTAGTATCACAAAGCTAAAGAAAGGGAAATGAGAGTAAGGCAGGTTCACATGCCAGGGCGGAAAAAGCTGTTCTACTGAGATTCATCCAAGTCTCAATTCGACACTGCTGCATGCTTTTGGTTAACCTTCTTCGGGTGGTCAGTAATGTCACCCTCCCACACACACTGGTTTGATGGAAGAGGGGATATTTGGAGGTACTTAGTCTACCATCTTCACGGCAACTACTCATATAGCTTCTTCTTTAACAAAAATGTAAATTTCTCAATCTGATTCAAGTTACTCTTCATATCATGTACCAGCCAGACTTGCTCTGATATCCTCATGTTCTTTAATCACAGGAAGTCTCCACTCCAACGAAGTTGGTTCCCTCCTGTCACCTGAACATATGACAGTCATTCTTCATGGGGCCCTTCCTCCCACCTGGAGTTCCCTTTCCTTTTCCCTATGTCAAAAACCCTCCTGTCAAGTCCTGCCTAGGTGTTCTAATTTCTCCAACCATTCCTACACATAAAGGACTCTGCTCAGAGTCTCTTATTCAGGCGTCAGCAGCTTTTACTGCAATTTTGCATTATGTTCAACTCTTCTTCCTTTGCAAATCATGTCTTGCTGAATAAACAAGTTACCTGAGAGTGAGTCCATATTTAGGTTCTAATTACATCACTAATTCTTTAATTGACTCAAATGATACAAAACTAAACATCATCTCTTTGGTACTGCCTCATGGCTACCTTCCCACCCTCATTCTTCCACTTATATTTGCTAAAGACGTTTTCTTCTGGGAAATCAATTAAATTTGTTGCATTTCTTCTCTGCATCTCTGATGTGGGGATGACTTTGAAGGAGAAAATGTGATATGGTTTGGCTATTTTCTAGAAAGAGTTTTACAAAATCACAGACCTAGACAGGACCTTGAAAATTAGCCAAGCAAAAATAAACCTCTTTCAATTGTCCACTCGGGCAAATGTGAGAAATGGGCAACCTTGTCACCAGTTGATTTTTACCAACCCAGTACATTCTTTCTTTTAGATATTTGGTACAATTTTCTTATTCCAAAACGAACTAATGGAATAACAACATCTTCTCCACCGCAACCATTCTAACCAGCAGGAATTCACATGTGTGTGCTTAGTCATAGAGATGATGTGAGAAATCAATAATCACCATCAACGCTTCAGTAACAGCAGTGAGAAGAAATTATTACCCCTGCGATTCCTAGTCTGCCAGTCTAATCTTGGTAAGAGCAACTGTAAATTCCAACAGAGTGGGCTTTCATGCCACCGCAGACAACTACAGAATACCACATGTAGTAATTGTCACAGGGACGAACATTACACAGATAATTAACTGAATACTGGTTGCTATAATATCACAAAAAGCTTCTCATGTAGAGCAAAAGAAGCATTATGTACATATCCATGTACCAACACACTATGAAATAAGAGTGCTCTATAATAAATGTATCCAAGTTGCTGTTCCCAAGATGCCACAAGAACAATTCTCTCAGGATTTCTTTTTGTCACATTTTTTAACTTTAATTAATTATACATTAGACATATCATATCCCGATTATTATGCCCTCACTTGCATCTTCCTGTTCCCACCCTCCCTCCCTCTTCTCTCTATTCCCCTCCCCAGGGCCTCTGACAGAAGGGAACCTCTTCCCCCACCATATGACCACAGCCTATCAGGTCTCATCTGGAGAGCCTGCTTCTACTTCCTCTGTGTGCCTACTGGGCCTCCCCACTGAGGGGAAGTGATCAGACTGAGGGCACCAGAGTTCATGTCAGAGGCAGTACCCACTCTCCCACAACTGTAGACAATGAGCTGTCCTTGGCTAGATCTGAACAGGGCATCTAGGTTTACGGCATGCATTGTCCTTGGTTGGTACAATAGCTCATACCTTCTTAGTCCAGATCCACCGGCCTTGATGGTCTCCTTGAAAATCAATCTGGTGCTTTCTCAGAAAATTGGAAATAATGCTACCCCAAGACCCAGCCATACCACTCCTGTCCATATACCTGAAAGATATCCCACCATACAAGAAGGACATTTGCTCAACTATGTTCATAGAAGCTTTATTCATAATAGCAAGAATCTGAAAAAACCTAGATGTTCCTCAACTGAAGAATGGATAAAGACACTATGGTTCATTTACATAATGGAATATTACTCAGCTATTAATAACCAGGAAATCTTGAAATTTGAAGGCAAATGGATGGAACTAGAAAAGATCATCCCAAGTGAGGTAATCCAGACTCAGAAAGACACACATGGCTGCTGGACCCAGGGTGGAGCACTGAGTATGGTATGGAAGAGTGGAGGGATGGAAGGACCCAGAGCATTCAGGAGCCACACAAGGAGACCATCAAGGCTGGGGAATTTTTGTTGAATTTTTGAAACATCAAGTAGTTCAGACAAAATAAGGATATCAGTGATCTTCATCTTTCCAGTTTGTACTTTGCTAACATGAATGATGGCTCAGAGAAGTCTTATTCTTCCTCTGAATTATCAAATACCTCGTGAGAGTATGTTTTCCTCTGTGAAAGCAGGACTCTTCTTTTCACCTGGCATTACCTTCTTCTAGCCTGACTTGAAGTCTTCCGATTCTGCCATTCTCCATGGCTTTGATGACAAATCTGTTAGCTTCCTATCTGCAGCCACAGGGTCTTTCCCCTCTGCCTCAACATTTCCCCTGACAAATTTCTGCGAAGCATGCTTGTCCCCCACTAAGTTTCTGTCCAGTGTTTCTCCATCTGTAGGACAACTTTCCCTGCCTACTTAAAGTACCCACCACACCATGATCAGCATCCTATACCCCAGTTCCCTGGTTGACTTGTTTCTTTAGTAGTCATCATTGTCTGAGACAACGTGCATCTTAAAGAGGATACATTTGTTCTTATGTTCCCATAACTATGGTATAAGCTATATAGAATTGGGTACTTGGTACTTTTTGTCCACTGCTTCATCTCAGACATTACATAGAATCTTCCAGAAGTGTTCAAAACATACAGAAATGAATGAACAAACCACATATCATATGAATGCCTGTGAACAAGATTTAGGTAGGTTTAAATGCTTTCTGAATAATGGATTTAAATGCTTTCAGTGGCTCATCAGGATTAGGAAAAGTGGGAATAAATCAAGAGAGGACAGAGATGCTAGTGATGGCAAGCCAGGAAACTCTCAGCTAGCTGCCAGGAAGAACTCAGCACTGTTGCCTTTTATGCATCACCTCTTACACATAAGTCACAAAGCTATACACAAAGTCAGAACAGGAAGGCAGAGCCATCATAGTCTACAAAGCTATGGAACATAATATGAACCCTCACACTAACAGCCAGGGCTTTATTTAAGGTTACCCTAAGGATAGATAGAATCCATTGGATTTTAGGTGCACTTCAGTCAGAACTGGGAAATGCTTTGAAATGCTACCTTTGTTTTTGTTTTGTGTGTGTGTGTGTGTGTGTATGTGGTTTTTCTGTGTTTGTTTGTTTGTTTGTTTGTTTGTTTTGAAATGCTACCTTTGAAAAGCTGTGAGTGTTAAAAGGCTGCTCCATCTGCCAGATTAGAATTTAAATAAATAAATAAATTATAGATAGATAGATAGATAGATAGATAGATAGATAGATAGATGCTCCTCCAACTAGCTTAGCCCCAATGGAAAGTAACTATGCAGTCAGAAGTGCAAATTGGTCATAGTAAAACAAAGATATTTTGATGCAAAAATATAAGACAGTTTTCTGTAGATGTGTGTTCCCTGTGAGAAATATAAAAAGTGAATATGAGCAAGAAGAAAGTGATAACAAAGTAGGTGGAAGGGGGAAGATGGGGTGAGACCAAACAACGAGCAGAGACATCAGTGAAGATATCAGAAACAGCAGTACCTACAGAAAAAAAATAACATTAGCTGATCTAGAGTTTCTTTTTTAATAAAGTAAAACTAAAGTAGCTATAAATAATATCAAAGAATGCAGGCAAAAATGTGAGAATTAAACCATTCTAAAGCCCTGGGGGTTTCAAGGAAAGAGAAACATCCTGACTCATTTTAGGGCATTGTTAAGTCAAACATGTATGAGAATCTTTTCATCAAAATAGTATAAATCTCACTGTAATATAAACCTCAACCCAAGCTAGATTAATAGAAACAAGAAATAATTTTTTAAAAGATTTTCAAGGCATTGTCAATACAGGACACAAAATAAAAGGGCAAAAATAAATACAAATTGCTCAATTCCTCCAATAAGAAAGTGAACCGAATGAACTTAGCAGCTCAGAGAAAAAGATTTGGAAATCAGTTGCTTGTTGCTAATCTTGCCATATTAAATTAAAGTGGTACCTTGGGGTGCAGGAGACTTGTAAACAGGAAAGGGCACATGGAGCCTTCTGAAGTGATTAAAAAGAATTCTGTGCTTATCTGAGTGGTGATTGAGAGGTGAGAGAGAGAAACAATACAGAGCTTCAAGACTGCAATTTGTATGTTTCTAACTCATAAAAATGTTCAAGAAGACTGCATATTTCTGTGCTTATTATAAAAACACCACACATATATGTGCACACATAAATGCACCTGAGATTGTGCTTGTGCAAACATATACATGTTTTATATGCTTAGCAAGGCTGAAAGGGATTAAAGCATTATAAATAGGCCTTGTGTGGTCTCTTTCTTAAAATCATGAAAATCACGTACCTAAAAATACCTTAAACTGCTAAATAAAATATTAAGCACACTCTTTAGATTAATTAAATATGTATTAATTTCAGCATAGCTGACTTCTCTACATATTTTAGAGAACACATTGTTCTTGATCCGCTCTGTAGAAAGTTTTTACCCCTACATTCCCAGCCGCAGCCAGTAGGAAGAGATGCACACAAACCCTCGAGTGGCAGCGACGTGAAGGGGAAAGTGGGACTAAGAAAAGCAGAAGGAAGGCATTCCCTCTCAGAAGAAAGGATAGAGGTGGATGGGAGGAAGAGCTGTAGAGCCAAGCGAGAGTCCCAGTGGGTAAGAATATGCAGAAGAGGGCTTCACGGGAGCGTAAGTGCAGGAGAAAATGACAGGAAGAAATTGGGACCTGGGACCCACAACGGAATTGCAGAAGTATGGTACCATAACGGAAGCAAAGGCCACACCTGTTAAAACAGCCAAGTAGACAGAGGAAAAGGGGGTCAGCCATTGTGTCAATTCCCTGCTTTGGACTTCAAACCAAGACCAGAAAGCAGTGGTGACAGCAAGCAGAAGCATCACACAAGCCTACTACTCACCTGAAAATTAACAGCATAGCTCAGGTGCCCAGTTTTATATGTGTGTTCATATGAACATGGTTGAGCACATGTGATAGGAAAAAAAATACTCTCAGTGGCAGAGATAAAGCAAGACCCTACAATTATCCAGCAAGATGCACAGATCTCCATGTCAAGGGTAACATTGCCCTTCCTGTCAGATACCAATTTCGGGGGTTAGAGCTTTACTCTGTCTACGGAGGCATTAAATCAGGCTGGGACCATGGGTAAGACCTCACGATATGTGGAAGGTCACAAGGGTCAAAAACTGAGAAGCTAAAGTGTGTTGAGTAGTTTGATACTACCAAGACAAAATCAGAGGAGAAAGCATTTCCTCTGGTTCACGGTTTCAATCTGCGCTTTCATGGCTTCATAACTGCGGACTTGTGGTGGGGCTAAACATTTGGGAGAGAAGCTGTGGTGGGACAGAGATGCTTACTTCATGGCAGCAAAAAAGAAGGAACACAGAAAGCCGCTCCTGCCCAGCTATGCATTCCAAAGATGTACCCTCCCCCCACAACAACATTAACTGGGCTCTGCTCTCTAGAGTTCTTCCACCTCCCAGAAGGCCAGTCACATTTTGAATCCATCAGTAGATCGTTTCATCTGATTAGTTCAGAGTCCTTACAGACTAATCCTCTCTGTAAATACATGTGTGTAAATTATATGT
Source organism: Acomys percivali (assembly GCA_907169655.1). Taxonomy (NCBI): domain Eukaryota; kingdom Metazoa; phylum Chordata; class Mammalia; order Rodentia; family Muridae; genus Acomys; species Acomys percivali. The sequence continues at coordinate 35,766,928 of OU015757.1, forward strand.
GTGATTTACTCACTTTCTAGGCATCTCGTAATCCAGTAGAGATTTAAATATGGCTGATGAAAGTTCCTCCAGGGCTGTGGCCAAGGCATCAGCCAACTGATGCCCCAAAACTCCTTCTGTGTTCATACAGGCATGAGCTCATAATAAAGTCCACAAAAAAACACAAAGGTACCAAAATATTGTGAACAAGAGTCAGTGAAACAGCAACCAGCAGAAGCAACTCCTAACAGATTTCTGTGCTGACATTATCAAATGCGAGATATGTCAAATATTGGATATGTTCAAATAAATTTTTAAAAAAGAATTGAAAGCATGTAAGGGCAGTGTGGAGGAAATGATGGTGGAAGGGTAATTAACACTAAGGATGTTGGAAAAGGATATATGAAAACTACTATTTTATAAGCTTCAGACTGCTTTGCTAATATCAAATACTTTCATTGGAGTTCCCTAACACAGAATAACAGTGCTCCTCCCAGAAGCCACAGTTTGCTAAATAAAAAGCCCAGGACAGGCCATGGAATACCTCTCCTGGAGCTGTTGTTCAGTGGTATCAAAGACCACAAATAGTACAGACCATTTCCAATGCTCTTGGTCACCCAGCAGAATTTGATGATAAGACCCTAATGCTAAAGATGCCATACATTTGGTCATAGGACATGTAGAAGTAAGTTAGCTAAACAGATAGTTTCTTCCAGCTGCCTAGCTTTGTAGTAACACAGACTGCACTATGCAAGCTGCTAGAGCAGAAAGTCAACAACAGTCTTACCCAGAATGAGCCAAGTGAATTTCAATAACACTGGAATGGCAAGCTAAGTCACTGGATATGCTAATGGCAAAGCTGCTATGGAGTAAAAAAAAAAAAAAAAATAGATGTCAGGATTAAAGACCCACCCCAGAGAGGAGACAATCTCCTAATTATGGGAAATAGAATGTAGTATTATAAAGAGAAAAGGGGAACTAGAATAGGAAGATTAAATAGAAAGAAGGAAGGGAGAGAAGAGAGAAGGAGGGAATATGGGGAGGGGCAACTAAAACTGAAGGACAATTTTTTACGCATGTGTAAGACTACTACTTTAGAAGCTTCCTAAATATATACGTATATGAAAAGGATCTAAATGGAGTTGCCAAATAATAGAAGGGACAATGCCCAAATAGACATCTTATGCCACCAAGTTAGACCTCCAGTGCTAGGAATGGGTTTTATCTTGTTGCGCCATTGGCCAAAGGGGTCTCATGAAACTCCCACAACATCACAGGCTAAGGCTATTGGTTGCTCTCCACATCTGATGGTAAAACCTGATTACTAATGACAATACTAATATTGTCAAACACAGAGAAGTTCAGCTGGTGCCTCACTAGAAATTTTGCTCCTACTGACGAGCATTCATGGTACTGGAAGGTACTCTGCATGCTATCAGAGGATATGTGTAATCATCCATATCACCCGGCTGCAAACCCTGAGACCTCCACTAACAACCTGTCTTCAAGGTATACTGGTACAATGGTAGCACAAATGTTATAGAGTAACTGACCAAAGTGTTATTAGAGTTAAGACAAACTCCGTGAGACAGAAGCCATGGCTGACACTGCTAAGGTGGCCAAGGATGTGAAACTAGGTCGTTCATGGGCTTAGGAGGAAACCTACTACTATTATTCTGCCAGATGAACATAGAAATAATATGAATCCTAATGGCATATTGTTATAGCATACACCAGTGCCTCATTCAACCCTCATCAGAGTAGTAATAGATGGGTACTAACTTAGAAACCCACAACTGCACAATATGCAGAGAGTGAGAGATTTTGGAGCACTCAGTCCTAAATGGAGTGTTTGTCTGTCTGTTTGTTTGTTTATCAAAACTCTCCTTTCAATGATCAGGGTTCTATTCAGAAAAGGAAGAGGAAAGATTGTAAGAGCCTGACATGATGGATGACTCCAGGTAAACAATGTCTCCCAGACAGAACAGGATTAACGTACATATGAACCTGGAGTCTGTGGCAGCACACAAAGGACCTTCACAGGGCCAAGTCAGAGAGAGTCCAAAAGCTGAAAGGAGGAAGTAGACACAGGGTCCAACCCCAACCAAGAAGTTACTGTAGATCCTGGAACCAGCAAGGTAGAAAACAAAGTACTAAGGTGTGACACTAAGGTTGTGACAGGTCCCCTCCTGCAGTAGTCATGGATTTCAGTGGGAGTCCTCAGCAAAGAATCCTATCTATACTCCCGCACAGTGGTGCCAAATAGCTCAAGAGCTGCAGCAGTTCTTAGTATCATGGGGTCAAAAGTTCCTAAATAGTTATGTGGGCACAAAGCAAAGGGGCTAAAGTTTGAATCTGTTAGGTTATGGCTGATTCCCACCACCACCACAACCACAGAGGCTGTCACTGGGGTCAGAGACAATGCATGTCAAGGGCTCCCATGATGCTCCACACCACTACCACTATCCTGTCTCTCACTCATGCATACACAGACACAGAGAGACAGACATAGACACACACATACATACATGCATACACAGACACAGAGAGACAGACATACACATACATACATACATACATACATACATACACACACACACACACACACACACACACACACACCACCTAACAAAGGAGAATTAAGGAGGGATCTGGGAACTATACTGTTCAACTCATAAGTTCAATCCATTCTCCACAGAGTGGGGTCTGACTTTCACATCAACTCTGGTGCCCCATATTTGACCACGTCCCCTGGGTGGGGAGGCCTGGTGGCACTCAGAGGAAGGATAACAGGCTACCAAGAAGAGACTTGATACCCTATGAGCATTTACAGGGGGAGGAGGTCCCCCTCAGTCACAGTCATAGGGGAGGGGAGTAAGGGAAAAATGGGAGGGAGGGAGGAATGGGAGGATATAAGGGATGGGATAACAACTGAGGTGTAATATGAATAAATTAATAAAATATATTTTAAAAAAGAAGTTCAATCCCAAAATTAACAGGCTCAAACCCCATTGGAACAGTACACAACCCCATCTATCTCAGCTTTGAACTAGAACTGCAAACTGCACTTCCCCCAACAGTGCACTTTGCTGCATGAACTATCACTGGAAGAAAAAACTCAGATCCATCCTACAAGGAAAAAAAAATACTGAATGGTGTGATTTTTTTTAACTAATGTATTGTTATTACACTATGACTTTTTGTTGTTATTGCTGGGTTTTATTATTTTTAAATTTTCAATGTTTTTTTTTTCCTTTTTTAATCTTCACTTTTGTAGAACTACCTTGCAATAATATTGCTTTAGCTCATATATTGCTCAGTTCTAGTGTGTGGTTGCTGTACAAACAGCGCTGCTCATCTACCACAGAGTACCTTTACCTTCTCCCTCACTCACTTATGCATTTTTCTCTCCTTTAAACCTCTAGTCCTTTTTCTCTTCTCCAAACTACCCTCACTTCACTTTTTAACTATAACTTTTCAAAACTTTAATAATCTCTAAACTCCATGTTTTCTAACAGCTTCCCAAATCCTACCAGATATTTTTCCCACCAGAATTTTTTTCTCAATTGATCTTATAGTAATCTGTAACCTTACCTAGGCTACATTCCCAGTACTGCTGCTCTTAGTGACTGACAAGTAATCTAGTATTCACAATACTGTGCTGACATGTTGGTCCTTAACTTGTTACTGAAGTTAAATAGCCCCCTGTTTATGACTGGATACTATCGCATTGGCGGAGGGAGCCAGGTAGTAATCACGGTTGCTTCTGCAGCTAACATTCCACTCCTTGAACACAGAGACTGGGGTATTAATGTCTGAACTACTCTACTCAACTCTCCCACAACTTGAATTTTGAAATATTTCAAAGGCTAATACAGCTGATAAGAAAAAGTCAAACCAAGGAAACAACCACACATGTAACTGTCAAGTCAGTACTGTGAAACATGAACCATGAAGTAAGCACAAACCCTCCACCAAGATACCAGTTCTTCAGCAACAGCCCCTAGTGAGTGCATTAGCTGAAATCCTACCAAGACAGAACTGAAAACAATAATTATAAGAATGTTTGATGAAATAAAATGTAAATAAAACTTCTAAATGAATCTAAGGAAAATATAAACAAAGAGCTCAATGAAATAAGAAAGGCAATACATATGAAGCAAATTCAATAAAGATAAATAGTAAATAAAAAGTCAAAATTTAGAAACATTAGACATGAAACATTCATAAGTCCAATGAAAAGTATCTCAATAAAAATATCACCAATAAAATACATTAATTAAAAGAAAATATCTAGGATTAAAGACAAGATAACTGAATTCAAATATTCACATATCAATAAAGACAATCAGAAAATGCAAATAAATTGTGTGAGGTTTTTATTTTTTGTTCTTTTTGTTGTTGTTGTTGTTGTTTTGAACACTATTCAGACACAAAACTTATTAATCATATGGTAAGAAAGAGAAGAACAGCTGCACAAAGTCATAAAGAACTTATTCAATGCTGGCTTGGAAAATGGCTTAAGCCTGATAGCCAAAGTTCAATTCACAGAACTCACTTAAAGGTAGAAGAAGAGGATAGATTGTGCAAGATTGTCCATTGACTTTGTTGACTTCCACTTACACCATGGCATGTGAATGTTCTCACTACCACATCACACTCACATACAGAGAGAGGGGGGGATAAATAAATAAGTGTATTTTTTACAAATAACTTTCCATTATAAAAAATAAGCTGTTAGAATACATAACCACTAAACCTTCACTACAGAAGAGAATTGAAGGAATCTTCAGACTGAAGAGAAAATTGAACGTATCTAGAAGACATCATGCACTAAAAAAACCATACCAGAAGACTAGTTAATGAATAGAGAGGAAACAAACACTACAAAATGACAAGAACTAATATGTGCTTTTCATTTATAACTTTGAATATTAATGGACTAAATCCACCAATCAAGAGAAAGAGACTAGCAGACTGAATTGCAAAACAAGATCCATCTATTTCTTTACCTCCAAGAAATGTATTTGATTATCAAAGTCAAATACAACCTCAGGGGAAAAGATGGAAGATGCTATCTAAGCAAGTGGAGCAGCAAGAGGGCATAGACCACCATTCCAGTATCAGACAAAATATGCTCCAATCTAAAATTAAGCCAGAAGAGATAAAGGTTCTCTTCGTATTGACTAAGGCAACAATTCATCCAAAGGAAATGACAGTTCCAAACACATATTCACCCACCACAGGCACGCCTAATCTCATAAAACAAACACTACTGGATACAAAGAGTAACCTCAACACAATAGTAGTTGGTGGTTTCAATACACCACTATCACAAACATATAGGTCATCGCTCCAGAGAAACGTCAGAGTTAAAGGACATCACAGATCAAATGAGCCTAATAGTCATCTGTGTGAAATTCTCTGCAAACACAGCAGCATATACACTCTTCTCAGCAGCCCGTGGACCTTTCTCTAAAATAGATGATGCCATAAGACACAAAGCAAGTCCTCTTTTTTTAACCCTTTCACAGTTTCATGCATGCATTTTTGATTATTCCCACCCTCGTTTATCCCCACCCAGCCCCTGTTGAAGCCATTATCCCACCAAGATTCTCTCCAACCTTCATGGCATCAGTAGGTGGCCCACTGACATTAACTAGAGTTGCTGATGTGACCATGAGTGGGAGTTATTTACTGGAATATGAACAACTTATCAGTGGCTATTCCACTGGAAAAAAAAATACCTTCTCCCCCCGCCCCCCGCCCAGCATCCAGAAATAATTTCAGGTTTTCTATGTGACCATGATGAAGTAAAGCAAGGAGAATACCAAGAGAAACCACAGAAAATATGCAAACTCATGAAGACTGCAAAACACAAAAATAATGAGTAGGTCACCAAAGAAATTAAAGAGAAAAAAACTAATTCCAAGAATTGAATAAAACTAAAAACACTAAAAAAAACAGAAAGATGACTCTGTAAGTAAACGTACTGATAAGCCTGAACTCAATCCCCAGGGCCCGCATGGTGGAAGGAGAACACTCCTGTAAATTGTTCCCTGACCTCCATACATGGGCCATGATAAGCACAGGCATACATGCATGCATGAACACATGTAGCCAACTGGGCTGCAAAACAATATCCTTCTTTTTTTTGGCCTCCAAGAAACATACATTAGCATCAAACTCAAGGGCAACCTTAGGGTGAAAGATGGAGACAGCTATTGCAAGCAAATGAAAATGAGCATGGATTAGCATGGGTCAGCATCCAAGGATCAAAAAATATATATACTCCAAATAGAATGAGTCAAACACTGGTTCACCCAATTTCATAAATCAGATACCACTGGATGTAAAGACATACACATATCAATATACAGATAAATAATTTAATTGAAATTTTAAATATAGAAGCTGAAGATACAGCATACCAACAATTATGGGATACAATAAAAGCAGTCTTAAGAGAGAAGTTTATGACTATAAGTGCCTACTTTTAAAAATCAGAGAACAGGGCTAGAGAGAGGAATCAACAGAGAAGAGCACTTACTGCCCTCATGGATGACTAAGGTTCTATCCTCAGCACCCATATGGTGGCTTACAACCATCTGTAACTCCAGTTCCAAGGAATCCAATTACATTCCCTGGTCTTTGTGCTCAATAGGAATACATGTGGTACACATACATACATGCAGGCAAAATACTTGTACACATAAAATATATATAATAAATAAAACAGAGAGCTCTCAAATTGAAATTTTAATAGTGAAAAAATACTGGAAAAATATCTGGGCAGAAATTCATGAAATAGGTATTTGTACTTTAAAAAAGAACTTATCAGTGAAATGAAGAGTTTGTCTTTCAAAGGATAAGCAAGTTGAAAATCCTTAGGCAAACCAACAAAGAGAAAGAAAGAAAATGAGTAAAATCAGAGATGAAGTTACAATGGACACCAACGATATTCAAGAATTATTGGCTCATACCTCAACACTTATATTCTAACTTTTTAATGGAGTCATGTCTATATTCATATAACCTAAAAACCAAAATGACGTAAGCAAACAGATCTATAACAAGCAATGAGATTGAAACAGTATTAACAAAACTCTCAACTAAAAGAAAGTTTAGGTCCATGTAGATTCACCTCTGAACACTATCAAATGCTTTTATTATTAAGAAAACACTTTATTAGTTTCTATAAGCAAGTTCACATGGGTAAGACTTTACATATTTCAGTATATTCCAGTACTCCTAAATAAGTGGTAGTAGCATTAATTTTAACATTCTTATTTTTTATTTATTTATTCACTGTAATCCCGATTGTAGGCCCCTCCTTTGTCTCTTCCCTATCACTCCCCTAGTCCTCAAAACAGAGAAGCCCCCCTCCCCTACCATCTGATCCCAGCCTATCAAGTCTCATCAGGACTGCCTGCATCCTCTTCCTCTTTGGCCTAGCAAGGTCACCCCACCAGGAGAAAGTGATCAAGGAGCAGGCAATAGAGACAGCCCCTGTTCCCCATTTTAGGAGACCTACCTGGAGATTGAGCTGCCTGTCTACTACAATCTGAGCAGGAGGCCTATATCCTCACCATGCATGGTCCTTGGGTGGTGCATCAGTCTCTGCAGGTCCCCTGGGCCCAGATTTGTTACCTCTATTGGTCTCCTTGTGAAGCTCCTGTCCCCTCCAGGTCCTTCTATCACCCAACTCTCCCATAAGACTCCTTGGAAAAATATATGGCTGTTAATTTCTATACAATGTCAACTCAACACAGAAAAGTCAATGTCAACATTCACAACAATGAGAAAGTTTTTACCAAAGGTAGTGGCAAAGTTATAGTTTGCAGAAATTCAAATTTTACATATATATCAATAACAGTAAAAGAACACCAGTGATTTTAATATATTCCATAAGAAAGAAAGAGAGATGAACATTACCAAATTCTTATTACACTGATGCTGAGGCACACAACAACAGCAAAAATAAAACTGGCCAATATTCCTGGTGGACACAGATGCAAAAATTGTCAATAAAACAAAAACTTGCAAACTGAATCAAGAACATATCAAAACATCATGCACTCATGACCAAGTCAGTTTTATCCTCAAGATGCAAATATGGTTCAACATATACAAGTCAATAAATATAGGACATTATGTAAGCGGACTCAAGGACAAGAATCACAGTTATTATCTCAATAGTGCAGAAAAAAAGCTTTTGACAAAAATTCAACATCCCTTCATGCTTAAATCCCTGAAGAAACTAAAAGGACTATGAATATATTTCAACATAGTAAATGCTAAATACAACAAACATACAACCAACATTATACTTAATGGGGGAAACAGAAGTCATTTCCACTAATATCAGCACATTCTCTACTCTCATTCAACAGAGTTCTCAGAGTCTTGCTAGAGCAATAGAAAGAGAAAGAAAAAAATAAAAAAGATACAAATTGGAAAGAAGGAAATTACTATCCCTATTTGGAGATGATATAATTCCATACATTAGATACCCTCTAGACTCTATGAAAGAAAAACTTTTAAGTCTGAAGCATATTTTCACAAAGTAATATTTTCAAATATTAACATACTCAAAATGAATAGCCTTACAATATACACCAATAACAAAAATGCTAAGCAAAAAAGCATAAAAATTATACATTTACAATTATGTCAAAAAAAGAAAAGAAAGTACCTGAGAAGCTTGGCCAAAGTTGTGAAAAGCTTCTATGAGGAAAACGTTAACACACTGAGGAAACAACTGAAGACAATATTAAAGGTAGGAGGCACTCCCGTGCTCATGCATTGCAAGAGTTAATATTGTGGACACAGCTATGCTACCAAAGCAACATACAGATCCAATGCAATTCCTCATCAAGATTCCAATTTCATTTCTCACAGAAATACAAAGACAAGCCTAAAATATGTGTGCAAGCATAGAAGACTCCAGCAGACTAAAGCTATCCTGAGCAAAGGAACAACGCTAAAGGTTTTGCCGTGCAAGATTCCAAGTTACACTGTAGACAAATTCAGCATGGCAGTTGGCACAGAAACAGGCATATGGGCTAGTGGGACATAACAGAGGATCCAAAAATAAATCCACCCAGCTACAGAAACAAAGATGTCAAAAATATATATCGGAGAAAAGTTAACCTCTTCAACAAGTGGTGTTAGCAAAACTGAGTCTCCACATACAGAAGAATAAAATAAGATTTCTCTCATAGGTATTGGATGTAGATCAATTCCAGACACATCAAAAACTTTAACATAATACCTGAAACACTAAAACTGAAAACAAAAAGGTAGAGAAAACTCTCCAAGAAGTGGTCAGTGGTAAGTACTCTTTGAACAGGACTCCAGTTGCTCAGGAAATAATACCAACAACTAGCAAGTAGAATTTCATGAAACTAAAAGCTTCTACAAGCAAAATAAATATTTAATGTAGTTAAGAGGCGGCCTTCAGAATGAAAGAAAATAATTTCTAACTACATTTGGTGGTTTGAATGAAAATGGCCACATAAACTCACAGGGAGTGGCAATATTGAAGGTGTGGCCTTTTTGTAGTAGCTGTGACCTTATCGGAGGAAGTGTGGGATTGGGGGAGAGGGATTTAAGGTTTCTGAAGTTCAAGCCATACCCAGTGTCACTCTCTCTTCCTGCTGCCTGCAGATCCTGATGTAGAACTCTTAGCTACCTCTCCAGCACCATGTCTGCCTGCAGGCTGCCATGCTTCCTGCCCTGATGATAGTAGAGTAAACCTCTGAACCATAAGCCAACCCAGTGAAATGTTTTCCTATATAAGAGTTGACGTGGTCATTGTGTCTCCTCACAGAAATAGATAGCCTAACCAAAACACAACATATCTGGCAGAGGATCAATAGCAACAAAATATAAAAATCAAACAACCCATAAACAAATGGATTAACTGACAGATCTGAAAAGTGAAACACAAGTGACAAAAAAAAAGCAAAATGAAACAAAAAAATAAAAATGTTCAACATCATTAGCTATCAGAGGAATACAAATTTACTACACTGAGATTCCACATCATCCCAGTCAGAATGGCACTCATTAAGAAAACAACAAATACTGACATGGTGGTGAACAAAAGGGAACTTTATACACCATATGTGTGTGTGCATACATCTATACACATATACATACATATGATCCAGCTATACCACTCCTGTGTATTTACCAAAAGGACTCCACGTCCACATATCACAGAGATAACTGCACATCAGTCTATATTGCACTGGTGTTTATAACAGCTAAGTTATAGAAACAATCTAGGTGTTCAAGAGCAAAAGAATGGATAAAAAAGATCTTGTTTACATACACATTTAGACACAATGAGGAATGAAGCTGGCATTTATTCAAAAGTGAATCAAACTGGAGATAATTCTATTATGCAGATTCAGTCTCAGGGACACAAATACATTGCATGCTTCTTTTCTTTGACTTGTGGGTCCTAGACATTATAGAAACATAAAATCATATATGCACAAATGACATGAAAGTAGGAACAAAACTGTCAGGAGAGCAAAAAGGACTAACAGAAGAAAGGAGTAGAGATGGTGGGTGATAGCATGACACTAAGGAAAACTAAAATCAGAGGAGAATATGGGTAAGACTCATTACATACCGGAAGGAAAATGGCCCTACACAATCCTGTGTGGTGAACTTGCAATTAAATATGAAAGAGAAGCATAAAAGATGAAAACTCGGACAAACACATCATCAAAAGTTTACTATCAAAGCAGGTAAAAGGAAGCAGCTAAACCAAGGAGGAGATGTATACATGACCTGGAAAGGAAATCAACAAAAGAGATGAAAAAGTTACTAAAAGGTGTATGAGTGTGTATCAGCCGTATGAGTGGGAAAGTTGACAAGAGAGAAGAGAGATTTATCAAGAAAGTTGAAAGTTAAATATATCTGTATGCAAATGTTGGAAATGAAAAGCTCAATGAACCCAATAAAATCACTGAGGAAAGCATCACCAATGGCATCAGTCAAGCAAAAGACAGAATATCAAGGATGAAGGCCAAGGCCAGGGAAATAGTATACACAAACATCCCCAAAGGAAAACAGAGTGAAGACAATCACCAAGGACCCTGAGATAATAATGGAAGACTAAGCTCACAGAGTTGTGATTTAAAAAAAAAAAAAAAAAAAAAAAAGAGCAAATCTAAACACACCATGTATTTAAATAAAAATATAACAGAAAATTTCAAAAACCTATAGAAATATGTCACTCAAACACAAGATGCGTTTAGATCAAAAGATATGACCAGAGAATAACTTCTTCGTGACATAAGATAGCCAAGATGTCAAAAATACAAAGCAATGGAAGTAAAACTAGAAAAGAAAAACACCAACTCACAACAAAGTCAGCACAGAAGAATAACATTCAGTTTCTGGTCTGGTAAGCACCCCTAGATCAAGGAAACCAAGGAATGAAATATTTCAGTAACCACAATAACTGCCAGCCAAGATCGCTCTAACCAGGAGACTTAGCCTTAAACCATGTTAGAAGAATAGGGGCATTGCAAGACAAGGACAGCCATGACACTGCATTCCCACTAAGGCACCACTGCAGCAAGTACTTAGAGCAATATTATAGAAGAAGAATAAGAAGAAGAA
>OU015757.1:35778559-35806152 GCA_907169655.1 Acomys percivali
TAGATAGATAGATAGATAGATAGATAGATAGATAGATAGATAGATAGTTTGGGGAGCTAGCAGTTCTACACAACAAATAACCAGTACGTATAAAATGTCATCTGGGTCTTGTTATAACAACACTGGGTGACTACAATATTGCACTTTGATCTTTAGCATCTTTAGTTATATCACCTAAACTAAAAATCAATGAACAAACTGTAGAGTTTAACTACATCCCAGATGAAATGTACAAACACACACACACACACACACACACACACACACACATACACCATCCAACAGACTGCTCCTCAGCAATCTATAGAACCTTATAGAAAATATATCACATTCTCAACCTGTTTCTTACTGCACCTTATTGATAAAATTATTCACCATATCTGAGCTTCACCTTCTTTACCTAAATAATTACAGCACCCACTTCATGAGTAGGATGTGCGGAAAAATAAGAGTATAGTGTTGTCACAGCCATGACCAGCATGAAAAAAATCATTCAGTAAATGGTTTCCCTTCTACAGAACAGATACCACCAAGCCCAACACCCACACTTGCTGACAGAGAAGGAGTGGCAGTTCTGTGTGTCTGGCTGGTACCTCAAAAGCCCCCTGCAGGAAACTGTAGGCCTCCAGATGTCCATAGGGCTCCTGGGAGAGGCCAGGTTCCTCTTAGAACAATAGCCCTGTTCAGTCTCCTGCCAAAGATTGCCAGAGCTCCACACAGAACCTTTCGCCCCAGTCTCTGTAAGCCAAGCCTAAATTCAATTACTGTGAAATTAACTACGCATTAAACAAAAAACTCCCAACCTGGTAGTTGTCACTGCTAATTAGCTAGTTACCACTCACTGCTGCTGGCTTTCAGCAGCCAGCGTGCTGACAAGAGCTGTCAAGACTTCCCTGCAGGGTGGGCCGGAGCCACTGAGACTTGATTTGAACTGACAAGGCACAGCAAGCTAATATCAGAGCCTGCTTTAGGTGAGCCACATGACCCTGGAGGGGAACTCACAGGATGAGCAAGGCAGCAGAAACAAGCTCTGGAGGAAACACAGGAAAGGGACATGTTAAGGCAAGAAGCGTAGGTCAAGAGCGAGGGTAATGGCCCTGAAAAGACGATGTTCGGACATTGATGGCTGGGTTGTGAGCAGGCTGCTATTCAGCATTATGATGGTAACAGCATGATAAATTTATGATTCTCATGACAAGAGCGCAGTGAATACTGGTTAGATAGATGAATGGATTTCATAAAATAAGAGGGAGCATCTTCCCATACATTTATCTCATTTTTTAAAGAAGCTTCTGAAATTTTATCTTCTCTCTGTTCTCTGTCAAGAAATCAATTTGATGAAAGCCTTATGATGAAAATATTTTTACCAAATTCTAAACATAAAAAACTCCAGGTCCCTTTCCCTACACCCCACCCCCACCCCATCCTATACCAGGACCATAATGACTGCCATATTTGGAGAGGACATATAAGGGTCTATCTCTGCGTGACAGGAACAGCAGAGCACTGGCCATATTCTCTCAGTTTGCTAAGTACTGGTGCTTATAAAGAAAACACAAGCAAACAAAAGAGCCTCAGTTCACAGAGTGTACTGGGAGAAGAAGGCAACTGCATTTGTCACCCAGACCTAACCAGTCCAGGTAATCAACTTGAGCTATAACCATGGATTTCTTCAAATTTTAACTTCCTAAAGGTAGGACTCAGGAAGAATCCAACTGACACTCAGGGGTGGGGTTCACTGGGTTTGTTAAGTAGTTAAATTAGAGAGTCTATATAAGACAACTAAGGAATAGGGAAACTACAGTGAGAAACCTGTGTTGAATAGGAAACCTTGAAGGAATGGTAGCTACAAAATTCTTCTTTTTGGCATCATGCACTAGAGATGAAAAGAATTGTTTTGGGGGAGTGGATCTAAACAATTTCTCCCAGACTTGTATTTTGAATGCTTAGTCCCCATCCCCTGGCACAATTTTAAAGGCTGTGGAGCCTTTAGGAGGTAGAGCCTGGCCTGGTTGGCAGATGTTGGTCACTCTACAAGGAGGGAGGACTAAAGTTTACATATCTCTTCTGCTTCCTGCCTGCCACCGTGTGAGCAGCCATGGATTCATCTACTCCCACTGGCATGCTTTCCCAATGGCAGTGGACTGCAACCCTCTGAAACATTGATCAAAAACCAACAACAACAACCCAAACAAACAAAAAAGCTAAACAAAAAAAGCACAAAAACAAACAAAAAATCCACTTTTTTATACATATACTTCCTTTTTTTTTTTAAGTTTATTTTATTATGCATGAACGCCAGAAGAGGGCATCAGATCCCATTACAGATGGTTGTGAGTCACCATGTGGTAGCTGGGAACGGAACTCAGGACCTCTAGAAGAGCAGCCAGTGCTCTTAACCACTGAGCCATCTCTCCAGCCACTCTCCCCCTCACCCCCAAAAAGAAATAAAAATAAAAAAACCTTAATGTTGTTTTTACCAGCTCTTTTGTCAGGGTAACAAGAGAAGAAGTCACTAAGACAAGGACTCTGAAACTTTCCCAGGCCCTTAACACCAAGAACAAACGTCAGACTTCTGCTTCTGAATCTTGTCTGCAACTGCATGCCGTATTGAAAAGAACAAACAACACTGTGGCCTGTGCTGTTCCGCACAACCTCTCTAAGGCTGTTGGTCATAACTAACTCCGTCATGACCTCCTCTTTAGGAAGGATACAGGTTAAGTATGAACTCTGTGGCCAGGTGGTGACAGTACTCTCACCAGAGACTGAGGATTGCTTGTCTTGTTATTCCCTTGTGGCTGTTTCCCTCCCCTCCCCAGCCAAAGGTCAAACGCTTTACTAATTGCTAATGATTAAAAGCATTGTGTTAACTGATGCTAACTGCAGTGACATTTCTGTAATTAATTTAAGACTCTAAAGTGGTGTTCAGGATAGCCAAAGAGGCTACAGCGCATAGCAGGGCTGTATCTGAAGGTTGACATGAACCCAGTTTTCTAAAATTAGCTGAGGCAATAGCCAAGAAACAGCCATGATAATGAGGGTGCCATGTGTGTGCTTCGGTTGACATTGGAAGTGAGGGTCTGAGGACTTCTACACTCAGAGATGCCCCTGCTCCCAGCTCTCCAGTGCTTGACAAGTCCATGCTAGTCTCTAAAAGAGGTCCTCAATGTCAGCAGCCTCTAGCAGATGAGAGGCTATGAATGGCTTCTCAATTTCCCAAACCAGAGTTGACAAGTCACAAAAGCTGAACAGTGACTCAAACCATCTGGAGGCCAGCAATAAGAACGCTCTCAAATCTTTTTGAAGTGTAGCTTAGTGTGACAACACACATCAATAATCCCTATACGTGCGAGACAGACACGAGAGCATTTTGAGTTCAAGGGAAGCTCAAGGCTAAATGGTGAGTTCAAGGCCAACCTGGGATACACAGTGAGACCAGATCCTGACTCAAAACAATTAAATGAAATAAATGCTGAATAAATATTAGATTCTTCCCAAGAAATGTAACTGGGTCTTTATATACTACTGGTTTGGGTTTGTTTGTTTGTTTGTTTGTTTGTTTTTAATGTGTTTGCTTGTTTTGTTGCTATTGTTTGTTGTGATGGTTTTATTTTCAGTTTTTGCCTCTTTATATAATCAAGGAAAAAATGTATGGCCAATGTCACTTAGAAATTCTTTCTTCTTCCTTACTGCTGTTCACTTATCTTTGGTGTTTTCAGCACAGAACTATCATTACACTGAATGAGGCGCTACCTAAAGCTGCCTCCCTGTGCATCTGAAGTTTGGACTGAAGGTTTCCCTATCCATCACAAACTGTAACTGATCTAATGACATAACTATAATCTAAACAGGCTAGGACGCACTGTGATAACAAGTAGCCAAGTCTCAGCCAATCAGAGGAGCCAAGCTTCGTTCATCCAGGTGAGGCACAGCTGACGGCATAAGCCAGGATGGAGTAAGGCAAACCCACACTAACCAACCCAGAGAGCAGTTTCTATACCTTCCTTATATTTAAGACACTTCCTTTTCTCTTATTATAAGTATGGTATGCACCATATAGTGGGACACAGCATTCTGAACCATCTTTGGTCCATTTAGATATCAGAAAGGAAATTTTAATTTTAATTTTAAAAAATGAACCAGGAAGATGTCTCAGCAGGGAAGTGTTTGCTGACAATCCTTACAACATGAGTTGGATGCTTATAACCTACAGAATGGGAAGAAGAAAAACTGTTTCATCAAGTTGTGTATGCACACACACACACACACAATACAGCAAATAATTTACTTTTTTAATGACTAAAGTTAAATCAAAAGAAGACCCACCAACCTACATTTGCTGTAATTTCCTCTGCTAATCCTAACAGACACAGGAGTACAAACGCAAACACATCAGGGCTCAAGTAGGCCAGGGAAATGTGTGAAATCAATAAGTCTAAGATAACAGTAAGAGGTCAGAGCTACAGCCACCTTGAACAGGCCAAAGCTAAAGTCATTCACACACAATTTTAAAAGAAATCTCGAACAAATTAGCCTGCTGCTAAATTGAGCCAGCTGGTTTCCATCCAGAGTCTACACCAGTTAATTGCCAAGCTTTGGATTTGTGGATTCTAATTAGTTCAGTATATTTAACCCAACTCCACTATACAAACTTCTATGGTAAATTCATTCATCAGAACATTCTAGAAACAAATAAAAGAACACAAAGTGGCATGGACATTCTGATACAGTAATCACCTCTCAGGACTCAAAGACGTTCTCCCAGCTGCTGGGATGAGCCACCTGGCCCCATCATCCCAGGAGCTGCATGCATTTAACAAGTGAGTGGCGTAGGTGCATAAAGGGCTGTTCTCACTGTTAGTGACTTAGAATTTTCGAAAAGCTATTCAAACTTAGAGTTCCTTGTGGATGTCTGCCATGCCTACCCAAAGCCCTAACTCTCCCTCCCCTTCCCTCTAGTCTCCTTTACAGTTTAAACCCAGTTTTATTTCCTCCATTGGTAAGGAGCTATGCCCCGATAAGCCTCTTCACTGTTAAGGTCCATCTCAAAGTCTGCTCCCTAGAACTAGATAGAATAACTTCGGACTCTAGATGTTTTCTTCCTCCTCCACAAAGGGTTGTCCACAGTCTAAACCTGTACTGCCCAGAAGATCCTAGAGTGAGGGAAACATCCAAAATGGCTGCTGACCATTTCCTTATGCTTGGTTTAGCTGAGAAAGTAAGCTTTGAAGTTAACTCATTTTAATTCAGTTTAAATAATAACGTATAACAGGGGACAACTAGTGTGACTCTAAGCTGTTGCATCTCAGCTCAAAGTGAAAAGCAGAGGGATGTTGTCAGTCAGCCTCTTCACTGTGAGGAATGAAATGCCCGGCATTGGATGAAATATGTATGCCAAGGAATCGTTTCATTTAATCATCTTAAGTTGTAATAAGAAATATTTTTTTTAAAAAACTTCGTAATGTGTTATGAAATATTTAAGAGTATGTCCAGACCACTCCTTTGAGTGGTGACATCCGCTGTCTCGGTGAGTTAGTCAAGGCAGGTGCTTAAGGAGCAGAGACCACGTCTGCCATCTGCTTTGGTTTGATCACTTCAGTTCTGTCGTCACTGAACAATCCCTGATCAAACAGTGAGTTTCTTCCCCACAAATACTAAGCCTTGATTTAAGAGCTCTGACTAAGGGCCTGCAGCTCCCACCCTGGAGAAAAGCTTGCAGCTAAACCCAGCAGCCACCTAATCATACAGTGAGCTCCTGGCCGCGCAGAGAGGCCCCTTGTATCTCTAGAACCCAAGTGCAGTCGCCTCGTGGTTGTGAAGGACTGGACGCAAGACAAAAAAAAATCAAAGGAAGTCTTCCCCTGTCCAGAGAGGTTCTTACTCTTTCCCTGCCCACCCCCACCTCCCGTTGGAAATTACTTCCTGCTGTGTGATCATCAGAAGCAAATGGGAAATACGCTGGAGTCTGGGAAGCAACAGATACACTGTGCCCTGGGAGACAGCGGAGTGATTTGAGGTGTTAATGCATTGTCTACTGCTCAAGAGAAAGGTTAAAGCCTGGGCTCGAATCACATGTGAAAATGAAGCAGAGCCCTGGCTGTTGCCCCTGGTGGACATTTCTCCGCAGTGTGGAAGCCAGGCCCAGCTGGCGATCTCAGTTCATCAAAGCCCCAACAGGAGAACACGGAGTGCTACAAAGCAACACACTTCCCTCACTTTCGCCTAAAATGGCCATTAAGCTGTGTGTGAGTAAAAACCCCTTAAGTGAAAGTGGATGACGG
Source organism: Acomys percivali (assembly GCA_907169655.1). Taxonomy (NCBI): domain Eukaryota; kingdom Metazoa; phylum Chordata; class Mammalia; order Rodentia; family Muridae; genus Acomys; species Acomys percivali. The sequence goes on from OU015757.1 coordinate 35,784,841, forward strand.
GCTTCCAGTTTCTTATTTCAAAATGGCCTGCCCTTGAGCGTGATAACCCTTAGTCCGTAGTACCCTCTCCCTTCTGACCTTGGGAGAGCTTTAAGTCAGCTTCTGTAGTGCCTCAAACCTCGTGACCCTTCAAAAAACGTGTCCTGTGTGTGGTCATAAAGAAGGCAGGCTTAAACCGAGCGTGGTGGCACACACCTTTAATCCCAGCACTTGGGAGACAGAGGCAGGCGGATCGAGGCCAGCTGGGTCTACAAAGTGAGTCTAGGACAGCCAAGGCTACACAGAGAAACCCTGTTGGGGGGGGGGAGTTAAAAAAAAGAAAAAGGCATAGTTGCCAAGCGGTGATGGTGCATACCTTTAATCCCAGCACTCTCGGAAGTGTTATATTTTAAAAATCAGAGCGCAACTTGCCATGGTTTTTTCCCCTTGATCACGTGATGGGGAATCACATGAGGAGATGAAGCTTCTAAAGGTGTGATCCCTAAGAAAAAGAGGACCCCTACTTCCTTTGATGTGAAATATGAACTTGAAATAAATTTTTGTAGCATTACATCACTGGCATTTGAGAGGGATGTTGCTTGCTACCCCACCGTCTTCTTTAGCTAACTGTTACAATGTATTAGGATCCCCATGAGCTTGCCAAAGCCTTTAAAACAGGGGTTGCCCATACAGTTTGCCCCTATGACCTACCACATAATGCATAGTGAGTAAATAAATGTTCGTTGGATTAATATATAAGTGTGACTAGCCATTTTTGTTTTCAAAGTAGTTTGGTAGTAATTTAATTCTGATGTCACAGTTTTTAAAGGGTAAAAATTGCTGATAAAATTGAGCTCTGCTGATAGTTAGGATGGGAAATGATCATTGACGAATCTGGGGAAGCAGCATCCTTGCTTGAGATGTCAATCATGAGCATAAGATACAGGAATGCACAGGGTTTGTGAAAATGGCCCAATTATTTGCTTTGAATGCTGACTTACTTTGAATACAAATACAGGAAAAGAAAAGAAAAAAAAGTATTTTGCCACGCAGGACCACATCCGTTGTTTTTGTAATTGCATCTCTAACTGACACTGGGGGGATGGGAAGGGGGTGAGTGTCATATTCACAAACCAAGGAGGAAGATCAGTAATTAGGAAAAGACTCAATTCCTCAAAGACTTTAAATTTGGAATCAACTCAATTACTTCCCCCTTGAAAAGCTATATCCATTATTTGAAAGCACTTCTCAAGCTTCCCAGTCACCCTATTTATACTTTGTCTTCAATTACTTTTCTCATTGTATTTTGCATAGAATACACTTCCAATTTCCTGCTTAATTCCATCTACACCCTTGGGTATCTGCGGCTAGTCATCTCAGGGTGGAACATATGTAAGTAAGAATGCATTGCACTCTGCTACATATTTCAGGGACTAATATTTGTTCCTCATTACTCTTTGCAGTATCCATTTACTTGGAACCAGATCTTTTGCTGAGAGGATAAAGGGAGATCTGTCATAAATTTAGAAAGGGTGCCCTTTTTCAGCACATCTCTGTGAAAAGAAGGCTTTAATGATGTTAGCCTTTTTAGTACAGCTTCAATTTACATTTCATTGAGGAAGATGAATCGCTGTGAATTCCAATTAAAAGGTTATTACTCAAGCCAGTGTTAGGAAGGGCTAATTGCTATAATAAATAGACCTAAACTGTGAGGTTCAACATAATACAAAGGTATCTCTTGCTCAGCTACTGGACAGTGTTCAGGCAGTCAGAATGCAGCCACTTCTTCTCTGAGAGGTCATTCCGAGCTTCACTTCACTATCCCATTGGCTTTTGGCCACTGAGCCAGGGACAAAGAAGCTTGAACACTACATAATACAGATGTGTAGTAACATAGTTGTATTCTGACCAAAAAAAAAAAAGGCTATTTAGGAAAATGAACAATGGGTTTGGGGTCTATCTTGCAATCCTTATCACATCAGTGGAATTTGAAAGACCAACATGAATTGAAGCTGTGGATAAACCGAATTTGACGACGACTTCTTTGATTGGTGTACTCTAGTGATGACATCGGTCTTGCATGATGAAGTCAAGTCTGGGCCAATTTGATCATTTCCCCTCTTTGCTCCCTAGATCACCACTTAACAACGTATGTAATTTGTATAATTTGTTGTTTTTTTTTTAAGATTTGTTTATTTATTATGTATACAGTGCACATCAGATCACATTACAGATGATCATGAGCTACCATGTGGTTGCTGGGAATTGAACTCAGGACCTCTGGAAGAGCAGTCAGTGCTCTTAACCTCTGAGCCATCTCTCTGGCCCGTATGATTTGTTCTTAAAGAATGGTCTGTATGCTGGGATGTTCCTGAAACCCTATCAGGTAGACTGAAAGAATCAAAAAAAAAAAAAAAAAACAACAAACAGTGTTCCAGGATCATTGCAGAAGAAGTAGAAGAAAAACTATAAGAGCCAAAGAGGAGGGAGTTTGCCATGAGACTGTGTCCCCCTGAAATATCAGAAGTTACACACATAAAATTTCACTAGCATGACTGCCTAAACATGAGATGGACAAGGATGGCACCAAGGCATAGGGGAAAGCTCACAAGGCCTAAATCCTACACAGAGAACTAAGGAATGTGAGAGTGGAAGGAAATCGCCTTCTCAGTTTGTTGTTAAACCCCAAATGGTCAGCCCTGAAAACATAAATACAACAAAATATTATATGACAGAACAGGTTCAATTTGTATACTTAAAAATACACACACAAGCCAGGCGTGGTAGCACACGCCTTTAATCCCAGCATTTGGGAGGCAGAGGTAGACAGATCGCTGTGAGATTGAGGCCAGCCCGGTCTACAAAGTTAGTCCAGAACAGCCAAGGCTACACAGAGAAACCCTGTTCGAAAAACCAAAAATAAAAACAAAAACAAACAAAAACAAAAACACCACACACATATAGAGAGACGTAACAGAAACTAATTTAAAAGGAGGGCATGGATTTGAAAGAGCGCAAGGAAGGAGTTACGGGGTGATTTGAAGAGAGGAGCTGATTTAATTATATTATAATCTTTAAAAACTAATTCTAAAGACATTTTTTATAAAACTCCCATGATGTTGACTGTCTTACTTATTGTCATTGCATTAATGATGTAGAAGCAGTGGTGATGACACCAGCTGGAATTTTAGCACAAGTCAATTCATGTGCTCACATTTTTTTAAAGTTGTGGGGCAGGATATAAGGGAAAGTAGATTTGATTCAAAAATCCTTGATAAAAGCAGTAAAAATTAGTTATTAAATGCAATCTCTTGAAGATAACATCTTCCTAATGTTTGATGGGTCAGAATGAAAACTGTGCACGAAGTACTTTTGCTGCATGTCCACAAGTGACACTCATCTCACAGAAAAGTCACATAAGCAGCTCTTTGAGTTGTAATCTGTACCAGTCATCACTTTTATCATGAAACATTTAAAGAATGGCTGACAGTCACACTACAGTTATTCAGGCTGGGGACTGAGATATTTAATCAAAAAGTGAGTCTGTCACTCTCCAGAAAATAAATGACAGTGTTTATTTATTTATTTATTTTATATTTCAAATGGAAATTGGGGTTTTGAAAAGTTTAAAGACTCTACCACTAGTTTTAAAACTTCCAAATATTTTAAAGAGTTCTCCAGGATTGTAGAGGGCAAAAAGGGCCTTGTGCACACAGCTAAGCACTGGAAAATCCAGGAAAGGCAAACACACAGCTCACCACTTTGATGGAATGAGGCACACAGCTGCTCTTCCTGGAGTGCCAGGAATGATGAAGTTTTACAACCAGACTCTGCCCATGTCTCCCACAATTTATGGTTTTACTTATCCAAAACCCTTTCCCTAAGTCCTGAGCCCTGCTTTTAGACCATGAACCCATCCTTATGAGTGATGTCATTTGTTCTTTTCAACAGCCTAAGTGACTTCCATGTTCTCTTAGGACCAGGCCAATCCTAACACCCACAGGCACTTCAGTCAAGCTCCCCAGACCCTAAATCTTGGCACTATCTCTGAGTGAAAGGAACACATTCTTGTGAAAGAGGCCAGATGTACCTTGTACAGAACCTCAATGTAAACGTGTCATAAATTGTGCACTTGGGGTTGAGTTCATTGTTATCTGAATGCTTGTTTCCAAAATTGTTCTCTGCTTAAATATGGCTAAAGTGAAATCATCTGAGCCAGACTCTAGAAGTCTTGGTCCAGAACCAGTTACAATAAAATTGGGCTAAGCCAAGTTTCATTCTTGTCTCTTGTGGCTTGTTTTTCCCTGCCTGCTCTGAAGCCTTCAGAGAATCGCCACACAGGTTCCTGCCTTGATTTCCTGCCCTGACTTCCCTTAATAATGGACTACCAAGAGTAAGCCCAAAGAACCCTTTTCCCAGTAAGTTGCTTTTGGATAGTGTTTTATCACAGTAACTGAGACAGAAATACACCTCGATAATCACAGGAGGTTGAGGCAGTATTCAAAGTACAATGTCTTCGTCGGTTAGTGGAAGATAGCTGTAATCTCATGCATGCTTTTGGATTTAATCTGTTGTTCTGTAATGTATATGAAGAAAGTAGCCATCCATACTATTCAGCACAGAGGCCTTTGCTGAGTGTTGGTGCCAGGCTGCCCTGACCTCCCTTAATAATGCACTACCATGTGGAAGTGTAAGGCAAATAAACCTATTCCAGGTGCTGGCTATGTGGCTGTGTCCTATCTTTAAAAGAAAAGGGGTGAAAGGAACGCTAGAACGGAGTTAATGTAACAAGTTGTAAAAGCTCATTTGTAGGATTTCAAGTACATCAGAGCAGCTAACTTTAAAGAAATTACCACTGTTTTCAAACTCTACTTTAGCATTCTAATATATCCACAATAATCAGAAAAGTGCTATTAAAATAGTTCTCTCTTTTCTAGTGACATGTGTGATGTATGCATGTGCATGCATCTGTATGTGTGCGTGTCTGTGTGTGTGCATGTGTGTGTGTGTGTGTGTGTGTTTGTCTGTGTGTATTTATATAATAGAATTTTATTCAGTTCACAGCTCTTGGTCTTAGGAAGTTCAATGGCCTGGCATCAACATTCAGTAAGACATTTTCAAAAAGAAAAGTAAAACATGTCATTCTTCTTAATTTATTTTTATTCTATAAAATGCATTTACAGTTCACAAAAATTTTTACATATTAACACATGATGAATACACTACTTTTTCAATAAAGTAAGCATTCTTTTTAACTTTTCAGTTTTATTTTCCAATATGGGAAATGTGAAAAAACAAAAGTTCTTTGGAACCCTAGTTCAATCCTTTCATTTTATTGATAGACACATAAGGGTTTACTAATTCAGCAAGTCTTACTCATGAGCACAATTACTGACATCAAAACAAAATAAATAAGTGGATGAATTCAACTGAGAATCTGGAGAGAAGAGTCAGCAACATGGAGGAGAAAGTTTGTAAAATATGGGAAAATCCACAATATTGAAGAAAAATCCATATTTCAATGGAAATTGAATTTTTTTAAAAAAATGAAAACAGTAATGTTGGAAATAGAAAAACTCAATGAATCAAATAAAAGGTATCACTAGTAAACAAAATATACACACCTCATTCCACAGGGACATACTTACTCCAACAAGGTCACACCACCTAAGCTCTCCAAAAAGTTCAACAGCTGGGGGAAAAGCTTGTAAATATATGAACTTATATGGTGCAGGCGGATTTTTATTCAAACCACCACAAATACTAAAAACCCATTTAGTCCACAATGATTTACTTGAGGCCCTTCAAGTAGATGTAAGCAAAGAGGGCCATATTCAACAAAGGCATCTTTTTAAATCAGCGGACGAATAATGACAAGCACAAACTAAAGCAGTTTCTGACCACCAAGCCAGCCTTGCAGAAGAGTTCTAGCCACAGAGAGGAGGAAAAGACGCAGTCTCCATTGTAGAAACCCAGGAGAGAGTACATTTCAGCAGATGGATGATGGGTGGAGAAAGGAGACTTAGGAAGGAGTCTATTGTGTCCACCCTAGTAATTAAGCAAACCACTAATACTAAAAAGGGAGAAAGTAAAAAACAAACAATAATCCAACCAACCCCCCCAAAAACACACAAAATTACAGAAATGAGTAAATATTTTCAATACTAACCACACATATAAATCCCCTCAATTCACCAGTAAAGACACATAGACTACTTGAATGGATAACAACTTTCTTTTGTCTCCAAGAAACACTTCACTGGTGAAAATACCAACAGAGAATCAGAAACAGCCTATCAAGTTAAAGAAAACTGACTAACTATGTCTGTTGATAGCTGATAAAGTAGACTGCAAACTAAAACTAGTCAAGACAAAGTCACTGTGAGTTAACAAAAAGAACAATTCATAAGAAGGATATAACACTTGCAGGGGTACATGTGCCAAATGCTGGGGCTCCCCCACTTTACAAAAGAAACATTAATAGGCACAAAAAGGCAAATAGATCCTGATACAATAACAGTGGCTGATTTTACTACCACACTCTCATATCTACATCGGTCATCGAAATTAGAAAACAACAACAACAAAAATCCCAGAGTTAATCTTTACACAGATCAACTATACAAATATTTACAGAATATGCCATTCACAAGAAACGTATCTCCTCAGAAGCTAATGAAATCTCCTCTAAAGTGAATCACATCATCTAGGCCATAAATCAAGTTTTAATAACTGCAAGGATTCAAAATAATTTACCTAGTCAGATCAATAATAATAAAACTAGAAACTAATAGAAAGGCTGCAAAAATTGCAAAATATGCATAAAGACTGAACAATACACTATGGAATTGACTGAGAGTGGGTCACTGAAAAATAATGAGTTAATTAAAATTTTTTCCTACTCTCAAATAAAAATGAAAGCAGAAACATTTGGGATGCAGCCAAAGCAGCTCTAAGAGGAAAGTGTATAGCTATGCATGTTTACACTGAATAATCAGACCGGTCATAAATAAATGCCCTAATGATACACCTCAAGCAGAAGAATTCAACCCCTAAAGCAGTTGGGTAGCAAGAAATGGCAAAGATCAAGGCAAGCCTTACTGAAATGAAAAAGCAATACCTAGAATCAAAGAAACAAGGAATGGAAAAGTGAAGTTGAAAAATTTGTAGTCAAGCTAGCCAAAGGGGAATAGACCCAAACTAATAGAAGTAGATATGAAAAAAAGGAAGGCTATTACAGATTCCAGTGAAAGACAGAATTATTACAGAGTACTTTAAAAATATATTTTATAAACAACTGCAAAATCTAGAAGGAGAAAAAACAAATTCCTGGGCAAATATGTTATAAAATTAAATTGAGAAGAGAAAACCAATTTTTACAAGATCAATAACAAGAATGACACCATAGGAAAAAGCCTCTCAACAAAGCCCGAAACAAAGTAGGCTCACTGACCGGTTCTACCAGATCTTTAAAGCAAAGCCAGTTTCCCTCAAACTGTAGCACACGAAGGAAAACAGCATTACTCAGCTCATTGTGCAAAGTTGACATTAGCCTCATACTAAAACCACACATCAAGTAAAGAAAGCTATGGACCAATTTCCCTAATTAACACAGAAACAAATGTTCTCCACAACTCAAGAGTATATTAAGAAGGTCATATACATAAGCCTGAACTGGTGGTTCATTCTTTAACCCTAGCATTTCAGAAGAAAAAGCACTCTACCCTCTGTCAGTCCCAGGCTAGGCTAGTCTGACCTAAGCTGCAGGCCAGTCAGGACTACATAATGAGACCTGTTTCAGGAGGAAGAAAAACAGGAGAAGGAAATACTAATTACAACAACAATATTAATAGGAAAGGAAGAAATAATAATAATAATAATAATAATAATAATAATAACAATAATAATAATAATGGCAACTTGTGCCATTCCAGCACAGACAGGTTAAACATAAGCAAATCTTTACATATAATTTTGTATATAAATAGATTTAAGACAGAGACCAAATAATAATTAATCTCAATGAAGAAAAGTCACTACACAAAATTCAATGTTTCTTCATGATAAAAATCTTTGAAGAAACTATGAATAGAAGTAGCATAACTCAACATAAAAAAGACTGTATACAGCAAACCTATACTTAACATTATAATAAAGGGAGAGAACCTGACAGCATTTCTTCTAAAACCTGGAATAAGTTGGGAACTACCATATAACCCAGTTATACCAGCCGTAGTGCTTACACACGTTAGTACAAAAAAATGGGGGAGGGCTAGATAGACAGATCAGCACTAGATAGCACTAGATAGATGGCTCAGAACACTGTGGTTCACAACCATCCATAATAACCCCATTTCAGGGGACCCGACACCCTCTTCAGGGATCTTTGCACATCAAGGCACATACGCTCATAGAGTCAAGACACTCATACATATAAAATATGTAAATCTCCATAAACACTACCTAAACATCTGTGTTTATTACTTCATCAATCACAATAGCCAAGAATTGGAACCAATCTAAATGTCCATCAACAGGCGATTGAATAAAGAAAATATAACACATATACACAGTGGAACTTATTGTAGCTGTGTCACTTGAGGAAATGTAGACACAAATAGAAATCATTATGTTAAGTATAATAACTCAGACTTACAAAGGCAAATACAATATTTTCACTTGCATGAAGAACCTAAATTTAGAAGTAGGTGGTGGTGGTGGTGGTGGTGGTGGTGGTGTGTGTGTGTGTGTGTGTGTGTGTGTGTGTGTGTGTGTATGTGTGTGTCTATCTGTGTGTGCTTTTATTTGTAGGGAATGAACATAGATATAGGATCCTAATGGGTAAAGAAAAGAGCATAGGGAGATGGCATAAAAAATACATTGGAAACATGTAGTAGGAAGACAGCGAAGGGTGCTAACTGGGTGTAAAGGAATCATCTACAGGGGCTGAGGCATGGTGAGGGCAAAGAAAAGGATGCTTGAGAATGATGCATAGTGGCACATGTATGCAGACGCCGTGATAAAACCCATTAATGTCGACTATACCCTAAACAGATTTTAAAGGTAGAAATACATAAAGTCCCTGCCTCCAGGGTGTGGCACTTTGCTGGAGAATGGAGTATAACATAAACATGGCTCTCTTACGCTGATGGTAGATGATACAGAAGAAGCGTAGTAGACTAGGATGTTTGGGGACAGCTGAGACATCTGCATGGCAGCTATCATGAGAGGCAAGTGACAGAACATCCCTAGTTTTAATAGCAAAATAGAGCAGACCACTGTGGGGAACTGAATGTGAGAAAAAGACCCAGACCTATCCCAGAGGACTTATCCACAGAGAGTGAGAGGGATTGCAAGTGCAATCCACAGAGAGTCTTAGAAAAATCTGTGCTGTATTTCGTGAAAAAAAAAAATAAGAATTTTTTTAAGATAGCAAAAGAGAAATAGGAAACAAAATCTGCACGTAGCACTTGCACCTTCAGAGTAAAGGGAGACACAGAAAACCTTCAGTACTAGAACACTGGCAAGATGTCTGTGTCTCTCTATCTCTCTGTGTCTCTGTCTCTGTCTCTGTCTCTCTCTCTCTGTCTCTCTCTCTCTCTCACACACATACACACACACACACAGAGAGAGAGAGAGAGAGAGAGAGAGAGAGAGAGAGAGAGAGAGAGAGAGAGAGAAAGAGCATTTTCATAAAACAGTATTTCCAGTCTGGAGAGATGGTTCAATGATAAAGACCATTGGCTGCTCTTCCAGAGGACCCAGGTTCAATTCCCAGCACCCACAATGCAACAGAAAGAGAGAGAGACAGAGACCGACAGAGACAGAGAGAGAGGGAGGGATGGATGGAGGGAGGGAGGGAGAGAGAGAGAGAATAGTAGGAATAGTAGGAGTCTTGTCTGAGCTTGTCTGGAACAGAATATTGACACAAGTTCTGAACATATCATCTGACATTGACAATGGATATTCGTGTGATATTTTGATCAAGCTTCATTCTGCCAGTGTCCTAAAAAGCTGAGTCAAATTTGTTTAAAGATAACAGAGTAATTTGTTTGGCAGAGAAAATTTAAGGATCTGGTAACTAACATTCAGGTTAGAGCTGAGAAAGTAGCCATAATTGTTAAAGATATTATCAACACCTCTAAAGAAAAAATTCTTGTGATTTACAGAGACAAGAGAGAGATACCATGAAAAGTCCAAATCGTGGAGGCTGCCTCTAAGGAAGAGCCAATTTTAAAGAAAGAAAATCTAAGCTGGGAGGGTCCCCTGTTTCTTTGAAGCATTTACGTAAAACAGTATTTCCAGTCTGGAGAGATGGTTCAATGATAAAGACCACCGGCTGCTCTTCCAGAGGACCCAGATTCAATTCCCAGCACCCACAATGCAACTCACAATTGTCTGTAACTCAAGTTCCAGAGGATCCAACTTGCTCACATAGACATACATGCAGGCCAAACACCAAATGTACATTAAAAAAAAGAAATAATTAATTTAAAAATAAAAGTATTTCCTTGGAGTCAGCACACAGATGTAATGAAGCTGTGGTCCAGGGAATCCAGGCTCCATTCTGAGCCAGGAGCAGAGCTTGGCAATGTCATGCAGGTGGTCCTGGTTGTGAAAGCATGACGTATGCAAGACTGAAAGGGGATCAGTAATACAACATGAGGCCAGAGACCATGCGAGATGGAGTCAGACTCCCTGGAACCAGAAACCCTAAGAGACTGGTGTATGGAGCCTTAAAGGTGAGACCAAGGGTGCATTGGAGACCACAAGATATTGGAGATACCTGGACCATGGCACATGCACCAACATGAGCTTCAGGTATGGAGTAAAGCAAGAGACAATCTACGTGTGCTAAAGACAAGGAACCTGAAGACTGGAAAGAGGGAATGCAGGGATGTGAATATAATCAAAGGGTTGTCATATATTTAAAAGAAATTTCTATATTAAACCCACCACAGGGCACAATGAATGGCTGTAGGAAAAGAAAAAGAAGAAGGACAAGGAGGAGGCGGCATCTTTTAAAAAAAGATAAACATGGTTCTTCCACACTCATCTGAGATTCTGGACGAACAAACAGATTAAAATATAAATGACTTGTGATGATGGATAAATGTAATGGATCAGAAAGCAACGTTAGAAGCAGCCAACCAGGCTAATAGGCAAGTACAGTCACCACAGGAGTCATTCTAGAATAAAGCCTTCAGACAAGGCCAGGGGAAGTGAGCACCAGCCAGACCATGAGACAGGGCTCAAACCTTAAGGCTGGATGACTCAGCAACTACGTGACTCTCAGGCCTCTCCAGTATACAATCATTGTTTGACTATCCAGACCACATCCTGTAATCCATCCTAATAAATCTTCATTTAAAGAGTGTGTGTGTGTGTGTGTGTGTGTGTGTGTGTGTGTGTGTGTATGCTTATGTCTCTGAGCAGGTGTATGTGCACGTACATGTTGTCCTGTTCGTATTCCTTTAGAGAGCTTAGACCAATGAAATGCTGTTTTTATGTATTTTACTTCCCTTATCCTCCTTTGTTCTCCAACCCTCCTTTATATGAGAGAAAACAGTTGCATTGGTTTGACAGTAGAGCAGTAAGACCAGATTCTCACTACTTTGGCTCCTATAGAGAGAAGACATGGGAAGAGGCCGTTCTGGAAACAGAAGACATTGGCCATTCAGTAGTCTGGGAAACAGCCAACAATGCAGTAGGAGAACTGGAGAAAATATAGTTGATTTGAAAAGCAGAAGAAGCATTCTCAACAGACTATCACTTCTCTTCCAATTGGGTCTATACTCAAGCACCAATTTCAAAACCTCATACTATATGCATCCTGGTCCCCGAGACTTGAATCTGCTGAATGTTACTAAGTTCTTTCCTCTAATCTTGTATTTCCTTCGATGGTGTGGGTCTCTGTAGCTCACACTCCCAGGCAGAGAACACAGAGCAGCTTGAGAGCTCTGTGCCATGTGTTGACCCTACACCATCTGTGCTGTACACTGTGGTAAGCACAGCCTGTAAATGTTCTTTTAATTTTTAAATTTTCTATAACACTTTTCAAATCTCTGACCTCAATCTTGATAGTATTCTTAAAAGTGCATAATATCACATTCATAAGCTTTATTGCAAATGTTAATCATTTTCCATTCTCTTGATTAAGTTCCATTCTTCATCTCTTCATCTTTTTTTCTTGTGACACACCTCATAGGTAAAGATCCTTTGTCCAAACTTCAGCCTTCTACTTAGCATCTTCGAAGCTTTACAGGTAAAATGACAAACAGAACAGGACTCCTAATTTAAGTCCCAATATTGTGAAAAAGACAAAAATGCAAGGAGCCGTATTCAAATATTGTCTTATAAATACACTAAAAGTATAAAGAAATATGTTTTCAAAGCCCCAAGTCTCCTCCTGGGATAAGTGGTGAATGCTTCCTTTGAGAAGGAGTTTTTCTTTTAAATGTTAAAGTTTTGACATCTAAAGACATAGCAAAGGCATGGCCATTAGAAAACAGCACATATAATTTGTTAAATCTTTCTTAGTTGCGAGACTTTTTAGAAAACCAGCTCAGTGCTTGTGTTGTTTTCCTCTGCTGCTTCATAATCGTACTGTGAACTTCTTTTAGGACATCTCTCTTTGTATCAGAAACCAGGGGTTTCTTTAAGAACACAGCACAAAAATACTCCTTAATGAGACCAACAGCTCATCAGCCACTGTCTCCAGGGAAACCCACAAATATGCATCTAACCAATAATCACTCTCATTAGCTATGGAGAGAAAAACAAGAACCAAGAGCAGGGAAGGGTCAGGAGCAGTTTTCTGTCTCTGCTATGAAGAGACAGGTTTTCTTTAAGCTAAAAATGGTCCCTGCTGAAATAGCTGTGCCCAGATTACAGCTGGCAGGACCTGTAACACCGTCCATCTGACAGAAATTGCCAAACCTTTCCACAGGTCCCTGAAACCCCATGCTGCCTGTCAATTCTGCCATGGAGTAGAGCAGCTGGGTGGCTCCAGACTCTGCCGGAGAGCACCCTCTCCAGAGGCCCTTTGTTACTGCTGCTTGCCCTTCGGCTGGCATAGAATTAACTTGTTCTGACTGTGTGACAGTTCTGACGACTACACAGTTTTCAGCAAGGAGCCAGGTCACATGCTGCTACATGCTTGGGCTGTCACTAACTGTGCCACAAGAACCAGACAAAACCTTGTCAGGGGAGATCAACTCCTCTGGAGACAGAGGCGAGTGACTCAACTCATGCCCTGCTTGTGAGGATTTTGTTCAGTTCAAGGACAGAACCAGATGACAAGGGGACTTTATGCTGCAGGGAGACACAAGACATGCCAGCAAACAAAAGGAAGCAAAGAGGCAGAAAGAGAAAACATCCATGCTCATTTGGGAGTGCTGAAGGCAAGAGTCTAATGGAAGGTGGCAAGGAAGATAATGGCCTCATTTTGGGGAATCTGTAATATAAACTTTCATATTCACAAAACCTCTACCAGGAAACGAAAGCAGTCAACCCTGGTTTTACAAGTGTAGAATCATCTCTGTGTTTGACACTAACTATATCAATAAAGGCCACAAAACTGTAATGCCAGCTAGCTGCCTTAGTCTTTAGATAAGAGTCACACTCATAGACACATGGAATGGGGAAATGAAGCCATCTTTGTTGCAAGCCTCTATTGCCAGCGGGACTGAACAGTGCAGGGAACTTCAGAAAGGATAAGGGATGTGGTACCACCAGGAGAAAGAGCATGACCTTATCCCATAGCACCTTTAAGAAGTAGCCTTGGATAATCCTAAGGGTGCAGTAGTCACCCATCTATATGAGTAATAATCAATAGCTGTCTAATTAGACTTAAAACCCACTCAATAGGAGAGAATTCATGCCTGATAGTGTAAATGCAGCCAACTACCCATGGCTACTGAGGCCACGAAACCTAAAGGAGAGCCTATTACTGCCACTTTCCCAAACCAGTATAATCTCTAACTATATTCTAAACGTCTATCCTTATATGCACGGAGAAGTGCAACTTTCACCCCTCATCACAGAAGCTTCCTTTTGCAGTACATGAAGAGCATTACAGAAAGCCACAGCTGAACAAAATGCAGGGAACAACTGACTGTGGGGTGCCCAGCCCTAGTTGATACATCTATAGCATAACCCCTACAGCAAAGGTTGGGGAAACATTGCAGAAGGGTGAGAAGATTATAACGGCCAGAAAACACATGTGCTGCAAGCTTGTGTCTTCTTTATATAACAGGGAAGGAATCTGCACCCATAAAATTTCAACATTATGGTTGGCTAAACAAGACTTCAACAATGATGCTGCTCGATGACATGCTAGGGATCAGGAAAGCTCACGAGGCCCCCACCTCTAGGTGAACAGCTATAAACAATTCATAGCCACTGAGAGAGGGATGGTCATGTGTTCTCAGAGAAGAGCCCCATAATTGGTTATTCAATACCAAGTAGTCAGACCTTAGAAAACATAATGCATACAAGCAACACACAATTGGACTCGGCAGGTTGAATTTATACATCTATTCATTACAATATAGGTAACAGTAATTTCAAAAGAAGATTCTATGAATGTGAGACGGAGCTAGAATGATGCGGAAGGAGCAAGAGGTAGGGGGAAACCAAATAAATATGGTACACATATATTAAAGTAAAAAATAAATTTAAAATAAGAATAGGAACACCCTTAAGGTTTAGGGACCATCTTGGAAAAGGAAGAGTTTGTAAAGGCCACAACTCGGGAATGGTGGGGGGGAAACAGTGTCCTCCTGACAAGACAGGACAGTTGTGGTCATGGTCAACCAGCAGCTGTGGCTGCCTGTACAGTATCAAGTCAGTCAACATTCCATCAAGAAGAAGAGAGAGAGAGAGAGAAAAGCCCCACCCCTAACTGAGAAGCAGTCAGCAGCAAGGGATGGCTCCTGAGGAAAGAAGATTCAGTTTTTTATAAGGCAATGGCCCATGGCAGGTTGCACACCCCAAAAGCCTGTGTACATGGGAGCACAAACTAAACTAGGTTTATAAGGACATGAACTTGTGGAGGTGAGTCCCAGAGGCGTTGGGGGAAGGTATATGGGGGATGAAAATTATCAAAAGACACTGTGTATATATATAAAATTTTGAAAATATAAAAACAGTATTTTTATAAGTGAAATTTACAAAGAAATGGCCTTAATCACCAGTCCTTGGGCTCCTACAGGAAGTCAGGATACAAGCTGTTGTTTTCTCTCTTTCAGCCATGCCTGATGATAGGCCCTGCAGAGTGAGAGCTAACCTGCATCCTTCGCACACTGCACCAGTGGGATGCTGTTTCACCTTATTTCTTCCTCATCACAACCAAAGATCCTAACAACTTAGTTTAGCTTCCTGTTTCCTTTTCTGTCCCTCCACTCTCCATCTATTGGAAAACTTAGCAAGGAAGAGACAGGAACAACACAAACATCCATCCAGCCCTTTACAGAGCTAGTCTTGAGCTAGATCATGTTGGAGATGCAAATTTGGTCAATTTCCTTACTCATCTTGAATTTCCTTTTGAAATGAAAACTTCAAAAGTTGATGTAAAAAGGGGAAAAAATGACACGTAGTGTCTAGCATGATGTATGTCATTGGTGAATGACTGACAAATGCTCAGTTTGTTTGCTTCGATCCTCTAACACAGTGGTTCTCAACCTTCCTACTGCTTTGACCCTTTAATACACTTTCTCATGTTGTGGTGACCCCCAACCATTAAGTTATTTTCATTGCTACTTTGTAACTGTAATTGTGCCGCTTGTGTGAATCGTAATGCAAATATTTTTGGAGACAGAGGTATGCCAAAGAGGTTGAGAACCATTGCTTGTAACAGAACACACAACACAGAACCAGGTGTATATTCTTGAATGCACAGCCTCCAAGCCATTAATTTACAACTCTATTAATGAATAGAGTTGCTGTTCATTTGTGGGACCCACACATTCTCACTTGCCATAACTTATGTGACAACAAATCAGTACCTGTGGAATCCCCACCACCCTCCAGTTTACTTACAGGTATGCAGAGTGATAAAACTTTGAGTCCCAAAAGCACATTTCTGTCCTGAGCAGGGCTTTTGGGTTTCAGCTGACATGCAGTGTGAGTCCCTTGCAGAGTTTACTTAGTTGTTTTGTACTTCCATGCTCTGTGCTGCGGGCTTTGCTGTTTAAAATGGATGTCCAAGTGCTGTTGTTCCTAAGTAAGCGCTTTCTATCATGTCTTACATCTAAGTTTGAAAGCATAAGCACACAAGGGTGGCAGACTGAAGAGTGCGAAGCCTGGATACCCAAGTGGATAGCGTCGCCCATCTGTCCCTGTTGAAGTTGCTCTAAAAAGGTTTTTTTTTTTTTTTTTTTTTTTTTGGTTTTTTGAGACAGGGTTTCTCTGCATAGCCTTGGATATCCTGGACTCACTTTGTTGGCCAGGCTGGCCTAGAACTCAGTGATCTGCCTGCCTCTGCCTCCCAATTGCTGTGATTAAAGGCATGTGTCACCACAACAGACCCAAATCCCCTTTATTTTAAGAATGCATTACATATGACACTTCATAGACTTTTTGTGGTATTTTTTCCATTTTGGATCATTATCTCTAGTCTCTGCCACAAGTAAAACTCTTTCACAGTTTACACCATGATACAATACAATTTTATATCAACCCCTTTCCAAGGTTTTGCATAGAACTGCCCATTATAATTGTAGAAGCCTCTATATGTTTTTAATTGTTATGTTGCGATTTTGACAAATGATAGCCTTGATTTTAGTATTTAATTTCTCTCTGATTTATCATTAGTATGACATTTTTATTTAGCTCTAAAAATATTAAAGTTAAAAATTAAAACAAAAATATTTGAAATGAAAAAATAATGAACTGTCTCAAAAATGAATTCTTGAAATATGTTTTAATAAATGCAGCACCCTGTTCTTCCCATGCTGGTCACAAAGTTAAAAAGAAAGTTTAAAAAAAAAAAGAGCCTGGGAATGGGAGAGAAGGAAAATAGAGAAGAGAGGGAAGAGAGAGAGGAAAAACTGTAAGAGAGAAAGGGGGAGGAAGAACGTATAATTACAAGGATAAATTGAGGGTCTTACTTCTGTTCTGACATTTGCTTCATGTAAATGATGGAAATACCACGCCAATTCATTTAAATACATGTCAAGTCTCTCCATGAATTATAATAAATGTCAGCATCATTCTAATATTTAAAAACAAAAGCTATCTATAAGTCAGACATGACCCTTTCCCTATTGCATGCTTCCTCCTGTAAAATAGCCATTGTCTGGCCTTTAAGGCCTTGTGTACTCCAGCACACACAGCCAAACCAATTTTTCTCCTGACAAAACCTCATCACTAGCCAGCACACTACTAGGAAACAAACACAAAAAGGTTGCATGTCTGATGATGGAGTATTTATGCCCGTACAAACCTTCCACAGCTAAAAATTAAGCCACCCTATAAATGTATATGTAAAAAAAAAAAAGAAGAAGAAGAAAAATTATAAAAATAATAATTAAGCCACCCCACTCAATATTTTAAGATAAAGGCTATTTGGAAGCATGAGAGGATAACTGAGTGACAAGGACAATGAAATCAGGGGGGCTAACATCTGTGGCTTTTGTCTTAGGAAAACTCCCCAGCCTAAGAGATGCTCTAAAGCCAGGACTCACAGACCAGCAAGCAGAGGGAATCGTTTAGTAACCCAGGACTCCTCTTGGTTTGGACTATGCACACCCTCTTCTAGTAATGCAGCTTCCATGTTCGCTCTTTACCTGAATGGACTACATGTACACACTGTTTGGGGTGGAAATGTACTGAGCCACATCAGACTTCCCATCTGCATTGGGCTGCATGTACACTAAATTCTGGGTAATGAAATGGGTTTCTCCTCCCCTTGAAAACTATCACACTTGGAAAGATTTTATTCAATAAATATTCTCATTATGTCCACGGACAAAATCAGAAAGGCCAGTCTGACCTAAACTAGTTTTGGGGTGCCTCCACATTAAGGAAAACTGTGTCCTCAAGGAAAACTTTTAGAGAAAATTACTTATTCACTACCTTATGCCAGTGCATAATTGGACATGCACAATTAAATACGGATTCATGGTGGGAATCGGTGTGTGCTGTGGAAAATTACATTATCTAATTAATCACTTAAAATAGAGGTCACCCAAACTGTACCCTTATCCTTCATAACCAGAACCCCTTCCTTGAAACTCCATAAAAGAAGCCCCAAACATTGACCTTTGAGTATCTTTACCATGCAGCCTGCTACTTTCTTGTAGTGTACTCTGACTGCCCTATCACTCAATGTTTATGTTTACTGGCTGCGATGTAATCTCTGAAGGCTTTTATTTCATTCCTGACTAAGAAGCCAAGAACCTAGAAACACCCAGCCCTGATCCTGGCTACTGGCAACAGAACTACCACCTTTTTGTTCTTGTTGTTTTGAGAAAGTCTAATAGTCCAAACTGACAGGGACTCACCATCCTGATGCCTCTGCTATTATCTGCACCATGGCATTCACCATTGAACTGAGCTCTCAATAGCCCAAGTACATGGGAACAGAATTCAAGGTCCTCAAAGTGGCTGGGAGAGCTAAAGGCTGGGAATGCAGCTCAGGGTACAGCATGTGCTTAGTTGGAGCAAGGCCCTGGGTTTCATCCTTACCACTGGGACAAAGAAAAGGAGAAGCTGTAAGAACAACAACGCCCCCACCCCAGATCTACATTAGAACTCTTCTCACATCTTTAATTGGCTTATGTGTTGTGTTTGCAAAAGAAGATACTGAAGAATCCAGTGGGAGGTATCCAAAACAAACAAAAACCGAACAGTAGCAACAACAAAGCTAAGTAAAAACATCTAGTGTTCTCCTACTTCAGGGGACAATGGCATGCCACCTCAGCATTTGCAAGTTGCCAGGCTTTGCTAAAGACCCTTGGGTTTTCACCGACACTCTGGAAGAGAACAGTTCAGAGTTAAAGTGTGTCCCTGAATTAAGAAGTTCACTCTAGTAATGCGGAGGGCAAAATCAATAGACCCACCTAAATAAAAACCAGGCCATCCTGAGTTCAAGCAGGTCAGCTAATAGCTGAACTGCCTCGGAATAACAAACCTAAGGCTCATCATCAGAAGATAAAGAGAGTTTGCAATATCTCATCCAAGAATGTCTAGCATATAACAAAGAAAGAGTAAATATTCAAAGAAAGAGAAAAATGTGACATTAGATACAGAAGAAAATCACCCTGAGATGAGCTCAAGATTGGAATTAGAAAGCACGATTCTGAACAGGCTGTTTTAAAGGACTTAAAGGAAGCACATGTCACAATGACCACACAGATAAGGAATACCAGCAGAGAAATAGAATATGGGAAATGAACAGAAGGGAACTTAGAAATGTGAGGTCGGTGAGGAGAAAAGATAGACAGATGCAAGTGACTCTTACAACAGTACATGTTTTATTCAAAAAAGTCCTGTGAAGAGGGGATCTCTAGTTCAAGAAACTAGAAAACTCAATGTCCAGTTACAAACTGAGATATTAACAGGGAAAAATATGGAGAGGAGGGAAATTGGAAAGTTTCCCTTTTGGCCCATGGTTGGCATTGCTAGGAGTAACCAGATAATTAGAGAGTACTAGGTGAATAGTGCAGGAGGGCAGAGGCTAGAGAAGCCAAATTACTTTAATCCAGGGAATTGGCTTGTTCAACCAAAATGAAAGGGTTAAAAAAAAAAACAAATAATTCAAAATAAAGATCAGTATAAAAGAGAAAGAAATAAGACAAAGATAATGATAAACGTTCCTCAGTGACTTGAAAGACAGTAGTAACTGCCTGTGCATATATTTAAAGTCCCAAAAGGAAAAATAAAAAAAATTATTTTTAAAATTCCTAAATATACTAAAAATAATCATGAAAATGACTTTCTTCTTGAAGAGTTTGTCTAATTCCCAGAAGAACAAATGAACAGAAAACTGTATCTAGAAATGTTATAAACTGTTTTAAACCAAGTTTTTTTTTAATTCCTTAAAGAAAAGATAGTGCAACATGCCTGAAATCCCAGCACCTGGAAGAGGGAAGGAGGAGGGCATAAGAGGGTGTGACATTCAAGATCATCCTTACCTACAATAGTGATCAAGGCCAGCCCGGGCTTCATCACAACAAACAATACAAATGACCCTGAGAATGAACTATGTGGCGTTAATTCCATCCATCCTCTGTACAGGGGGACACTGAGCTTCTAAACCTTTTCCTGCCCCACCCTCTCTTTTGCTTGGAAGTGTTTCTTCATCTAAGAGTGTCCTTTCCCCGGAAGATAGACATGTCTCAGTCCACTCGCTTGTTCTGGTACGAAAGAATTCAGAACCCTTCTGCCCTTCCGGAGACACCCACCAAACCCAATGTCCACCAACATCACCACACCTATCCTATTAGCAAGAAATAAGAAAAACCAACAACTCTCTTTAGATGCGAGAAGTAAGGTCACAGAACAAACTGCTGCCAGAGTAACCAGGGGAAATTGTGTGTATGAAAAAGACACAGAAGCAGATGCTCAGCACAAGCCATTAACTCAGGCACTCTACAGTACAGTGACAAACCACTGGGTGCTCAGGCCAGCACACTTGAAAATTAACTCACATGAGTTTTACTGCCAAGAAGTCTCTTAGGGTCTCACTGTGGAGCTCTGAACAAAATCCCTGTGCCTCTTCTGCCAGGGGAGGGGAAATGACTCCAAGAGCTCCAGTTTTCTCTAGCCAGGCTTGTCTTGGAGAGAATCTTTGTCAGAATCTAACTGGCTGAGGTGTTATCAAGTCTTAACTGGCCTGAGGAAAGGGAAATAACCCTGTTAGTCTTCAATATGCAAGAAGAAGAGTATCTAAGCTCCCCTTACTAAGAAAAGGATCCTAAGTTACTCACCCTCCCACACCTACAACTTACCAGTGGCCCAGGTCTGGTTGAGTGTTTCCAAGTTCTTGGCCCTGTATTCGGGGAAGTAAAATGAGTCTCATGCAGATTTGCAAAAGCACCAAGGAAACATTACTTAAAGCAGAGCAGTGGAACAGGACAGAACACACTGGAAGAGCAGCGGACCACAAAGTCAGGCAGATCACTGGAGCTTGCCAGTCAGACAGTGTAGGTCCATCAGCAAGTTCCACACCATCGAGGGATAGTTTCAGAAATCAAGGTGGGCAGGATAATCAAGGAAGAACATCTGATGTTGACCTCGGGTCATAAAAAGTAAAAAGACATTTTTCTCAGTCACTCAGTGTGTGTGTGTGTGTGTGTGTGTGTGTGTGTGTGTGTGTGTGTGTGTGTG